>SJYQ01011783.1:228463-269627 GCA_006410935.1 Redunca redunca
ACTCTGTGCAACCCCATAGACGGCAGCCCACCAGTCTCCCCCGTCCGTGGGTTTCTCCAGGCAAGAATACTGGAGTGGGTTGCCATTTCCTTCTCCAATGCATGAAAGTGAAAGTGAAGTCACTGAATCGTGTCCAACTCTCAGTGACCCCATGGACTGCAGCCTACCAGACTCCTCCATCCATGGGACTTCCCAGGCAAGAGTGCTGAAGTGGGGTGCCATTGCCTTCTCCGGGATTGGTACTTAGAGCTATCTAAATTATATATATATATATATATATATATATAATTATGCATACCTAACATATATATATAATTATATCTATCTAAATTCTCTTTATATACTTTAATTCTCTAGAGTTGGCTCATAGTTAATGGTTATCGTTTGCTTACTACAGGGATTAATATAATATCTCAGTGATAATCCTCCCCACTACCTAGCTTTTGAAAAATATTTTTATTTACAAAGTGATTTGTAGTAGGTATGAAAAAGCAAGAATCCTTATTTATCAGAAGAAAACTATAGTATATGCTTCCATTGACTCACATTTTTTAACACTTGCCAACCTTGTCTGTGTTCAATTTTGTGCTTGATTTAGCTCACAGTTGTTTGACTCTCTCCAAAATACCATGCATTGCTTAAAAGAAAAGAAATCTCATTAATAGTGATCAGTTTGCTCTTATGTGTCTTGTGGTCACTTGAAAGCCTTGTAACTTTGCATGCGAGTATTTTCTTCCTCCTTAGCATTTCTCCATTTTCTCCTAGTTTCCTTTGATCTCATCTGCTCACGAATCTCATTCAATATCTAGATATTGCTTGCACCTCCTGTTCAGGGCATATGTTTCATAAAACTACTAATGTTGGTTAACACCTGTCCTGATGCAACCATTCCCCTGTAGTCCATGTAACTTCACCTTTCTAGTTCACATTCACCACAATTTATAAAAGCCTCAGGTGGTAGGATGCCCAGAGTGTCTGAGAAACAGCAAGAGAAGGGTATGGCTAGAAGAAAGGAGACCAAGTAGAGAGAACTGTGCATGCTTGGGTCTTGGAGAGGGAAGGAGTCAGACAACAGGTCCTTTAAGTCGTGGAGAGAACGCCAAATTTGCTTTAAACCTGATGGAATCCATTAGAAGATTTGAGCAGAGAGTGATATGCACTGACTATCAGATAGAAAAGGTCATTCTAGCTGGTGAATATGGACTAGACTCTATGGGGGCAAGGGTGGAAGCCACATTCCCATGGAAGGCTCAAGATTCTCTTTACAGACCACTCATTTTTTCTTTGCTGATACTAAGGACTCTGATGATGCAAGGGGCTCTGGTTTCATTCTATTTCTACTTAGGCTATTTCAACTTGGAAACCATGTCAGTTCACAAAAAAGTCAACAGGAAGAGAATGAAAGCAGCAAGAGGAGTCACAAGAGACTCTGAAATTCTAGAGTTACAGAGAGAATCATCTTGGTTGATTCTTCTCTATTTCAGATTCCATCCCTTATGAGACCCAACTGCCAATGGTCAAAATATAGTGGTATGCCTGGAAAAACAAAAGCAAAATAATAGATCCACAGCCTTTGCTGATTCCCATGACACCACCCTTATGGCAGAAAGTGAAGAGGAACTAAAAAGCCTCTTGATGAAAGTGAAAGTGGAGAGTGAAAAAGTTGGCTTAAAGCTCAACATTCAGAAAATGAAGATCATGGCATCTGGTCCTATCACTTCATGGGAAATAGATGGGGAAACAGTGGAAACAGTGTCAGACTTTTTTGGGGGGGCTCCAAAATCACTGTAGATGGTGACTGCAGCCATGAAATTAAAAGACGCTTACTCCTTGGAAGAAAAATTATGAGCAACCTAGATAGCATATTCAAAAGCAGAGACATTACTTTGCTGCCTAAGGTCCATCTAGTCAAGGCTATCATTTTTCCAGTAGTCAAGTATGGATGTGAGAGTTGGACTGTGAAGAAAGCTGAGCGCCAAAGAATTGATGCTTTTGAACTGTGGTGTTGGAGAAGACTCTTGAGAGTCCCTTGGACTGCAAGGAGATCCAACCAGTCCATTCTGAAAGAGATCAGCCCTGAGTGTCCTTTGGGAGGACTGATGCTAAAGCTGAAACCCCAGTACTTTGGCCACCTCATGCGAAGAATTGACTCATTGGAAAAGACTCTGATGCTGGGAGGGATTGGGGGCAGGAGGAGAAGGGGATGACAGAGTATGAGATGGCTGGATGGCATCACCGACTCGATGGATGTAATTTTGAGTGAACTCCGAGGGCTGGTGATGGACAGGGAGGCCTGGCGTGCTGTGATTCATGGGGTTGCAAAGAGTCGGACACGACTGAGCTACTGAACTGAACTGAACTGAACTGATGGTATAAATAATTCTATCGTGGCCAATTTTAAGCAACCAACAAGATACCACTTAACTCAGATTCAAGAAGTAATGGGAATAATTTCATCCTTGTTGGAGCTGGCTCTAGTACACCACTGGTGCAGGAGATAAGTGTGGCTGTTTCCTGTGACTTCCCTACTTTATTAACTTCTTTGAGAGGGTGTCTATTTTAACCTTCATTGCTGAATCATCAAATTCCCCCATTTTACCTTTTGTGACCCTTCAACTTACCTTTAAAGAGATTCCTGTCTTTTTGGTCTTTGTTTCTGAGTTACCAGAAATATAAGACACCTGCAGAGGATATCTTTAAGTTTTAGAACATAACACTTATAGTATATTTTAATATTAATATTTTTTAAATGTTTTGTATCCTTCACATCAGTTGTATTAGGTTTATATATTCCTGAACTGATGTAGTTGTTAACAAAATGGAAAAATGAAATCCTGTTTACTACACTGACATATACAGTGCCGTCAAATTACTTTTAACTAGAACATTAAAACAAGCCTACCCACATAGTCTACAAGTCGGAAAAGTTTCCTGGAAATGTTGACTTTGCAGCCACAGAACTATTCTCTGTTTTAAATATTCCCTATCCAATTATTTCCCAGAGTAGGTGGAGGATAGCAGGTCTGTGGGTGAGCTTTAAAATTAACTTATCCTCCCAGCTCACTGAAATTCTCATCTGTGAACAGGGAAACACATCCAGCAAATGAGAAATAAGTGGTAGAATTCTCATTATTGTTGGAAAATTAAATTACAGTCTCTACTCTCAACTCAAGAATAAATGATTTCACCTGGTTTCAGAGGTGACAGGAAGAGAAGCTTTCCTGGGCCAGTACCTTTGCATCACGAATCTGATCACATTGTGAAGCCAATGAAAACATCGGGGAAACAGCAGAGTTGTTTTCAGACAAGTAACATTTTGGAAATTTGGGGATTTCACACCTCCCTAGCAGCCAGGGTGGGAATGAAGAAATAGAGCCATTAAATGTGTGCACACCTCAAACTGCCAACTCTGAAGTCGAGTGGTTATTAAGATATTAAGATTAAGTTCTTAATTTGCAAAAGAATATCTGCTAATACACCTGGTAATTAAATTACTAATCATGTAATAATCCCTGATGTTACATTACCGAGAAAATGGAATGACAAGGTCATCATCATCCAAAGTGTTCCTTTAAAAGACTGGGAGAGAAAAGCTAAGTAAGCTATGGCTGGTTGAAAAGGCAAGAGGCTATGAGGATATTCAAGTGGGCATAGTTCATTAAACCACCTTCTTGGCTATTCAGAAAATTGTGTCCCGTTCTCTCTAGCTCATTTAGTACCTGGAGTGTGCCATTCAGATGGTTAAACAAATGAGATTCTTACAAGGCTTGTCACCCTGTAATTCACATCTCATTTGCTCTTTCCTTTGTGTTAACATCTGCTACATCACTCTCACTGTCTAGAGGACTCTCGAAAACTTCCCTGCTGAAAAGGTGTGAGGCAGTGTTCTGACTCATGGACATGATATATATTCTGCCATAGCTCTGAAATGGAATGTAGGCACTTGTAAAACACCATGTGGGCCTTACCATTTAGGCAATACCTATGCTTAAAAAAATTAAACCTAAAGAGAGCCAAATACTGCTTTCCTGAACCCAAACTCATACTCCTGAAATTTCATGTAATAGAAGAGTCTAATTCAGCAAAATGTTCTTTCACAGGCACTGAACACTCTTCCTAGCCAGGAAGCATCTGGTATTTCTGATAAACCTGTGTGCTGAGTTTACAAACCCTTCCCGAGCCTATGATCAGAATCCTATGAAAGTACCAGGCCTTTCCATTGTCCAGGGAGTTGCTGACACTCAAACAGAGCTTGTTTGTGGCCTTTCAGTTTCATCTGAGATGTTTGTGGGTATCTCTGATAAGCCACCATATTTTACAGACCAGTAAAACAGATCTCCTCTGGTCCATTTTCATTAAAGCTTTCTTTTCCACAAGGAAATTTTTTAAGTCCAAGTGTCTGTTGAACTACATGGTAAAAAATAAGGTGATTTGGATTCCCTGGAATTCATTAGAATGTTTATCTCTATGATTATTTTGTGAAAAATAACTTGTTCCTATCTCAGATTAAAACACTCTTCTAGAAAACTGATCTGAAGACTCATCTCAAATACTAGTTGAAACTTTCACTTAATTTGTAACTCATCTTTGTCTCATTTGGTTGAAGACTGTCCGTTTTGACCAAAGTATTAATTGAGGACCTATTCCAAAGAAACAGGATACAAAGATGATCAGTAAGACATTGTCATTAAGTTTAAGGAGGTGACAGTCTATTTGAGGAGGCAGATACAAAACCACACTTTACTGTGATACAGTAAATCCTATAATGTTTCAGTGGGCCCTTCCACTTTATTCTCCACTGTGCCTCCAATGCTTATTATGATGACCCCTGTGGATAAGAATTACTCGGTTAGTATTTGTTGCAGAAAGGGAGGGTAAAATATGAATATGTGATTCTGGAACACAAAAGGTAACGTCGTTTATCTGAGCTGAATTCCAAGACTGCCCCCTAGAAGGGATTATGCCTAAATTAAGTCTTAAAGTATGAATAAAAATTTACTGGACACAGTAAAATAAAAGGCAGGCAGTCTTTCTAGGCAAAGGAAATGGCATTAGCTTGAAGTCGTGAGCAGCATATTGTGCCAGGAAACTAGATCCAATTTTGTGTTATGATGGAATGATGTGCAGGATGAGAAGAGCTGGGAGGGGAAAGCTGGGGAGAGAGGAGGGGCTGGAGAAGCCCTGGCGCACCTTCCTCTACGGAGGCTTGCAGGGATGTGAGAGAAGGGACCTACTTGGCCACGTTGCCTTTGTGACAGCTCATTCTGGCTCTGAGAAGAGTAGATGAGAAAGATGAAAGGAGGGAGAGCTGGAGACCATTTAGGAAGCCTCTGTAAGAGTGTAGAGGACAGGAATGAGAAGGTACAAGAGAACTGGAGGATTATCTAGGTGATGTAATCAACAGGATTTAATATTGATACTAGATGGGAAGTGGGGAGTGAATGAGAAGCAGCAGAGAGAGATTTCTAACGTAGCTGACAACAAGATACAGAAAGGGTAGATTTGTGGGGAAAGGTGATGCCATCTGAATTTGGTCACTGAATTTGCGGACTCTCCGTTTGGATAGAGCCCATAGACAGCTGGACATGTGGTGTGATATTCTTGGGAGAGTCCAGAGCTGGAGATATATTTCTGGGATTCATCAGCATATCAGTGGTAATTAAAAGTATGTGAGTGAGTAACAGTACTAATACTTCAGGACGTTATGCAAATGAGAGGAGATAAGCCTGAGGTAACCACAGGCGAAGGGCTGAGCATAGAAAGAAAAGCTCCATGGAACAGACAGAGGCAGGAGGCAGGCCAAGGGGCAAGGGAAATTTCTTTAAACTCTCACTCAGTGCTTCAGAATCATCAGGGAAGCTTGTTGAAAGTCCTGGTCAAGGGTGGCGGTCCAGGACCCCACATTTTAACCAACTCCCCTAATTCTGCTCATCTCCACTAGAATTTGAGAATTGATAGTGTTGGGAGTTTCACACACACACAAAAGAACAATCTAATACCAGTTGCTACGGAGAAATCCATTAGAGGGTTATCAGTTGGTAAATTCAGTCCTTTTGGAAGAAACTTTAGCTATTAAATCTTTTGTTCTTTGGACCTGTCCATCCCATTTCTAGAAATTCATCTCAGAAAAAAGATGCCCTACCTGTGCACAGAGAGAGTCAACAAACATCTTCATAGCAGCATCATTTTTTTATGGCCAAAGATGGGAAATAAATGTCTGGAAGTAAAGGGATTCTTAAACAATTTGTTGTAGTTCTTTTATATAATAGTATTAGTATAGAGTGAGGGAGGAAAATCTAGATAGAAGAGGCATAAGAAGGATAAGAGAGACAGTGGGGTAGTGGAGGCAGAGGATATAAACAGTTCTTTTAAGAGATTTAAGAAGAAAGCCTCAATAAAGAACAGTAATGGGATGAGATTGTAGGATCTTATTTAAGATGGAAGAGGTTTGGTCATCATATAGACTGAGGAAGGGAAGAAGAAGGAAAGATAAAGAAGGTAAATGACAGGAAGGTAAAGAGAGAGTGTTGAAATCTCCTCCCCCAGCCTCACCTGCACCCCAAGGTGATTCTTAGAATGGATTTAGTGTTACTCCAAGGGACTCCATATGCTCCATCATGACAGCGTGCATTTGCCGTCTATTTTTTGTGCATGGCCTTATTCTCTCATTGGACTGCAAAAGAGCTCCTGTTTCATTTATTTTGTAGTCACGGCCAAAAGAAGAACCATAAAAGACAAGATTATCTGTGTTCTTTCTTTAAGGTTTTAAGGTATAAACTGTTGTTTTTAGCACATCCAGGACTACAAAGCACAACTGTGTAACATATGTTAACTGATGTCAGAATAATAGATAATAGTAATAATAAAAAAGTTTTGTGTGCCACTAACAGCGTTGTAGGCCCTTAGTACCATATCCACTATGATTGATGAAGTTAGCCCTGTGTGAAATGAAAATAATCAGTGCACAGTGTATGCACTGGAACCATGTGTAACTTGTAATTGCTAGTTATAGAAAATTTGATTAAATATTTGATCAATTTGTTTCTCTTTTTTTTTGAATTTGCATGTGTTTTCCTGTTTGTTTTTCAATGTGTGAATCATATAACCTACATTGTGTAGGATCTAATCTTGTGTGTGGATTAGTCACTCAGTCATGTCTGAGTCTTTGTAATCCTGTGGACTATAGCCAGCCAAGCTCTTCTGTCCATGGAATTTTCCAGGCAAGAGTAGTGGAGTGGGCTGCCATTTCCTCCTTCAGGAGATCTTCTCGAACCAGGAATAGAACCTGGGTCTCTTGCACTGTAGGCAGATTCTTTACTCTCTGAGCCACCAGGGAAGCCTAAGATCTAATCTTAAAAAGGTTGAATCAATAATTCTTTCTTTATTTGTGGACTGGAAATAAAGGAATTAATTGAATATATTTCTTTTACATCTCTTTATTTATTGGCTTCTGTAGCTGCTATTCTCTCAACATCAAGGGCACCCTCAAAAAGAAAATAAGTCATAAGGAAGAAAATGCAAATTAAAACAGAATTACGGTTTTCTCAGGGTATATGCCCAGTAGTGGCTCAGTTGGTAAAGAATCCGCATGCAGTGCAGGGGACCTGGGTTCGATCCCTGGGCCTGGGAGATCCGCTAGAGAAGGGAATGGCAACCCACTCCAGTATTCTTGCCTGGGAAATCCCATGGACAGAGGAGCCTGGTGAGCTACAGTCCGTGGAGTCTCAGAGAGTTTGACATGACTGAGTGACTAACACACACTTCATAGTAGTTCTTTTTTTGTTGTTGTTGTTAGTTTTTTAAGGAAACTCCATACTGTCCTCCATAGTGGCTGTATCAATTTACATTCCGACCAGTGGTTTAGAGAGTTCCCTTTTCTCCACATCCTCTCCAGCATTTATTATTTGAAGAATTTTTGATGATAGTCATTCTGACTGGTGCAAGGTGATGCCTTATTGTACTTTGGATTTGCGTTTCTCTAATAATCAACGATGTTGAACATCTTTGTGAACTTTCCTGTTGACTCAGTGGTAAAGAAGCCACCTGCCAATGCAGAAAATGCAGGTTCAATTCCTGGATGGGGAAGATCCTCTGGAGATGGAAATGGTAAGCCACTCCAGTATTCTTGCCTGGGAAATCCTAGGGACAGAGGAGCCTGGCAAGTAAATAGTCCTTGGGGTCACAAAAGAGTTAGACATGACTTAGCAATTTTAAAAAAAAGCAAAAAAAAAAAAAAAAAAGGCAATGAAAAATAGAGTCTTTTCATCTGCCTCTTGCCCATTTGTATGTCTTCTTCAGAGAAGAAGACCTATTTAGGTCTTCTGCCCATTTTTTGATTGAGTTGTTTGCTTTTTTAATATTGAGTTTCACTAGCTGTTTGTATATTTTGGAAAGTAATCTTTTGTCAGTTGCTTCATTTGTAAATATTTTCTCCCATTCTGAGGGTTGTCTTTTCATCTTGTTTATGGTTCCCTTTGAGTGCAAAAGCTTTTAAGTTTAATTAGGTTCCATTTGTTTATTTTTGTGCATTTTCATTACTCTCGGAGGTGTATCAAAAGATCTTTCTGTGATTTATGTCAAATATAGAAAAAAGATACCATTGCACAATCTGTACTTTTGGCAATAATGGAAAAGTTGTGTTAATATTGAAGTACTGTGGGATCTGGAACACTCATGCAGTGATGGTGGGAGAGGAGTCCCTATTTAATGGGGGTCCATGTGGCACTGCTGAGCCTAACCCAGCATGTGAATATTGTCAGACCCAGAAGTTCACATCTAGCTCCCAGATCCACAGGAGATACTAAGATGGTCATTGCTGTGCTGTGGGGTAGCAGATAGTTGGAGATTACTTTGATTCCATTAACAGGAGAAAGGATGAGGACTGGTCTTAAGCACATATGATAGAATTATTTGCAGCCATTCCGAGTAATGAACTTTATTTACCCATGGCTGTATGAATCTCAAAAACAATATTGTGTAAAAAAAAAAAAAAAGGAAGAAGCAGAGTGAGATATGTCTTAAACTCCTGGTTGTGTANAAGAAGCAGAGTGAGATATGTCTTAAACTCCTGGTTGTGTAACTTAAACATATAGAACAACACTATATATTTTCAAAGATCCATAGATCTAAATAAATGTTTCTTCGGAGCCATATATCTAGATAAATCTATAAAATATGGATTGGGAGAGCATTTTTAAATCCACTAGAGAGTCTGCCAATGTTAAGGGGAGGGAATTGGGGGTGGAGACATGCATACGTTGGATAAAACAAAAGAGAGAGAAACGGTCACTGTTATGCCATGATTTGATTGATTTGATAAATATAAGCAACTTAATTCTCTGTTAAAACTAACTGATCCCTGTAAAACACAACAACCTTTGATTGCTGGAATATGTTATTTAAAAAAAGATGTTGAACTTGACTTTTGAGTATTATCTTCCAATTTTAAAACATTGGTTACTTTAAAGTATAATTTAAGAAAGACAGTATAATCATGATTTTCATTTATGTGGAAAATGAATATGTATCAAATATTTTGCTTAACTAATGAATTAATAATAGAGTCAGATGTTACAGCTGGTTGAAAGAAGCATTGGAATAGCAGACACATATATAGGCAATCAGGATTACTGAAATAAATTTGCTTACTTCATGGAAATTTGGGCAGTATCTATAGGACAATAATCAATTCCTATAACTGCACTAGGAGGAATTTGCATTTCTATGGACAAGAATCATTTGTGTTGTTATCAGTATTTTACAGCTTACAGGGCTAAAAATAGCTCAAAGACAATGAAATGCCCAGAGATCCCATGGAGTCAGACAATCTAGGCAATATTCTGATGAGGGGGCATGGAAAGACTGTAATGTTTCTGGTCAATTTCTAACTATTTTCATTTTTTCCCATGAAATGATTAATTCAATTAAAAATGTCTAACAAGCACTGTACAGCACAAATATATAAGCTATCTGATGTGTATTCGGATGTCTAATCTCTTCTGTATCTCTGGCATAAGATGAGAAAAAGTAAATTTTGGCTTTCATCATGGTCATACCGGAGAAGGCGATGGCACCCCACTCCAGTACTCTTGCCTGGAAAATCCCATGGACAGAGGAGCCTGGTAGGCTGCAGTCCATGGGGTCTCGAAGAGTTGGACATGACTGAGTGACTTCACTTTCACTTTTCACTTTCATGCATTGGAGAAGGAAATGGCAACCCATGGCAACCCACTCCAGTGTTCTTGCCTGGAGAATCTCAGGGACGGGGGAGCCTGGTGGGCTGCCGTCTCTGGGGTTGCACAGAGTCGGACACGAGTGAAGCGACTTAGCAGCAGCAGCAGCATGGTCATACAGTTTATAAGGGCTTTTTAAATCTCCTCCTCCCCTCTTAAGCCCTTTTTTTCACTCTTGTTACCTCCGTGTGGTATAGATGGTATACTGTGGCACCTGCCTTGTATTTCCAGAAACTGTCAAATAAATGAGTAAAGAAAATTGTTAATCATACTGTGTTAAAAAAGAGTGGTGAACTGGGATGAAATTTTTTAAACCAAATGAAATCTTTACAATGAAATTCAAACCTTTTTTTTTTTTTTTTTTNTAAAAAAAAAAAAAAAAAAAAAAAACCTTGGTAAGAGAAGCAAGTAGAGAAGTTAAGAAGGTAAAATACTTCTTGTGGAAACATAAACTTTGGCTAAACACGAAACTTTTGCTAATTTCTAAGCTTTGGCTTTCCATTAATTTTTTAAGAGTAAGCAGAAACTGCCGGTTTCATTTTTAGTTTAACAGACACTTGATCTTTGCAGAACTTACAGCAAAATGTCATCTCATCATCTTGCCAAAATTCAACTAGATTCATGCCATTCAGCCCCTTTTGATTACAGCTTGAAGAGGAGTGCTTTGTCTTTTTAGGATTGCTGTCCCCATACAGAGAATAATAAATGCAGTCTGCAGTCTGATCTCAGCTTTTTCCAGAATTCAGTGTTGGTGTAAATCCTGAAACATTAACTTGAGCTAACTTAATTGCAGTCTTGAATTTAAAATACCTACATCATAAGCTTTCTCTCTATGGGGCAATAATTCCTGTGGACTCCAAACCATTTTGTCACAGAGTTAGGTGGGATAGGTAGATATATGATACTTGATCCCATTTTTAGAAAAGTTTCTGCTTTGCTGTTTGCAATAATTTAATACTTGCATATTTGTATTATGTGGCAACAGACATAATCTCCACTACAGAAGCTGCTATGTAAAGAATAAGTTTGTTCTGACTTAATGTTTGTCATGAAACATATACCATCAGTTTCCCTCACTGTTTTTAAGTCAGAGTCCTGTCTGTCTTAAAAATGGAGTGGTGCGCAGGCAGCTCAGATGTGCCCTTTCAGCAATGTTTTCACTTGGTCTAAAAACAAGGACTTTTTCTGACTTGTTTTGCTGTTCCTCTCATCACTAGTGGCATTTTAGAGCTTACCCAAGGGTCCATCATTGGTCACTATAAAAGATTTTCACCTCATCTGGCTTTTAGCCCAGAGCTGGCCTTTGCTCATGCTCTCTTTCGAGATAACAGTAAAGCTGACCATGCCACAAATTGCTTTTTCTAAGGAGAATCTTTGCCTGGAAGATTGCTGATTCCTCCCAGGATTTCAGACCAGAAGGCCACCTTCTTTGGACATGTGTTTTAAAGAGCAAAGTGAAGGGATTCTGTCCTGTGATTTCAGAAAAAAAATGTCAGCTCCTCTGTTTCTGGAGATATGACTTTGAAAGATTTAAGGTTCTTTACATATTGAAGCTCCATCAGAATCTTCTCTTTCATAAAAAGATGGAATGAACAAATTTGGAAGGCTAGGCAATGAATGACTTTTAAAGAAACATTTACTTGTTTACTAAATTAAGAAAAAAATCAGTGCATCTGTGTGAAGGGTTTTTTTCAACCTTAGCATCATTGACATTTTGCACTGTTTATGTTTGGTCCATGTGGAGCATTGTAGGATGTTTATCAGCATCCCTGGCCTCCAACCACTAGATGTTGTTGTTCTTGTTCAGTTGTTCAGTCATGTCTGATTCTTTGAGACTCCTTGGACTGCAGTACGCCAGACACCTCTATCCTCTGCTATATTCCAGAGTTTGCTCAAACTCGTGTCCACTGAGTTGGTGATACTCTCTAACTATCTCATCCTCTGCCACCCCTTTTGCCTTTTGCCTTCAATCTTTCCCAGTTTCAGGGTTTTTTTTCCAATGAGTTGGCTCTTGGCATCAGGTGGCCAAAATATTGGAGCTTCAGCTTCAGCAACAGTCTCACCAATGAATATGCAGGGTGGTTTCCTTTAGGATTGACTTGTTTGACCTCTTTGCAGTCCAAGAGGACTCTCAAGAGTCTTCTCCAGCACCACAATTTGAAAGCAACCCACTAGATGCCAGAAGCATAACCCTCTGCTGTGACAACCCTATGTTATGGCAATGAAATGTGTCTTAAGAAATTCAAATGATCCCCATCTCAATTGGTCATCACTGATTGAAAATCAGGTGGAGTGGTAAAGAGCTCCAGTTGTTAACCATTGGATTGGTAAAGAGTTGGGAATGCATCATTTTGAGGAAAAGCAGAGGGCATACCATCATATTATCACTGAGAAATCTGTTCTAATGTAACATCCATTTTGTACTAGCATCACATCATAACAAGTATTCTGCAAGTGCTCTGCTCTGCAGTTTGCTTCTAGACCACTGACTCCACTAGCTTCCTTGGTATTGTAGGTGCGTCTACATAGATTCCTCTCTCAGATTGGATCATTTGATGCTAAGCACAAATTTTATAAGTCAATTCCATGGTGGACAGCAACACTTTTTGAAAACAATAGCAAATTGATTTTGTCTGCATTTTTTTCTCCACTGTTATAAAATTGAAGAGAGCTCTCTTAAGGCCACCATTGTGCAGTCATGTCAAATAATGGAGTTGAGCTATTTGTAAGAGCTAATCAGCTCTCCTGTTAGATTTGCCAATTAGTGTA
Organism: Redunca redunca; assembly: GCA_006410935.1. NCBI lineage: Eukaryota > Metazoa > Chordata > Mammalia > Artiodactyla > Bovidae > Redunca > Redunca redunca. Next base: position 241,465 of record SJYQ01011783.1, read on the forward strand.
AATTCTTCCTCATTATAGAAGATTTCAAGTGTGTAAACATTCTCCCTTCAGTTGAAACCCCAAAGAATGTCAAACTGAGCATTTATGATGCCTTTTTGCAAACAGGGCGGCTGTGGTGGCAGCTTAAATAGCTTTCATGCCACTCCCTTCTACAGAATACAGAGTGTGTTTATTTAAAAATTATACTTAACTTCAACTTCACCTCTGAACCCAATAATACACCTTAGATTTAAAGATTATTAAGGAAATGAATCCAATGTGTGCCATATCTGTCAGTAGTCAGCTTTTCATCCTGAGAGAACCTTGATTTAATGGCACTTACCGTCCTTAATTTTATTCAATTTGTTAAGCAAAATAAAGATGGTAAATTACAATATTGAGATCCAGGGACTTAACCTTCACAGGGTGCTAAGCTTTTCTGAAACCAGCATCAAAGCATGTGTGAGTCCTTTGAAAAGGAGAAAAGCAACCCTATCTCTTTCTGTCTGGCCACACCTCCAAGACAGGAAATGATCCCACATGGTTGTTCTTTTTTCCTGTTAAACCTTAAAGTTTTAAAACTATCTCCTGTTTCCGAGCTGGAAGGAGCATCCACTAAATTAGAGAGCACTTTTGAGATGAACGTTGTGATTGTTAATCTGGAAATGTGATCGAGTCTCAGGCAGCTTTAACCTTCTCAATCAGCAGTCTTTTCTTACCTAATTACATGATTCTAAGAAAATCTAATGAGGTGCTGTCAGATTTACATCGGAATTCTTTTAAGTGGTATCACAGTAACCATGGTGATGATATATAAATGGACAGAATGCCAAAGATGTGGAGAAATGTCCCAATTACACTCACAGTCACTCTTCACCTCAGCATTAAGTCAGCATATTTTAAGCCAAAAGTTTTCAAGAAAATGAATTTTCAGTAGGTAAAGTGATATAAAATGGAAACATTTCAAATCACACTATCAAGTGGGTCTTTATTTCTCTGCATTAATGCTCCAATAGCTCAAAACAGAATTCAGAGATCCTCACTGCTTCAGTATTGCTATTTGTTTTTTTAAAGGACTTGTTATATGGGCTTTCTTATGAAAATTTTAGTTGTTTTAATGCTTTGATTATATTTTCCGTGGCTCCTTAGGGAGCTGAAATAACTTGCTATGTGCATTTCATATTAAAAATCTGGGAACAAAATATTTATAATACTCACAGATACTAGTTATTAATGAGGCTGCCACTTGCAAACAGAGACTACCTTTCACTTCTGTGGGGACTGCACAAGGGACCAAGAAACCACATGCTTACTCAGACTCAGAGATATGAAAGGGCACAAGGAAGCCATTCTGAAATTTTCTAACTCCTGAAACATCTTTTTTTAAAAATTTAATTTATTCATTTTAATTGGAGGCTAATTACTTTACAATATTGTGGTGGTTTTCGCCATACGTTGACATGAGTCAGCCACAGGTGTACATGTGTCCCCATCCCAAATCCCCCTTCCCCCCACTCCCCATCCCATCCCTCAGGGCTGTCCTAGTGCATCAGCTCTGGGTGCCCTGTTTCATGCGTTGAACTTGGACTGGTGATCTGTTTCACATATGGTAACATACATGTTTCAGTGCTATTCTCTCAAGTCATCCTACCCTTGCCTTCTCTCATAGAGTCCAGAAGTCTGTTCTTTATATCTGTGTCTCTTTTGCTGTCTTGCATATAGAGTCATTGTTACCATCTTTCCAAATTCCATATATATGTGTTAATATACTATATTGGTGTTTTTCTTTCTGACTTAACTTCTCTCTGTACAAAAGTCTCCAGTTTCATCCACCTCATTAGAACTGATTCAAATGTGTTCTTTTTAATAACTGAGTAATATTCCATTGTGTATATATATCACAGCTTTCTTATCCATTCATCTGCTGATGGGCATCTAGGTTGCTTCCATGTCCTGGCTATTCTAAACAGTGCTGTGATGAATATTGGGGTATACGTGTCTCTTTCAATTCTGGTTTCCTTGGTGTGTATGCCCAGCAGTGGGATTGCTGAGTCGTATGGCAGTTCTATTTCCAGTTTTTTAAGGAATCTCCACACTGTTCTCCATAGTGGCTGTGCCAGTTTGCATTCTCACCAACAGTGTAAGAGGGTTCCCTTTTCTTCACGCCCTCTCCAGCATTTATTGTTTGTAGACTTTTGGATAGCAGCCCTTCTGACCAGCATGAGAAGGTACCTCATTGTGGTCTTGATTTGCATTTCTCTGATAATGAGTGATGATGAGCATCTTTTCATGTTTGTTAGCCATCTGTATGTCTTTGGAGAAATGTCTATTTAATTCTTTGATCCATTTTTTGGTTGGGTCATTTATTTTTCTGGTATTGAGCTGCATGAGCTGCTTATATATTTTTGAGATTAATTCTTTGTCAGTTGCTTCATTTGCTATTATTTTCTCCCATTCTGAAGGCTGTCTTTTCACCTTACTTATAGTTTCCTTCATTGTACAAAAGCTTTTAAGTTTAGGTCCCATTTGTTTATTTTTGCTTTTATTTCTATTACTCTGGGGAGATGGGTCATAGAGGATCCTGCTATGATTTATGTCAGAGAGTGAGTGCTGAAACATCTTGAGAAATGATTATTTTCATCTTCCTTCATATCCATAACACAGATGCAGGACAGAACATGTACAAATTTCCATGTTTGTAAAGCAGCATCGTTTGGTTGGCCATTTCTTTTAAGATAATGATCCAGAATAGGCTTAGCAAATTATATATATGTATACACACTCATAATCACTTCCCCTTCTAAAAGCTATTGCAGACATCACAAATTGGTTTTTGAACATTTTTGTCTCCTATTTTCCTCTCTCCACAAACCTTTGAACTTTGCATCAAAGTTGGTTTAAAAAAAGAAACAAATTTACCACCCAGAAATGGAAAATAATGGCCCATATTTTTAAAAAGCACCTACTTTCTATTTTAAAACACATTCCTAGGCAAAAATAGATCATTTATTTTTCTGAATGGTTGGTTCATTGTTTCCTCCAATGATGATCGTTCATCTTGATCTGTGTCAATTGCACCCTGTGGCCATACAGATATCAGTGATAGCCAAAGTAGAACGGTCTCATTAGAGAAAAGCCTCTAACCCCATCCAGTCACTGAATTTTAGATAGAATTCTAAAAATTTGGTTACCAATTTACCAAAATTTAGATGTTTGTGAGTGCTAGAGGAAGTTTTTCTTCAAGGCACACAAACATAACATGGAGCCTCATATCAAAAGAAGTGGTAGAAAGTGCTTGCTGAAGAGTCACTTCAGTCATGCCCGACTCTGTGCGATCCCATACACGGCAGCCCACCAGGCTCCCCGTCCCTGGGATTCTCCAGGCAAGAACACTGGAGTGGGTTGCCATTTCCTTCTCCAATGCATAAAAGTGAAAGTGAAGTCGCTCAGTCATGTCCAACTCTTAGCGACCCTATGGACTGCAGCCCACCAGGCTCCTCCGTCCATGGGATTTTCCAGGCAAGAGTACTGGAGTGGGGTGCCATTGCCTTCTGCTAGAAAGTGCTTAGAATAGTTTTACGATCTCAACTCAGTTATTTTAGGAACTAAAAGACCTCCAAACCCCTTAGGTTGCTACTGAGATTATCCTTGGTAATTAGTTGCTGTTCATAATGATATTCCCAATTTATTGAGAAAAGTTTAGAGTGTGTCTGTTCTTCATTACCTGCTAAAGATACAACAGCATATCTTTAGATTTTTTTCATCTAAATTCAAATCTCTCCTAATTAACACTTCTTCACCCTCTCCCTCTTCCATTGTTTTCATTGTTTTGTCTACTGAGCACTTCCAGTCTTCCTGGGCCATTCTGTTTTCTCAGTGTATTGATTGTTTGCTGGCTTCTTTTGACCTTCTTCTCCTTCCATCAGAACAGAACTTGGAGAAAAATTAGGTTCAAGGGGTGCACTAACACCCAACATTCAGAAGAGAGTACAGAATGCTATCTGGTATAAGACATCTCAAATCAGTGACTCCCATTTACTACTTATGTGACCACAGACATTATTTAATGTCCTTGCTGTTTAGTGTTTCCATATGTAAAAAGGAGAATAATAAGAATATTCACATCAACATTGCTGTGAGAATTAAATATGTTTAATGACACTTGGAACAGTTCAGTTCAGTTCAGTCACTCAGTTGTGTCCAACTATTTGTGATCCCATGAATCGCAGCACGACAGGCCTCCCTGTCCATCACCAACTCCCGAAGTTTACCCAAACTCATGTCCATTGAGTCAGTGATGCCATCCAACCATCTCATCCTCTGCCATCCCCTTCTCCTCCTGCCCTCAATCTTTCCCAGAATGAGGGTCTTTTCAAGTGAGTCAGCTCTTCACATTAGGTGGCCAAAGTATTGGAGTTTCAGCTTCAACATCAGTCCTTCCAATGAACACCCAGGACTGATCTCCTTTAGGATGAACTGGTTGGATCTCCTTGCAGTCCAAGGGACTCTCAAGAGTCTTCTCCAACACCACAGTTCAAAGTGCCAGGGCCCATACCAACTGCCTAAGAAATAGCATCTATCAATATTATGAAGGGTTGCTATTTTGTTGGTGGTGAAATTATTAGTAAACAAAAAGTGCTTCTAAGACAAAGAACTGTAATCTTTGGATCACAAACTCCATGAATGGAAAAACCTTGTTTTCCTGGTTCAACCTCATATTCATAGTCATGTCTACAGTACATAGAAAGAACCACAAAAGAAAAAAGGTAAATAAGAAGGACACATAGAAATAGATACCTAAAATGAGTATATAAAGTTAAGAATTTTTCCCTTTGACTCAGCTTCAACTCCCAGCCTTGGAAGCATTTCATGTAGTCTTTTGGCCATAACATTTATCCACACATATTGTGTTGTTGTATTCATTTCAATGTCAGTCTTTCACGGAAAGCATATTCAAGGGCAGTGAGTATGTTGGTATTTTTTAGAATAGCTGATTTGTGGGTTGAACAAGGGAAAGAACAATTAAACCATTCCCTTGACAGTTGTTCATTAATTTCACTTTTTTATTTTCTTGTACATTGTCTAGATCTGAGCCTTCCCAAACTTGCCTCCAGTTTGTCCATGTGGTATCAGAAGTCAGTGCAGAAAGTAAGGAGGCAGTACCCTGCAGAGTGCAGGAGTCCCTGGTCGCTGTGCCAGAATTCTTCAGTGTCACGAAAGGGTGAACATCAAGTTGTGTTCTGGGAATTAAACAAGGTCATATGAACAAGGATGCCTGTAAAATGAGTTCAAGTAATTACACTCGACAGAGAGTTTGATTACTCTATCTGATCCGTTTATCTTTCTCGTAATTCAGAGATATGCTTGAGAGGGCAGAACTGACATCAGCCCACATCAGTGATTCCACAGGAGCGACTGAGGAGCATAATGTGGGACATGGCCCCGTAATAAACATGCTGGGAGTAGAGCTTGAAAACCCATTTCCTCATAGCATCATTAGGCCTTTCATTTATTTGTCCTGGTGACTTTTTCCTTCATCAGGCTGATTGCTGATAAGGATTCACATACTATAGCAAACATATCAGTCACTGAGGCCAACACTGCCTTTTAATGATGTCCAAATCGATATCTTAACAGATTTTCTTACCTGTTCAAAAGAGGGATGTCATGAGAAAGATGTCTAACTTTGGCAAGAAGCCGCCAAAAAGTTAAAGAATGATGAAGTGCGTGTGTGTGTGTGCGTGCACGCGCGCGTGTGCTTGTGTGTGTGTTCAGGGTGGGGGAGGGGATTAAAATGCACAAAGAGAAACTGAATAGAAAGCATTGTGTGTCATTGGAAAGACTGCCAACACCAACCAGGAGAAAGTTTTCTAATAGTTAAGGTGGAAGTTCTTTTAAAATACTGATCTTCATTGACTTACATGGGGTTACAGCTAGATGAGGCCATCATAAGATGAAAATATCTAAAGTTGAAAATACCTTAAACAAAAAATACATTTAATATTCCTTCCTTCCAAACATCATCACTCATTCCAGCCTCCCTTAAGCATGCTCTGAACACTTACTTTAGCCTCAGTTCAGTTCAGTTCAGTTCAGTCGCTCAGTCATGTCTGACTCTTTGCGACCCCATGAATCGCAGCACACCAGGCCTCCCTGTCCATCATCAACTCCCGGAGTTCACTCAGACTCACGTCCATCGAGTCAGTGATGCCATGTCGTCCCCTTCTCCTCCCGCCCCGAATCCCTCCCAGCATCAGAGTCTTTTCCAATGAGTCAACTCTTCGCATGAGGTGGCCAAAGTACTGGAGCTTCAGCTTTAGCATCATTCCTTCCAAAGAAATCCCAGGGCTGATCTCCTTCAGAATGGACTACTTGGATCTACTTTAGCCTACCGTTGGGCAAAACCATCTAACCATTGGGCTATTTCATGATAAAGTCTTGAATAACTCATATAATTTGTGAGATACTGAACTGAAAAATGAAAAATAGAATTGCTTTCTGGGTACTGCATCACTTTAAGTGTGTCAGTTGTTGACCCTCCTGATTAAGTGGCTAATTGGAAGCTGAGGTTTGCTGCCACTGCCCAGCATCACAGGGTGGCAGTTGTTTGGTTTGGTTGGTGGGTTAATTTTTCAAAATTCTCCAAGTGCAAAATGCAGTGAAGTATACCTAGACCAGGTATCTCATAGAATGCACACCTAAGCCCTTGAACTTTGATGTCACTGCCTTGGCCCTCATGCCTGTCCAAAGAGAGTCTAAAGCCCTCTGCTGTATTTCAGTGGATTCCTGGGAACTTGACTTTACTTGATCAGTTCTGAGTCCTTCTGAATCAGTCATAAAGATCAGTTCATTCTCATTTGATGCTGACAAATAAATGAATAGCATCACTCTGACTATACACTTCTGAGTGTAATGTGTTGATTTTACAAAGTTGGAAGATGAGTTTTATTATAAGTAGTCATGTTAAAAATAAACATTAGATATCCACATTCTTAAAATGCCTACTGCTGCTGCTGCTAAGTCACTTCAGTTGTGTCCGACTCTGTGCGACCTCAGAGACGGCAGCCCACCAGGCTCCCCCTTCCCTGGGATTCTCCAGGCAAGAACACTGGAGTGGGTTGCCATTTCCTTCTCCAATGCATGAAAGAGAAAAGTGAAAGTGAAGTCGCTCAGTCGTGTCCACTCTTAGCAACCCCATGGACTGCAGCCTACCAGGCTCCTCCGTCCATGGGATTTTCCAGGCAAGACTGGATATCTTTTAACCAGGACATTGTCCTTGTCCTTCAACCACACTTTGGTACAAGCCTTTTCTGTCCCCAAAGATTGTTTTGCTTGTTTTCCCCTTTTTATCTTCTCAGAAGCAGCATTTCTCCTTTCATGAGATGTGATTAAACTTTCTCCCATGTGCTTTAGCTTAGGGGTAAACAAAATGTGTTATATAAACTTTTACACCCAATGGAGTAGTATTCAGCCTTAAAAAGGAATGAAATTCTGACACATGCTACATGGCTGAACCTTAAAAACATTATGCTAGTGAAATATATTGGTCCCCAAAGGACAAATATTATATAGCTCCACTAATAGGAGGTACCTAGAGTAAGCAGATCATTGGTGACAGAAAAGAAGTGGGATCACAGGGATCTGTGAGGAGGGAGGAATAGAGAGTTATTATTTAACAGGTACAGAGTTCCTGTTGAAGGTGGTGGAAAAGTTCTGTGATTGGGTAGTGGTGATGGTTGCCCAGCCTTGCTGGGGGGTAGCAGAGTATGTCACCCTAAAAAAGGCCACTTTACCATATCGATTTTTGTTGAGCTCTAGGCACTTAATAAATAGCAAATGCAAGGAGACGCTTTCTTTGAATTTCCCTTATCTGTCTAAAGACAAAAGGATTTAAGTATTAATCCCCTCCCTGGCAGTTTCATCAGCCAGGAAACTTTGACTTTTATAACAGGAAAGGAGACTAGAGTTTGACATGACACTCAGATGAATTTTGTCACAAGCTATCATGCCTCCTGCTTGTTCTTTTAAGCACCCATTCATCTTTCCTAGAAATCATTTGTGCTCCTCTAAAAAGTCTATATGTCCCCCAATCTGGCTCCCTCTTTTTCTATTAGGATAGTGTTTAAGGCTGCATTCTAAGCCACTTAAGGGAGTTACTCATTTTCCCTGGGTGTCTCCTGTGTGTGTGTGTATAATATGTTATATATATTATATATATAATATTATACATATATGCATGAGGTATACATGTTAACAAATTCTATATGTTTTGTCTTATTAATCTGTTTTGTATTATTTAGAAGTATCAGCCAAGAACTCAGAAGCGTAGAGGGAAATTATTTCATTGACCGAAAAGTCCACTTGGATTTTTCTGTAACATCTTCTGGAAAAACCCAAAAAAAACTTTTTGGCTAGTGCAATGTTTTTCTTTCTCTCCTACACTGTGAATATATTTAGTGTCACCGACCTGTACACTTAAAATGAGTTAAATGTTGCATTTTATGTTATATATATTTTACCACAATAAAATAGTAATTATGAGTCAGGAAGTTAAAAATGCTGAACCTTACTGTTTAGCAAAAAAATGGAAATTATTCAATTAGGAAGTAGACAAAGACTTAAAAAATATAATGCTCAAAACTGATGAAAGTGCACTCAGATAAACACTTTAACACAGTGTTAATGGAATGTAAATGCAAATTGCATTTCTGGAAGTAAATATGACAACATGTGTCATGAGAATTTAAGATTGTTAATTATTGATTCAAAGATTCAGTTCAGTTCTGTTGCTCAGTTGTGTCTGACTCTGCAGCTCTGTGGACTGCAGGATATCAGGCTTCCTTGTCCATCACCAACTCCCAAAGCTTGCTCAATCTCAGGTCCATCAAGTCAGGGATGCCATCCAACCATCTCATCCTCTGTCATACCCTCTCCTCCTGCCATCAATCTTTCCCAGCATCAGGGTCTTTTCAAATGAGTCAGTTCTTTGCATCAGGTGGCCAAAGTATTGGAGTTTCAGCTTCAACATCAGTCCTTTCAATGAATATTAAACACTGATTTCCTTTAGGATGACTGGTTGGATCTCCTTGCTGTCCAAGGGCCTCTCAAGAGTCTTCTCCAACACCACAGTTCAAAAACATCAATTCTTTGGCCCTCAGCTTTCTTTATGATCCAACTCTCATATCCATACATGGCTACTGGAAAAACCATAGCTTTGACTAGAAGACATTTTGTCAGTAATGTCTCTGCTTTTTAATATGCTGTCTAGGTTGGTCACAGCTTTTCTTCCAGGAGCAAGCATCTTTTAATTTCATGGCTTCAGTCACCATCTGCAGTGATCTTGGAGCCCAAGAAAATTAAGTCTGTCACTGTTTCCATTGTTTCCCCATCTATTTGCCATGAATTGATGGGACCAGATGCCATGATCTTCATTTTTGAATGTTGAGTTTTAAGCCATCTTTTTCACTCTCCTCTTTCTCTTTCATCAAGAGGCTCTTTAGTTCTTCTTCGCTTCGGTGATTATATTTCAATTGATTCAATGATTATATTTCCCTTAAGAAAATAATCGATGTAAAAACAGCTATTTTTGTATTAACTGCTCATTGAAGCTTTTTTTTTTTTTTTCATTTATTGTGTTGTTGTTCATGTCCCACATGGAATAACTGGGTTTGCTGTATCAGCATTTAAGGAAATGGATGTTTCATGTTACTCAAATCTACTCCTGGAAAGCACAGTGAGTCTTGTTTATATGGTCAGAAAATAAAGTTGATTCCATTTGTTTTCTGCTATGGGAATATGGTGTCTATTGGAAGATTCTAGTTTCCTCAAGGTTTATATATATAGTATTAAAGATGTTCAGTGTTCTTTACCTTAATTTCTGTAACTGTTTTATTTAGTAATGCTAGATAAAAATTAAGGAAGGAAAAGTTTTCATTAAATGCCCAGGAAGACTTGCATAGACTGTTCAGATATCTGAACTGTTCCTATTAAAATGTTCCCAAACTTTGAATCTTTTTTAGAGCCATTGGTTTATAAAGTCTGACTATCTATATCAAGCTGTGACCCTTTCATTAACTCTGTTTAGGTGGAGCTTAGAGCAACTCATTTGGATCACACAAAATAACCTTTCCATTCCTGTTTGATAGCCTTGCTTAGCAGATTCTTTTCAGCAAACACTTGATGATGTGGAGTTTAAAATTGAAAAGTTTAAAATTAGAATCAAAAGAAAAATTGAACAAAATTGCCTTTGTGGTCACAGTGAATAAGATCATGTGTTATTTCAATACTCTTTTCAGTCATTCCACAATGATATGGTGATTTGTGTCCATGAATCTGAGACTTAAATAATGCCCTGAACCATTTACTGTAATTAATATTCTGTCATGTCATAGAACCCTTCCTTACATGATGTGTGTGTGTGTGCGTGTGCGTGTGCGTGTGTGTGTTTGTGCTTAGTTTTGTCCGACTCTTTGTAACCCCATGAACTATAGCCCACCAGACTTCTCTGTCCATGGGATTTCCCAGGGAAAAACACTGGAGGGGGTTGCCATTTCCTTCTTCAGGGATTCTTCCTGACCCAGAGATTGAATCTTCATCTCTTGCATTGGCACACGGATTTTTGCCACTATGCCACCTGGGAAGCCAAAATCCTTACTGCTAAGTCACTTCAGTCATGTCCGACTCTGTGCGACCCCATAGACGACAGCCCGCCAGGCTCCCCCGTCCCTGGGATTCTCCAGGCAAGAACACTGGAGTGGGTTGCCATTTCCTTCTCCAATGCATGAAAGTGAAAAGTGAAAGTGAAGTTGCTCAGTCGTGTCCGACTTTTGGCGAGCCCATGGACTGCAGCCTGCCAGGTTCCTCCGTCCATGGGATTTTCCAGACAACAGTACTGGAGTGGGATGCCATTGCCTTCTCCAGAATCCTTACTAGGATTTTATAAATCTGACCTTAATTTTCATTTCTTTAACTGTTTTATGAAGATAGCACTCATTAGGTTCATGAGAAGTTTGGGCATACCTACATTTCATAAATCATCAATTTTCTTTCAGTAAAGGGAAACAAACACCTTTCAAATGTTGGATTTGTCTCTTCTCATGGTGTTGAAGTGGTAGGAAAATACTTAACAAAAACTTAGTTCAGCCAGTTCTGCTAAAATAAAAGGAAGTTTGTTGAAGAATATTTTTTATTCAAGTCAAGTGTTTGACCCGATCTCATAAGCAGTATGAAATACAGATTTAAAATTTATTTCCTAACTGTTCTGATAGTAACAGGCCCCTCATAAAGTGTCTTTGCTCATTCCAGTAACAATACTATGATTTAGTGCATCAAGATTCTCAAAAGTGAAACACGATAGTCTTTTTCTGACCTAGTAGAACTTACTCTGTTAGTGTAGAGAAAAAGAAATAAATAAGCAATCAAATAAATATAAAATAGCAGGTGGTAGTATTTACTACAAAGAAAAGTAAAATATATAAAGAGTAGAGAAAGTGGTCGGCAAAGGTTGCTATTCTTATGTTAGATGATCAGAAATATTCTTTTCATTAATGGTATTTACTGCTACTGATAGACATTCTGTTTCTGGTCTGGTTATCTAATGCTGTGTAACAAACCATCCTAAAACTCGGTATCTTAAAATGATGACAGTGTTTATTTTGCACATGAACCTGCAATTCGTGGAGCATTCTGTGGCATGGGTCCTCTTTGCTCCATTTTATGTCATCTGAGACAGCTCATAGATGGGGGCTGGGATCATACAAAGTTCACTTATATGTTCATGTACTGCATGCCTGAGCTGGGAAGACTCTGGAATAACCAGGGCTCCTAAGGCACCTCTCTCTGTCTTTCTGGGGTCTCTTTGCATGATATGATCTCTTTATCACAGTGTCTTGAAGGCAATGGACCATCCCATGTATCAGCCAAGGATGGGATGTGACCAGTCTAGGAAGTTTCAGAGCATCAGCTCTGCTAGCCTTGTCCACATAGTCACAGGGATGTCCAGGTCAAGGAGAGAAAAATAAAGTAAGAAGGTTCTGGAAAGCAGCATGCCAGGCAGAGGTTCTGGAAAGCAGCATGCCAGGCAGAGATATTGCTGTGGCCATTTTTTTTAATGCCACCATATCTCTCTTTTAATTTAATATGAAAAATTGAGAAGATGGTGTTAATTGAGCACAGAAGTCTAGATCTCTTATCCAAGTTCAGAAGTGAAGCTGGTACAGCTCTGAGGAGTCAGCTCTACCCCTAAATGTCTGGGCTACATCATCTTCAAATAGAAATTGCTGCTCTTACACTTAACACTTGCATGATGCTGGCATTTCATGAAATTCTTTTATAACACTTTGCTTTTAACTCCGCTTATGAGAGAAAATGATCAGGAGTAGATGTGTGTAACCCTCACAGGGACTATATGTACCTCTTAAGGGTTGTGATGACTCATACCACTTAGCTCAACTTGAAAAATATAACACACTGACACACCACCACTTTCACTGGTAAAATAACCTCTTCAACAAGAGGTTGTAAAAAGGGATGTAATAAGTAGTATCAGCCCAATACTGAAAAACTCAGGGTACAGATTCCACTCAGACTATGATTTCATAAAAATGAGATGCTTTCCAGTCACCATTCATGTGAAATTCCAGTTCATTCAGAGGATGGCAGCAGCACAGGGCACCCTCTGTGTTCAGAAGCTGGGATCTGCTGACCTGTATTTGCCAGGACCCCCTTCCTTACTAAACTTTGTACCTGAAGCATAATCTCCTGTGGGTAGTTCCTATTCTTCTAACTCTCTGTTCTTTAAAAGTCCTCAGCAATTTGACATCAGCTCCCACAGACAGCCTTTGCCAGAGGCCATCATGAGAAATAAGAGTTTTACTGAAGATCACATGGGCACATGCATAGAAGGACTCATGCACCACCCTGTACACCGCAAAGGTATTGAAAATCAAATCCTCGGTTTTCTCATCCTTCGCTCCCCTTCTGCAATCACACACCTCCTTTAAAAATTTCCTCTGTTCCCCAGGATAGTTCAGATTTTGCTGTTTACCAGCCCATTCACAGCCCAGTAAAATGCAGGAGATGCCCAGCACTGAGTATCTACCAACGTTTGAGCAGGACCTTGGAGAGTTTCATTTACACTGACCCAGTCCAGGCTGGCCTCCTTGTCCCCTAGTATAGTGGTTCTCAAGCCTAGTTGCACCTAGCATCCTCTGTGGTGCTGGGAATCCAACTCAGACAAGCTGAATCTAAAACTCGGGAGAAGCTCCCAAGCTTCAGGTGATTCTGAGACAAAGGAAGTCAAGAACTACCTTGGGTGGGGGGGACTGTGTTTCTTTTTGGTGCTTCTGCCTCATCTCCTTTCTCTTTTTCCTGTTACCTAGTTCCATCCCCAACCTGTTCCTTCACTGTTATGATTGCTCCATCTCAGGAAGCAGCCAGAATAAATCCTCCGCTCACACCCTGACGTATAGATTTTGAGAAACATTTCTTTCAGTGGTTCTCCGATGATTCCTACAGTTTATAGGACTAATACAATCCAAGCATGTTTCACATACAAAATTAGGAAAGCGATATAAAAAAGGAAAACAAGTGATTCAAACACATGGAATTGTGTCTTGTGTTCTGTTGCTTTTACAAAGAGAAACCAGCATGTGGGATTTAATGGATATATGCTTTCTCTCAAATATTTGGGATATTTGCATATATGTATGTATTTTTATGTACTTGTGTTTATTTTCAAATACGCAGTTGTTTCTTGCATCAAATAGGCCCAGAATATGCATACCTAACAACTTGTGTGCTTAATGGGTTGTGATGATGCCTTCAGGTACTTGATGTAAAGCTTTCAGCACAACACTAGAGTGCATTGTGTAAGGCTGAGTTTTTAACTAGATAATAATCAAGGTAGCTGACAATCACGGTAAAGATTATTTTCCTGCTATATTTTCCAAAATCAAAATTAATGCAAAAAACACCCCAAATAATATGTCAAAATTGTAAATAAAGACAGGATAAGTCATAGTGGTATACTGGAGCCTGAAACAGATGAAAAAACAAAATGGAGCCCATTTTTATTTAAAATTTTACTATTTTCTCCCTCATGGATTTCTTACATTTATTGTAATTGTTATTGAAGTATAGCTGTTTTACAATGTTGTGTTAGTTTCAGATGTACAGCAAAGTGGTTCAGTATACACACACACACACACATATATTCTTTTTAATATTCTTTTCCTTTATGGTTTCTCACTAGATATTAAATATAGTTCCCTGTGTTATATAGCTGGACCTTGTTGTTTATCCATCCTATATATAATAGGACCAGCTTGCATCTGCCAGTCCCAAATTCTCTCACTCCATCTCCCCATACTTGGCAACCACAAGTCTGTGCTCTATGAGTTTATTGTGAAGTTTTAAAGTGCTGCATTTAAGCCACTACTGTCTAATTGTTTTGCCCCCTTTGATTTTGCAGTGGAGGCAGTAGCCTCATCCCTCTCACCCTGTCCTAGCCCTAGGACTTGGTGGTACCCCAATAAATGTTTATGGATCGGTCATAACCAGTCACAATTTCCCTTGTCTTGCTCAATCTAAGATGTGCCAAGACCTTCAGCTTTCATAGCAAGTAGCCCCTCAACCCCCAACTCAAACACATGCCCCTCTTGCCGTTCTTCCCCTGCAGGGGCACTGAGCGCTCACCACATGACCCCAGGGTTTCCATTTTCCAGTTTAGAACTCAATGAGATTCACCCACATAATCTCCTTTACACACTTGGAGTCCCTCTTTAATTCTTGAAAAATGGTCCAAAGTTTCCCTCCACTTACAGAAAATTCTGTCTACTTCCTTCCTTTCTAATTAAACTTGATTTTCATCAAACACCAGAATATTTTAAGTAAGTACCATTTTGTCTAAATCATATTCTGGTGACAATATTCCTTGTGTTGTTGGTGAACATTTAGAGTACTTCACTTACAGTATAAGGAGCTTTGATGTCATGAGAAGAACACTGGTTTTGTGTTCCAAGTTCTGGATACAAATCTTGACTCCCTACTCGGTGCTAATTGCATGCCCTTAAGAAAGTTTCCTGAATCTATTGTATCTTCTATTTGAAGCCTTTTTTTGTAAACTTAAGCTTGATACATTTGTATGCTTTACCATCAGTACTATTATTAGAAATTTAGTAAACATTCTTATGCTAGTTTTAGAATCCAGCCATCAATATTTAAATCAATGCTATGAGTAAAATACATCTTCAGGTGCATAAAAATAATTTATGTGTTCTGGAAAATAAGTTTTAGCATGTGAAGATTTTTTTATTTGTATATGATTAAAAAAACAAGTGTAAAAAGATAGTTGATAATATACTGCATGATTGTAATGCATATGATACCATGTAATAGTTATTTCCTAAATACAACCTGTTCGGCCCTCACTCTAGTTTAGTGGTTGTCAAACTTTCATATGTATGCTGTTAAAATGCAGATTTCTGTGCTTCACTGCCAGATATCCTGCCTTGGGAGGACTGCGGTCATGTCTGAGTATTAATATTAATTTCTAGCAAGTTCCTCGATGCTGTTGAATATGTACTAGGGGACTTTATTCAAATATTCAGCAGCACCATGATTCCATGATTCAAGGAACAACATCTGATAGACAAAGTGCATGAAGAACTATGGATGGAGGTTCGTGACATTGTACAGGAGGCAGTGATCAAGACCATCCTCAAGAAAAAGAAATGCAAAAAGGCAAAATGGTTGACTGAAGAGGCCTTACAAATAGTTGAGAAAAGAGAAGTGACAGGCAAAGGAGAAAAGGAAAAATATACCCATTTGATTGCAGAGTTCCAAAGAATAGCAAGGAGAGATAAGAAAGCCTTCCTCAGTGATCAATGCAAAGAAATAGAGTAAAACAATAGAATGGGAAAGACGAGATCTCTTCAAGAAAATTAGAGGTACCAAGGGAACATTTCATGCAAAGATGGGCTCAATAAAGGACAGAAAATGGTAGGGACCTAACAGAAGCAGAAGATATTAAGAAGAGCTAGCAAGAATACACAGAAGAACTATACAGAAAAGACCTTCATGACCCAGATAGTCATGATGGTGCAATCACTCACCTAGAGCCAGATATCCTGGAACACAAAGTCAAATGGGCCTTAGGAAGCATCACTATGAACAAAGCTAGTGGAGGTGATGGAATTCCAGTTGAACTATTTCAAATCCTGAAAGATGATGCTGTGAAAGTGCTACACTCACTATGCCAACAAATTTGGAAAACTCAGCAGTAGCCACAGGACTGGAAAAGGTCAGTCTTCATTCCAATCCCAAAGAAAGGCAATGCCAAAAATTGTTCACACTAATGCACAATTGCACTCATCTCACACACTAGCAAAGTAATGCTCAAAATTCTCCAAGTGAGGCTTCAACAGTATGTGAACCATGAACTTCCAGATGTTCAAGCTGGGTTTAGAAAAGGCAAAGGAACCAGCGATCAAATTGCCAACATCTGTTGGATCATAAAAAAAGCAAGAGAGTTCCAGAAAAACCTCTACCTCTGCTTTGTTGCCTATGCCAAAGCCTTTGGCTGTGTGGATCACTGAAAACTGGAAAATCCTTCAAGAGATGGAACTATCAGACCACCCAACCAACCACATGGGAAATCTGTATGCAGGTCAAGAAGCAACAGTTAGAACTGGACATGAAAGAACAGACTGGTTCCAAACAGAGAAAGGAGTACATCAAGGCTGTATATTGTCACCCTACTTATTTAACTTATTTGAAGAATACATCATACAAAATGCTGGGCTGGATGAAACACATGCTGGAATCAAGATTGTTGTGAGAAATATCAATAACATGAGATATGCAGGTGGCATCACCCTTATGGCAGAAAGCAAAGAAGAACGAAAAAGCCTCTTGATGAAAGTGAATGAGGAGAGTGAAAAAGTTGGCTTAAAACTCAACATTCAGAAAGCTAAGATCATGGCATCCGGTCCCATCATTTCATGTCAAATAGATGTAGAAACAATGGAAACAGATATTTTATTTTGGGGAGCTTCAAAATCACTGCAGATGGTGATTGCAGCCATGAAATTAAAAGGCACTTGCTCCTGGAAGAAAAGCTATGACCAACCTAGACAGCATATTGAAAAGCAGAGACATTACTTCGCCGACAAAGATCCATCTAGTCAAAGTTATGGTTTTCCCAGTAGTCATGTATAGATGTGAGAGTTGGACTATAAAGAAATCTGAGTGCCAAAGAATTGATGCTCCTGAACTGTGGTGTTGGAGAACACTCTTGAGAGTCCCTTGGACAGCGAGGAGTTCCAACCAGTCCATCCTAAAGGAAATCAGTCCTGAATATCCACTGGAAGGACTGATGCTGAGGCTGAAACTCTAATACTTTGGCCACCTGATGTGAAGAACTGACTCATTTGAAAAGACCCTGTTGCTGGGAAAGACTGACAGCAGGAGGAGAAGGCGACAAGAAAGGATGATATGGTTGGATAGCACCACCAATACGATGGAAATGAGTTTGAGTAAATTCTGGGAGTTGGTGACGAACAGGGAAGCCTGGCATGCTTCAGTCCATGGGGTTACAAAGAGTCAGACACGACAGCGACTGAACTGATTCAGCAGCACCATGATTCCACAGCCCACGGAGACTGCATTAGAGAGAGAAATGAAAAATAAAGCAGAGTTGAAACCTCTTTTGTTACAACCACCACCACCACACCTGTCACAAAATATCATCTTACAGTTTTGTGAGTTGTTATCTAGATTTTAATCAAATTAGTTTTTATGAATATGTATAAATAATTCTCACCCTCGCATAACTCCTTGAGCCCTGTTGCATCCTTTGAGATCATGAGAGCCAGTTGAGTACACAGCCTTTTTATTTCTACTGCAGATGCCAGGCTTTGATTCTGATTTCTGGTTCCAGAAACTATATTGACTTTCATGTTGGCCATTATCTCCTCACTCTGCCAACCTGCTCTTTAACTGGCCCAGCCTCAATCTGGGCAAAAAGCCCTGATAAAGCCAGGAAGCAGAGTTGATTGCTACCAAGCAAACCTCACCCTCTTTGTCCATTCCTGTAATCAGGTTGGAAGGAAAGAGCTGAAGGCTGCATCCTACTCAGGGAGGTAGAATATTCAAAGTTGCATTTGAAACAGTTCATTTGAAAATGATTGAGGTGCTAGTCCCTACTCACTAGTGTTTCCTTGAATCTCAGTAATATTTGTCCAGCATTGCCCTCTAGTGCTTGTGGGCATGTTTCTAATGGTGCTTGACATCTTCTAATCAGGGTGTTTAGAATTAAGTTAAGTGCTTGAAAGATGCCTCCCCATTGTTTCACAGCAAGCAGAGGGAAAAAAAAATCAAGACTCAAGACAGCATGAGAAATCTTATGAGTGCTTCTTAGTTGGCAAAGAACAAAAATATATAGACTTGTTGAAATATTCCACTTTCAGTCACTTTATCCATTACGACAGACAAGAACTTGTCTGTACCCTTTGCTTGTCTGAGAAGAAAGTCTGTGTAGGATAGCAGGTGATTTGAAAGAAATAATTTAAGCCATACTTGTGTTTGTGTGTATCTGGCTTACAGTGCCTTTTGTTCTGCAAACTTGTCTTAGCCTGTATCGTCTAGACACAGGTTAAGATGAATTGCATCTCTGGCATGTGCTGAAAATCTCATTTAGGATCAGCTAAAAAATTTTCTGGATGAGTCTGGGCTGGGGGATGTTGTTATTCATCTCAGAAATTTCTAAACTTTCCTTTTCTACTTGGAAAACCAAAAATGACCATAATAAAAAAGGAAAATGAAACAAAGGAATTAAAAAAAAAAAAAACCCTCCCTAATAACCTTACATGTTTCATTTTGAGCCTTCTTAGAACTGCAGGCAGCTCCCTGCACAGCATGACCACCAAAGGTCACAGACAGGATCTGACATCCTCACATGTTCCTATGACAAGAAAAGTGCCCTCTGCATTCTGGGCTGAAAAGCCAAAGTCAAGTGTGCAACCTTCCTGATTTCCTGTGCTGTTCTTTTGGACACAGAGCTTTTGTGTTTCTAATTGGATTAGAGGTGCAGGTGTGACTTGTGTGTACTTTGAGATCAAAGATGCAATGAGATTTTCCAGGCTGGATGGGCCAGCAGTCAGCAATTATATCACCAAGGACTAAACCAGATAATAGAAAGGGGTGATCATGTTCTGTCAATAAAATTCCTAAGATATCAACCCTAATTAGTGAGCTTTTTAAGTTAATACACATCAACTGAAAAAATAAATTTGACTTGCTCTGATTTTAAAATTCAAATCAATAGGAAACAGCAAAACTGAAAGGATATGTACCAAATTATATTTTTAAGTGATGGAATGATTAGTAATAAGTACTTTCTCTTTATACTTTACTTCATAATTTCAATTTTATACAGAATGCATGTTCTTCAGTTTTATTGGTATATTAAGTTATATAAAGCAAAATGTACTTAAGAAGGCAATTAAATATTTTAAAATAAATTTACTAATTTTCTACCATCATCTCTGCAGTCATTTTTAGAGCATTTCTCTCACTCCCCAAATAAGCCTTGTATATATTTGTAGTTACTCCCAGTTCCCACTCCTAACTTCTGGGAACCAGTGACTTACTTTCTGTCAATGTATATTTCCCTTTTAGGGGCAGTTCATATAAGTGGAATCACATACTATGTGGTCCATCCTTAGGTCTGTCTGTTACTCAGCATAATGTTTTTAAGGTGTGTGTGTGTGTGTGTGTGTGTGTATGTGTGTGTGTACATACATATCTCCATGTTGTAGTAGGAATCAGCACCTCTTTCAGTTGTGTGGCTGAATAATATCCCATTGTATATACAACCCATATTTTGTGTATCAGTTCACCAGTTGATGGTCATTTGGGTTGTTTCCATTTTCTTTTTGGCTGTTATGAATAATGCTGCAATGAGCATATATTTTTATTTCTCTTGGATGGATAATTAGGAGTGGAGTTGGTAAGTCATATTGTAAATTTGTACTTAATATTATTAGAAACCACTCAACAGTTTTCTGCAGGGGTTTTACTGTGTTACATTTGTACCAGCAATGTAGGAGTGATCCAATTTCTCTGCATCCTTAAGAGCATTAGGTGGTGTCACTACTTTTTATTTTTATTTTTTAATATTTATTTTTAAAGTTATGTTTGGCTGCACCGTGTCTTGGTTTTTCTTCGAGCTCCACTGCAACACATGGAATCTTTAGTTGCAGCATGCAAACTCTTAGTTGTAGCATGCAGGATCTAGTTCTCTGACCAGGGATCAAACCCAGTACCCCTGCACTGAAACTGTCTTAGCCACTGGACTACCAGGGAAGTCCCATTATTTTTCAGCTCTTCGATTTATGTTTGTAGTGATATCTGCTTGTGGTTTTCATTTGCATTTTTGTAACGGCCAAATGATGTCGGATGTCTTTCCTTGCCTTAAATCACTATTATATTTCCTCTGGTGAAGTGCTTATTCAAATATTTTACCCATTGATTAAAAATAAGTTTTTCATTTTGGAATAATTTATATTGACAAAGAAGATACTAAAGTGGAACAGAGAGTTCTTGTATACCTCTTAATACTTTATGTTAACATGGTATATTTGTTACAACTAAGAAACTGTCATTGATAAATTACTATTAACTGATGTATGAATTTTATACGCATTTCATCAGTTTCCCCATTCATTTCCCCTATCTATTCAGTATTCAGCCTAGGATACCACACTGCATTAGTTGTCATGTTTCTCTTCTGGTTTTTGACAGTTTCAAAGACTTTCATTGGTTTTCATGACCTTGAAAGTTTTAGAGTGTTGGCCACTTATCCTTTAGACTCTCTCCCAATCTGGGTTTATCTCTTGATTTTCCCCATAATTAGACTAGGGTTATGAGTTTGGTGATAGAATGTCATAGAGATGAAGTTTTACTTTTAAGCTGCTTTTTGAATCATTAATGAGCTATAAGTATTCTTTATATATGTACACACAAGTTCTTTATGAGATATATTATTTGCTGATGTTTTAAAAGGGTATCTTAGTTATATAGTTAATATAACTAATTATAACTGGATGGAGAAGGCAATGGCAACCCACTCCAGTACTCTTGCCAGGAAGGTCCCATGGATGGAGGAGCCTGGTAGGGTGCAGTCCACGGGATCGCTAGGAGTCGGAAACGACTTCACTTTCACTTTTCACTTTCATGCATGGGAGAAGGAAATGGCAACCCACTCCAGTATTCTTGCCTGGAGAATCCCAGGGACGGGAGAGCCGGGTGGGCTGCCGTCTGTGCCGTCACAGAGTCGGACACGACTGAAGCGGCTTAGCAGCAGCAGCATAGTTTTTCCAGTAGTCATGTATGGTTGTAAGAGCTGGACATAAAGAAAGCTGAGCACCAAAGAATTGATGCTTTTGAACTGTGGTTTTGGAGAAGACTCTTGAGAGTCCCTTGGACAGCATGGAGATCCGACCAGTCCATCCTAAAGGAAATCAGTCCTGAATATTTATTTGAAGGACTGATGTTGAAGTTGAAACTCCAATACTTTGGCCACCTGATGCAAAGAACTGACTCGTTTGAAAAGACCTTGATGGTGGGAAACATTGAAGGCAGGAGGAGAAGGGGATGACAGAGGATGAGATGGTTGGATGGCATCACTGACTCATTGGACATGAATTTGGGTAAGCTCCGGGTGTTGGTGATGGACAGAGAAGTCTGGCATGCTGCAGTCCATAGGGTCACAAAGAGATGTACATGACTGAGCAACTGAACTGAAGTGAATTAATATAAATTCTATAAACCCCAAAAAAGCAAATGCAGAGAACACACTTTGGTCAACTTAATAAAATGAAGTAGACTATGATGATAGGATGATTATTCATTCTATAGCCAGTGTGGAATGTAGCCATAACTAATACATATTATTCTTGAACCAACCTTTAGAAAATAATATATATTGTCTCTTGGCCATTCCATCCAGCTAGATTTTCCAAGCAGCATTGAAACTGTCTTTCTTTCCTTGACTGAGTATGGATGAGGTTTAATTGCTTTTGGAAGCCATTTTATACCAAAATATGTAATTTAATGTACTGTAATATTTGTGCCAAAAAAGCAAGGGAATTGGGAATTTTGAAAAGACCATAAGGTCCCATGATCCACCTCTGAAATATTCCATCCACTAACTCAATCTTTCTCTACCCTTAAAATTGAATGCAAATACTCAAACTTACACAAGTTAAGTTTCCCATTAAATATGAGGCTGTGTGAGATGGTTTGTGCTGTAGAAAATGCTGTCTGCAAACAAAGAAAGCATTCTGATGTTTATTACCAGGTTCTGTAGGTGCACCTGCCCTGGGAGGTGAGGGGAAGAAGGCTTGGAGCAGAATCTCTGGGGACAGGGACTTGACCCATTTTGTCAAACTCAGTATTCGCACCAGTGAGCGGATGGACTGTGTTATCCGGATGGTAACAGCAAGGGTGGCGTCCTAGTGCGCTCAGCGGAAGTTCTTTTCTTCTCCAAACAGAATGGTCTCTTCTTCCCTCTATCTCCTCTTTTTCAGCCATCTTTCTTTTATCTCTTGTCTCCAAGTATACCTAAGAATGTTTTGCATCACAGTAAATGGCAACCCACTCCAGTATTCTTGCCTGGAGAATCCCATGGACAGAGGAGTCTTGCAGGCTACAGTTCTTGGCGTTGCAAAATGTTGGGTATGGCTAAACAGCCACTAAACAATAACAACAACAAATGATTCCTATGATCCTCTTGGGAGAAATCAGGTGTAGTGGTAGGGATAAAGAGGAGAGACAAGGGCAAGGAATGCCCTTACTGTATGATTAAAAGATTTAGTAGTGACTAAGCAAGGTGAGTAAGAACAACTAGGAACATTTAAAAATAGTATTTTACTGCATTCTACGATATGTGATTCTCTGATATCACAAATTCATGGAAACTGTTGCAGAATTACTATCACATCTTTATAGCTGTTTATCCTCCTTTTGAATGTTCCGATCATTTGTTACTTTTTATTATGTTATTACCACCAGCTAATGGAAATGTAAAAGTTAAACCCACTTAGAATATTATGACACTAAATGTCAAAAACACTTGTAATACATTTTCATTTTTCCATGTAGAGTCTCCCGTGTTGTACCAGTGAACCAAATCAACTTGAAAAAGAAAAGAAGATTTAAAATGTACTTGCTTTAAGGGGCCATGAGTATGACTTCCAAAAATCAGATTTCCAAAAATAAAAATAGACAGATGGCTGTTCACTCTAAGACTGAGATAGTGAGTGACATGGTGATAATGATTTTTTCCAAATATTGAGAGCACAAGAATATTTAGACATTCACATTAAAACCTTATTCTGCTTTTCAGGAACAGTCCTGTTCTATAAGCCTAGAATCACCTCAATTGGAACTATTTTATTTTAAGCATTCAACAAACAAAAAATGTATTGAGCTGACTTTGGGAATAACAATACCAGAATTGGTATTTGGGGATCTAATGCAACAAAGATAATCACTATGCTGTTCTTGCCCAGCAGTAGTTTATTACACTGATTAGGAAGAGAAGAAGAACCAATAAGGAGAGCTAACTAGTGATACAAGGGGAGGCTTGATAAGTGATGGCTTGCAAGGTATACCCCAAAAAAGTACAGAATTAAATCCAAAATTCTCGGGTTGATGTTCTAGCCCTAGTTTTAAAAATAAATTTATTGAAATGTAATTCACATGTCATACAATTTGCCTATTTAAATTGTAAAATTCAGTGATTTTCAGTATATTCACAGAATTGTGCAATGATAACCATAATCAGTTGTGATACTTTCATTGCCCTCCCCCACAAAAGCATCCCATACTCATTAGCAGTCACTCTGCGTTTTCCTTCAACTATTTTCCCTCTCTTCTTAACCTAAAGTTACCCCTTAGGGTTTTATATTTGTAGATTTGCCTGTTCGGGACATTTCATATAAGTGGGTTCAGTTAATGTGTATTCTTTTATGTCTGGCTTCTATCACTTAGACGTTGTAGGCTGTATCCAAAATTCATTTCTCTTTATTGTGAATAATATCCCTGTATAAATATTCCATATTTTGTTTATCTATTCTCAGTTGGATATGGACATGTGGGTTGTTTCTCTAGTCATCGTTTTGTTCAGTCTCTCAGTTGTGTCCAGCTCTTTGCGACCCCATTGTCTACAGTACGCCAGGCTTCGCTGTTGATCACCAACTCCCGGAGCTTGCTCAAACTCATGTCCATCGAGTTGGTCCAACCATCTCATCCTCTGTTGTCTTCTTCTCCTCCTGCCTTCATTCTTTCCCAGCATCAGAGTCTTTTCCAGTGTGTCAGCCTTTTGCATCAGGTGGCCAAAGTATTGGAGCTTCAGCTTCAGCATCAGTCCTTCCAATGAATATTCAGGACCAGTATCCTTTAGGATTGACTGGTTTGATCTCCTGGCAGTCCAAAGGACTCTCAAGAGTCTTCTCGAGCACCACATTTCAAAAGCATCAGTTCTCTGGCTCTCATCCTTCTTTATGGTCCAACTCTCACATCCATACATGACTAATGGAAAAACCATAGCTTTGACTAGATGGACCTTTGTTGGCAAAGTGATGTTTCTCCTTTTTAATACACTGTCTGGGTTTGTCGTAGCTTTTCTTCCAAGCAGCAATTATCTTTTAATTTCATGGCTGCAGTCACCACCCAGAGTGATTTTGGAGCCCAAGAAAATAAAGTCTGTCACTGTTTGCATTGTTTCCACATCTATTTGCCATAAAGTGATGGGACCAGATGCCATGGTCTTTGTTTTTTGAATGTTGAGTTTTAACCAGCTTTTTCACTCTCCTCTTTCTCTTTCATCAAGAGGCTCTTTAGTTCCTCTTCGCTCTCTGTCATTTGGTTGATATCATCTGTATATCTGAAGTTACTGATATTTCTCCTGGAGATCTTCATTCTGCCTTGTGCTTCATCCAGCTTGGCATTTCGCATGTTGCACCCTGCATATTAGTTAAATAAGCAGGGTGACAATATACAGCCTTGACATACTCCTATCCCAATTTTGAACCAGTTCATTGTTGTCTGGTTCTAACTGTTGCTTGTTGACCTGCATACAGGTTTCTCAGGAGGCAGGTAAGGTGGTCTGGTAATCCCATCTCTTGAATTTTCCACAGTTTGTTGTGATCCACACAGTCAAAGGGTTTAGCATAGTCAATGAAGCAGATATTGATGTTTTTTTTTGTTTTGTTTTGTTTTGTTTTTTCCTGGAACCCCCTTCCTTTTTCTATGATCCATCTGATGTTGGCAATTTGATCTCTGGTTCCTCTGCCTTTTCTAAGTCCAGCTTGAACGTCTGGAAGTTCATGGTTCACATGCTGTTGAAGCCTAGCTTCATGTTTCTATAAGATTATATTTATCTACTGTGTGAACCTGGGCAAATATCATAGTGATTAAGACCTAGGTTCTATATTCAGCTGCCTGACTTCAAGATGCAATGCTGCTACTAAGTGTCTTTTCCAGGGGATGTTTCTTGAACCCCCTATGCCTCAGTTTTCTTATCTATGAAATGGGGATAATTGTAGTAGTGTATTATATAATTATTGAAGAATTTCACAAGCTAATACACATAAACCCTATTGCACATTTTGGTCCATGGACCAGTCTCAATAAGCAGTGGCTTTGGTGTAGTCCTCTTAATATTATGGTGCTTTCTTATTTTCTTATCTCTTCATCTTAAAACTTATACTTCTTCTTCAGCAAGTTGTTCTGAGATTAAATAAGTGAAGATATTTTAAAGTCTTTGACTCAATATGTGGCCCATAATAGATATTCAGTCCATGGGGTTTAGAGGGAGAATATGTCATTGTGTGCTGGGAAGTCAAGATGTGAAACTTGAATTTGAGGAGTGAATCTTGGGTTGTATTCTTATGTGCAGAGGGAAGGTGATGTGAAGACCCAAGAAGAAGATGGCTTCTTGGTAGAGATCAAATGTGTCAGTGATTAAAAACAATTGTCAGAGTCACAAATTTAGTTTTACCTTCTTTCCCAAGTTCTAATGGTGATCTTACACACAGTACAATGACCAAGAGACAAGGAGCAGAACAGGAGGTAGAGATGAATCAAGCAGAATTGGGCTAGCCAGTCACTGAAAGAAAGGAAGAAGGCACATTCAGACATTCTAAATCCCCACAACACCAAAGCAACCACAAGAATGTCAGGATCTCACTTTGTTTAGAACTTAGTTAATTTCAGAGCTAAGCAAGTTTTCTGTGGCGCTTGCCTCTGCCTCACCCAAGACGATCAAAGCAACAAAATAGCAGAAGGATCTAGATGACTGGATTCCAAACCAGATGATGTTTCAAAATAAATGCAAGATCCTGTATCTTAAATCATTTTCTACTTTGTAAAAGCACAGAGTTGAAGAAAAGAATTTAAAAGGTCCTTTTTGACTCTAAGAAATTAAACTATTCATTTATTTTTCCATCCACATCCAGTGTCTGAAAGACTTTTGGAAGTAGAGTGCCAATGTGCAGATGTGGTGGCCACTAGGACCTATTAAGGGAGTGGGAAGAAAAGATAATGGAAGGAAAGCCTCAGGCCAAGGGTTTTTAGGCAAGGTATCTCAGGAATTAAGCCTGATTTCTTGCATAAAATGGTGCAGTACTACCTACCCTCTCTCTGTGTTGAGTGATTAGTCAGTTATTAGTAATCTGACTTATTTGATATCATGAGCCATTCAATGAAAGGTCCAGATCAAGCTACCTCTTCCAGCCCACTTTCTTATCCTTATCCTAATAGTTTAATGAGACGGAAAAGAAATGTTTAAGTGTTATGCAAAAACATGTGTTGATTTGTCATAAATTGAATGATGTGAAATATTATTATAAGTTGCATTTTTTAAATCAGTCTCGAATTTTCAGGATGAATCACATTTAGCCAAAGAGGTAATTCTTTTACTTCTAACATGCCGTTCAGTTCAGTTTCAGTTCAGTCGCTCAGTCGTGTCTGACTCTTTGCGACCCCATGAATTGCAGCACACCAGGTCTGCCTGTCCATCATCAACTCCCGGAGTTCACTCAGACTCACATCCATCGAGTCAGTGATGCCATCCAGCCATCTCATCCTCTGTCGTCCCCTTCTCCTCCTGCCCCCAATCCCTCCCAGCATCAGAGTCTTTTCCAATGAGTCAACTCTTTGCATGAGGTGGCCAAAGTACTGGAGTTTCCACTTTAGCATCATTCCTTCCAAAGAAATCCCAGGGCTGATCTCCTTCAGAATGGACTGATTGGATCTCCTTGCAGTCCAAGGAACTCTCAAGAGTCTTCTCCAACACCACAGTTCAAACACATCAATTCTTTGGTGGTGCTCAGCCTTCTTCATAGTCCAACTGTCACATCCATCCATGACTACTGGAAAAACCATAGCCTTGACTAAATGGACCTTAGTCGGCAAAGTGATGTCTCTGCTTTTGAATATACTGTCTAGGTTGGTCATAACTTTTCTTCCAAGGAGTAAGCGTCTTTTAATTTCATGGCTGCAATCACCATCTGCAGTGATTTTGGAGCCCCCAAAAAGAAAGTCTGACACTGTTGACACTGTTTCCCCATCTATTTCACATGAAGTGGTGGGATGGGATGCCATGATCTTCGTTTTCTGAATGTTGAGCTTTAAGCCAAATTTTTCACTCTCCTCTTTCACTTTCATCAAGAAGCTTTTTAGTTCCTCTTCACTTTCTGCCATAAGGGTGGTGTCATCTGCATATCTGAGGTTATTGATATTTCTCCCGGCAATCTTGATTCCAGCTTGTGTTTCTTCCAGTCCAGTGTTTCTCATGATGTACGCTGCATAGAAGTTAAATAAGCAGGGTGACAATATATAGCCTTGACGTACTCTTTTTCCTATTTGGAACCAGTCTGTTGTTCCATGTCCAGTTCTAACTGTTGCTTCCTGACCTGCATACAGATTTCTCAAGAGGCAGGTCAGGTGGTCTGGTATTCTCATCTCTCTCACAATTTTCCACAGTTTATTGTGATCCATACAGTCAAAGGCTTTGGCATAGTCAATAAGCAGAAATAGATGTTTTTCTGGAACTCTCTTGCTTTTTCCATGATCCAGTAGATGTTGGCGATTTGATCTCTGGTTCCTCTGCCTTTTCT
>SJYQ01011783.1:269632-335383 GCA_006410935.1 Redunca redunca
TATGTTTGATATATTTTTATTATGATTCTTTGGACTTATTGTTTTCAGCTTTATTGTCTTCTTTAGTTTAAGAGTTGCATAAAGGAAGGTTCTTTTGAAATCCAAAGACTAATTTTTTCTTTCTTGATTTACTTTTCTGCTACTATTTTCTTACTTATTTCTACATTTATTATATTTTTGTCAAAGAATGAGATTTTTATGATTTTTGCCTTCTGGAATTTGAGATTTTTGGTCGTCAAGTTTATAGGCATTAAATGAAGATGTGTGCGCTGTCAAGATGGTACACATATAAATACAAAATATGTTTCAGTTAGTTCATATTAAAATATTAACATATTAAGCATATGTTACTTAGTTCAAATTTTTTGATGATGTTAAATAAAATCCTCTGAAAACTATGCTATGTTTACTATGTTTTATCTGTCAAAGGATCTCTGAATGGAGTTAGTAGTCTCTAATGTGATATGTTTCTTTTTTCCTCCCATTTCTTTCACTGTATACTTTGATTTCTTTAATTACTTTGTATGATTCCAAAATCATGACCTGCCCCCCAAAAAAGATAAGTTTGACTTTATCAAAATTAAAATCTTTTGCATTTAAAAAGTATATCACCAAGAAAGTGAAAAATAACCCAGTTGCAAATCAAGTCCTTGTATACCATTCAGGAGTAGTTCTCTAACCTTATGCCTTAAATTGTTCTGTTTTTGTAGGAAATATTTCCCCAGCAAGCTTCTAGGTTCATTTCTCTCTTGAGCTCGCCACATGTCATGGTTTAGACAAGGATTCTCCATGGATCTCTGTGACCTTGCACCTCTGTTGCTGGTGGCTTTGATGTGGAGTCTCTATAGTTTGATTCGTTCACACACCTATCTTCATTGAGAAATCAAGGAAACCCTCTAACTGGAAAAGGAAGTCTTTCATGTTTAAACAAAGATAATAAAGATAACAAAGATAATACATAACAGAGGAAGAGACACATCCTATGGGGAAAAAG
The DNA here is from genome assembly GCA_006410935.1 of Redunca redunca. NCBI lineage: Eukaryota > Metazoa > Chordata > Mammalia > Artiodactyla > Bovidae > Redunca > Redunca redunca. The sequence goes on from SJYQ01011783.1 coordinate 270,627, forward strand.
ACAATGAAGTATAATGAAATCAGCTCAAAATACAGAATATCAAGCCTATCTGTTGGCTGATAAAAGGTATTTCATATTTATTCAGGAAAACTATATAATACAAAGCAAAGAAACTTAATGAGAAATTCGCACATTCATATATGAGACTTGCAGCTATATTGAAGAGTCATGTATTAATTTTTTAAATTTAATTTATTTATTTTAATTGGAGGCTAATTACTTTACAATATTGTAGTGGTTTTGCCATACATCAACATGAATCCACCACAGGTGTACACGTGTTCCCCATCCTGAATCCCCCTCCCACTTTCCTCCCCATACCATCCCTCATGGTCATCCCAGTACACCAGCCCCAAGCATCCTGTATCCTGCATCAAACTTGGACTGGCGATTAGTTTCTTATATGATATTATACATATTTCAATGCCATTCTGCCAAATCATCCCACCCTTTCCCTCTCCCACAGAGTCCAAAAGACTGTTCTATACATCTGTGTCTCTTTTGCTGTCTTGCATACAGGGTTATCATTACCATCTTTATAAATTCTATGTATATGCGTTAGTATACTGTATTGGTGATTTCTTTCTGGCTTACTTCACTCTGTATAATCGGCTCCAGTTTCATCCACCTCATTAGAACTGATTCAAATGTATTCTTTTTAATGGCTGAGTAATACTCCATTGTGTACATGTACCACAGCTTTCTTATCCATTCATCTGCTGATGGACATCTAGGTTGCTTCCATGTCCTGGCTATTATAAACAGTGCTGTGATGAACATTGGGGTACATGTGTCTCTTTCTATTCTGGTTTCCTCGGTGTGTATGCCCAGCAGTGGGATTGCTGGGTTATAAGGCATTTCTATTTCCAGTTTTTTAAGGAATCTCCACACTGTTCTCCATAGTGGCTGTACTAGTTTGCATTCCCACCAACAATGTAAGATGGTTCCCCTTTCTCCACACCCTCTCCAGCATTTATTGCTTGTAGACTTTTGGATTGCAGCCATTCTGACTGGTGTGAAGCGGTACCTCATTGTGGTTTTTATTTGCATTTCTCTGATGATGAGTGATGTTGAGCATCTTTTCATGTGTTTGTTAGCCATCCATATGTCTTCTTTGGAGAAATGTCTGTTTAGTTCTTTGGCCCATTTTTGATTGGGTCATTTATTTTTCTGGAATTGAGTTGCAGAAGTTGCTTGTATAATTTTGGGATTAGTTGTTTGTCAGTTGCTTCCTTTGCTATTATTTTCTCCCATTCTGAAGGCTGTCTTTTCACCTTGCTTATAGTTTCCTTTGTTGTGCAGAAGCTTTTAAGTTTAATTAGGTCCTATTTGTTTAGTTTTGCTTTAATTTCCAGTATTCTGGGAGGTGGGTCATAGAGGATCCTGCTGTGATTTATGTCGGAGAGTGTTTTGCCTCTGTTCTCCTCTAGGATTTTTATACCTTCTGGTCTTATGTTTAGATCTTTAATCATTTTGAGTTTATTTTTGTGTTTGGTGTTAGAAAGTGTTCTAGTTTCATTCTTTTACAAGTGGTTGACCAGTTTTCCCAGCACCACTTGTTAAAGAGATTGTCTTTAATCCATTGTATATTCTTGCCTCCTTTGTCAACTATAAGGTGACCATAGGTGTGTGGCTTTATCTCTGGGCTTTCTATTTTGTTCCATTGATCTATATTTCTGTCTTTGTGCTAATACCATAGTGTCTTGATGACTGTAGCTTTGTAGTAGAGCCTGAAGTCAGGCAGGTTGATTCCTCCAGTTCCATTCTTCTTTCTCAAGATTGCTTTGGCTATTCAAGGTGTTTTGTATTTCCATACAAATTGTGAAATTATCTGTTCTAGCTCTGTGAAAAATACCGCTGGTAGCTTGATAGGGATTACACTGAATCTATAGATTGCTTTGGGTAGTATACTCATTTTCACTATATTGATTCTTCCAATCCATGAACATGGTATATTTCTCCATCTATTAGTGTCCTCTTTGATTTCTTTCACCAGTGTTTTATAGTTTTCTATATATAGGTCTTTAGTTTCTTTAGGTAGATATATTCCTAAGTGTTTTATTCTTTTCGTTGTAATGATGAATGTAATTGTTTCCTTAATTTCTCTTTCTATTTTCTCATTATTAGTGTATAGGAATGCAAGGGATTTCTGTGTGTTGATTTTATATCCTGCAACTTTACTATATTCATTGATTAGCTCTAGTAATTTTCTGGTGGTGTATTTAGGGTTTTCTATGTAGAGGATCATGTCATCTGCAAACAGTGAGAGTTTTACTTCTTCTTTTCCAATTTGGATTCCTTTTATTTCTTTTTCTGCTCTGATTGCTGTGGCCAAAACTTCCAGAACTATGTTGAATAGTAGTGGTGAAAGTGGGCACCCTTGTCTTGTTCCTGACTTTAGGGGAAATGCTTTCAATTTTTCACCATTGAGGATAATGTTTGCTGTGGGTTTGTCATATATAGCTTTTATTATGTTGAGGTATGTTCCTTCTATTCCTGCTTTCTGGAGAGTTTTGATCATAAATGGATGTTGAATTTTGTCAAAGGCTTTCTCTGCATCTATTGAGATAATCATATGGCTTTTAGTTTTCAATTTGCTAATGTGGTGTATTACATTGATTGATTTGCAGATATTGAAGAATCCTTGCATCCCTGGGATAAAGCCCACTTGGTCATGGTGTATGATCTTTTTAATGTGTTCTTGGATTCTGATTGCTAGAATTTTGTTAAGGATTTTTGCATCTATGTTCATCAGTGATATTGACCTGCAGTTTTCTTTTTTTGTGGCATCTTTGTCAGGTTTTGGTATTAGGGTGATTGTGGCCTCAGAATGAGTTTGGAAGTTTACCTTCCTCTGCAATTTTCTGGAAGAGTTTGAGTAGGATAAGTGTTAGCTCTTCTCTAAATTTTTGGTAGAATTCAGCTGTGAAGCCGTCTGGACCTGGGCTTTTGTTTGCTGGAAGATTTTTGTTTACAGTTTTGGTATCTGTGCTTGTGATGGGTCTGTTAAGATTTTCTATTTCTTCCTGGTTCAGTTTTGGAAAGTTGTACTTTACTACGAATTTGTCCATTTCTTCCACGTTGTCCATTTTATTGGCATATAATTGGTGATAGTAGTCTCTTATGATCCTTTCTATTTCTGTGTTGTCTGTTGTGATCTCTCCGTTTTCATTTCTAATTTTATTGATTTGATTTTTTTCTCTTTGTTTCTTGATGAGTCTGGCTAATGGTTTGTCAATTTTATTTATCCTTTCAAAGAACCAGCTTTTGGCTTTGTTGATTTTTACTATAGTCTCTTTTGTTTCTTTTTCATTTATTTCTGTGCTAATTGTTAAGATTTCTTTCCTTCTACTAACCCTGGGGTTCTTCATTTCTTCCTTTTCTAGTTGCTTTAGGTGTAGAGTTAGGTTATTTATTTGACTTTTTTCTTGTTTTTTGAGGTATGAATGTATTGCTATGAACTTTCCCCTTAGCACTGCTTTTACAATGTCCCAGAGGTTTGGGGTTGTTTTAATTTTCATTCGTTCCTGTGCATATTTTGATTTCTTTTTTGATTTCTTCTGTGATTTGTTGGTTATTCAGAAGCATGTTGTTCAGCGTCCATATTTTGGAATTTTTAATAGTTTTTCTCCTGTAATTGAGATCTAATCTTACTGCATTGTGGTCAGAAAAGATTCTTGGAATGATTTCATTTTTAAAAAAAAATTTACCAAGGCTATATTTATGGCCCAGGATGTGATCTATCCTGGGGAAGGTTCTGTGTGCGCTTGAGAAAAAGGTGAAATTCATTGTTTTGGGGTGAAATGTCCTATAGATATCAATTAAGTCTTACTGGTCTATTGTATCATTTAAAGTTTGGGTTTCCTTGTTAATTTTCTGTTTAGTTGATCTATCCATAGGTGTGAGTGGGGTATTAAAGTCTCCCACTCTTATAGTGCTATTGTTAATTTCCCCTTTCATGCTTGTTAGCATTTGTCTTACATATTCTGGTGCTCCTATGTTGGGTGCATATATATTTATAATTGTTATATCTTCTTGAATTGATCTTTTGATCATTATGTGGTGTCCTTCTTTGTCTCTTTTCACAGCCTTTGTTTTAAAGTATATTTTATCTGATATGTGTATTGCTACTCCTGCTTTCTTTTGGTCTCTGTTTGCATGGAATATCTTTTTCCAGCCCTTCACTTCAGTCTGTATGTATCCCCTGTTTTGAGGTGGGTCTCTTGTAGACAGCATATATAGGAGTCTTGTTTTTGTATCCATTCATCCAGCCTTTGTCTTTTGGTTGCGGCATTCAACCCATTTACATTTAAGGTAATTATTGATAAGTATGATCCCGTTGCCATTTACTTTATTGTTTGGGGTTCGAGTTTATATACCCTTTTTGTGTTTCCTGTCTAGAGAATATCCTTTAACATTTGTTGGAGAGCTGGTTTGGTGGTGCTGAATTCTCTCAGCTGTTGCTTGTCCGTAAAGCTTTTGATTTCTCCTTCATATTTGAATGAGATCCTTGCTGGGTACAGTAATCTGGGCTGTAGATTATTTTCTTTCATCACTTTAAGTATGTCTTGCCAATCTCTCCTGACCTGAAGAGTTTCTATTGAAATATCAGCTGTTATCATTATGGGAATCCCCTTGTGTGTTATTTGTTGTTTTTTCCTTGCTGCTTTTAATATTTGTTCTTTGTGTTTGATCTTTGTTAATTTGATCACTGTGTATCTTGGGGTGTTTCTCCTTGGGTTTATCCTGTTTGGGACTCTCTGGGTTTCTTGGACTTGGGTGATTATTTCCTTCCCCATTTTAGGAAAGTTTTCAACTATTATCTCCTCAAGTATTTTCTCATGGTCTTTCTTTTTGTTTTCTTCCTCTGGGACTCCTATGATTCGAATGTTGGAGTGTTTAATATTCTCCTGGAGGTCTCCAAGATTGTCCTCATTTCTTTTAATTCGTCTTTCTTTTTTCCTCTCTGATTTATTTATTTCTACCATTCTATCTTCTACTTCGCTAATCCTATCTTCTGCCTCCGTTATTCTACTATTTGTTGCCTCCACAGTGTTTCTGATCTCATTTATTGCATTATTCATTATATATTGACTCTTTTATTTCTTCTAGGTCCTTGATGAACCTTTCTTGCATCTTCTCAGTCCTTGTCTCCAGGCTATTTATCTGTGATTCCATTTTGATTTCAAGATGTTGGATCATTTTCACTATCATTATTTGGAATTCTTTCTCAGGTAGATTCCCTATCTCTTCCTCTTTTATTTGGTTTGGTGGGCATTTCTCCTGTTCCTTTACCTGCTGGGAATTTCTCTGTCTCTTCATCTTATTTATATTGCTGAGTTTGGGGTGGCCTTTCTGTATTCTGGCAGTTTGTGGAGTTCTCTTTATTGTGGAGTTTCCTTGCTGTGGTTGGGTTTGTACGGGTGGCTTGTCAGTTTCTTCGTTAGGGAAGCTTGTGTCAGTGTTCTGGTGGGTGGAGCTGGATTTCTTCTCTCTGGAGTGCAATGAAGTGTCCAGTAAAGAGTTATGAGATGTCAGTGGTTTTGGAGTAACTTTGGGCAGCCTGTATAGTGAAGCTCAGGGCTGTGTTGCTGAAGAATTTGCATGGTATGTCTTGCTCTGGAACTTGTTGGCCCTTGGCTGGTGCTTGGTTTCAGTGAAGGTATGGAGGCGTTTGACGAGCTCCTATCGATTAATGTTCCCTGGAGACAGGAATTCTCTAGTGCTCTCAGGATTTGAACTTAAGCCTCCTGCTTCTGGTTTTCAGTCTTATTTTTACATTAGTCTCAAGACTTCTCCTTCTATATGGCACTATAGATTTTTTATCTATATGATAAAACATCTAAGTTAAAGATGAAAAGTTTCTCCACATTGAGGGACACCCAGAGAGGTTCACAGAGTTACATGGAGAAGAGAAGAGGGCAGAGGGAGTTAGAGGTGACCCGAATGAGATGAGATGAAATCAAAAGAGGAGAGAGCAATTTAGCCAGTAATCACTTCCTTATGTGTGCTCCACAGTCTGGACCACTTAGAGATGTTCACGGAGTTATACAGAGAAGAGAAGAGGGAGGAAGGAGACAGAGGTAGCCAGGAGGATAAAAGGGGGGAATCAAAAGGAGAGGGACAGATCCAGCCAGCAATCAGTTCCCTAAGTGTTCTCGACCGTCCGGAACACACTAGTGATTCACAGAGTTGGGTAGAGAAGAGAAGGGGGAGGGAGGAGACAGAGATGACCTGATGAAGAAAAAGGAGAGTCCAAAGAGGGAGAGAGCAGTCAACCCAGTAATCTCACTCCCAAGTAAAAATGGGTACTGAAGATTGGGTTATTAAAGGTACAAAATTGATAATAAATACCAAAAAGCAAAGATTAAAAATCTAGAGTAGAGGTTGGATTTTCAAAAATACAATATTAAAGAAAAGAAGAAGAAGAAGGGAAAAAAGACAAAGTCACAGAAATTATAAAAAATATATGTATAAATGAAGTTTGCTTTTAAAAAAATAGGGTCTTTATTTTGCAAATTATAAAAATGAAAATTAAAGGAGTAATAGAGGATTTAAAAATTTAAAAAAATTAAAAAAAGGAATGATCGTAAAAATAGTAAAAATATACCTAGGACTTTCTCTGGTGGTGTTGTGGGCAGTTGTGGGGTCAGTTCATTTTCGGATAGTTCATTGGTCCCGCTTATATTCTCAAGGTCTATAGGCCCCTTCCTATGTAGTCGATACTAACTACAGAGTTTTAATCTATTGCACCTGTCACTTCCAAGGCAGTTCCCTCTGTTTTCACTTCTTCTGTTTGCTGGTCTCTTCAGTGTCTGATTTCCACCCTAACACAAGGTGGGTGGTGGTGGACACTTTTTTAAGGCTTACTTGTTCAGTCATGCTGTGGGGAGAGAGGGAGGGACATGGCAAACCAATAACACTGGTGTATGCTCGCAGCATCTTAGCCACAGTGGGCTTGCCCCTGCTCTTGGCACATGTGCCCTCCCTGCCCACACTGCTCAGGCTGTAGGTTGCTCTGCCAGGAACTGTCTGAGGCCAGCCCTGGGCTGCATGCACCTCCCAGGTCTAAGCCGCTCAGGTTCAGGCACTCAGGTAGTCCTCAGAGGCGCAAACTCAGTTGGGCCTGCGTTTTGTGCCCTTCCCAGGTATGAGCAGCTCAGTGATGAGGTGTTTGGTGAGCACAGTCGCTGCCACTTATCGCCTCCCCTGTCCCTGCCACTCGGTTTTCTGGGTGTACAACCGGTGCACCCTCTCAGGCAGATGTTGACCATCCAGAACCCCAAGAAGTCTTAGCAAAGAAGCCTGCTTGCAGTTTGGTAGATAATGTCTCTCCAGGGCTGCGATTGCCCCTTCGAGCTCTGGTTGCCTGTCACCAGAGGGGGATGGTCTGCAGCTGGCTAGCTCTGTTCAGTCCTTTGTTCTGTGTGTAGGCCTGGCGGTGTCTTAGGTTAGGACTTTTTGCATGGTAGCTATCCCACAGTCTGGTTTGCTACCCCAAGTTAGTTCGCTCAGATTGCCCTCGGGGCATTCAGGCCCAGTCCTTACTCTAAGCAATGCAGCCCACACCTCCCTGCCCAGCCCCCGCTTGCTAGTGGTGGGTGCAGGTGTCTGCGCTGCTTCTCTGCTAGAGGAGTTATAGTTGGGCTCGTAATCTGTGGGTGCTAATTATTTATTTATTTTCCCTCCCTGTTATGTTGCCCTTTGTGCTTCCAAGGCTCGCCAGACTCAAGAGTGAGAGTGTTTCCTGGTGTTTGGAAACCTCTCTTTTTAAGACTCCCTTCCCAGGACAGAGCTCCGTCCCTACCTCTTTTGTCTCTTTTTTTGTCTTTTATATTTTTTCCTACCTCCTTTTGAAGACAATGGACTGCTTTTCTGGGTGTCTGATGTCCTCTGCTGGCATTCAGAAGTTGTTTTGTGGAATTTACTCAGCATTTAAATGTTCTTTTGATGAATTTGTGGGGGAGAAAGTGGTCTCCCCATCCTATTCTTCTGCCATCTTATGACCACCCTCCATGTATTAATTTTCTCCAGCCAGCTAGTAGAGATTGTAGAACTAATTCAGTTTTTCTTTGGTTGTGCAAAACAACCACTTCAAGGAAGAAGAATGTAACCTGTCTTTCTGCGTCTGTCTGTGATATTAAAACTGCTGTTCAGGTTCAGTTCTCCTCTGCATATACTTTTCCCCATCCCTCCCTTGCCCAAAAGGGACCAACCAACTGTTTCAGGCACTGAGGATTATTTAGGAGCAATCTTAACCTTGCCACAGGGAGAACTTCCTCACTGCTGCTGCCTGAAACAATAATTACTGTGAAAAAAATTACTAGGAAGTTATTTCCTATAGAAGAAGCATTTCAATGCAAGAATGCTCATGATTTGGACTGACTGGTGTTAATCTCTCATTCATATGTAGAGTTCTTTCTAAGAGAATTGCTTTTTAAAATAATATTGCAAGAGACCAGGTTAATGGATAAAGTGCTGAAGTTCAAGTGAAGGAAAGTGGAGATTTTTAAACATCTGTTTTCTCCTTTGCATGTGAACCTCTGTTGCTCTAGCAAGGTAAACAAGGCTTAATTAGTACTAGCACATGCCTGCTTTGCCCCAAGGGCCAGCAGATTTCCCATTTTATACCATCTCATAAATGTTCACTTACATCTCTTTCCAATCTCAGGATTGCAAATACTTGGGCCAAAAGAAGATCATACCTAGGGCCTGATTTCCTTTTTTTTTTTTTTTGGTAACAGGCCATTAACAGGCAGTTTTAGGTCTTTTGCTTCTATCAGACAACCATAAGAAATGACTTTTAAATTGAAGTTCCGTTAGAGAAAACATATGTAGGCTGGTAAAATCTCTTTTTCCTTTGTCTGCATCTTTCCTCTCCTTCCCACCTTCCTCCACTCCACGTTCCTTTCTTGGTTATCAATAGTAATCCACTTGGTGGCTAACACTTGTTTAACCAAGTATTGATACCATGTCTAGGTCTTTTAAAACCATTGTCTTCATTATTGGCCTGTGACATGTCCAGTGGGTATTATATCATCTCCATGTGTAACTCATGAAACAGGCTCAGCATTTAGGTAACTTACCCAAGTCACTTTGGCAGCACTGAGATTCACATAGTGTGTCTGACCCAACTCGGCTGTACCTTTGGTGCACATCAACACATACCACACTTCCTCAACTCTCTTGATCTCATGTTGTATTCTTTCCTATTCAGCATCTTCACCAAATATTATACTATTGATGCATTGTGTATGCAAAGGCTTTTGTTCCTTAACTGTGTGATAAATCCGCTCAGAATAGAGACTGTGCCTATGCTACAATTTAAATAGTGTCTCCCTGTAATTTGTGTGTTGAATCTCTAACCCTCAGTTCAGTTCCGTTCAGTCACTGAGTCATGTCCGACTCTTAGCAACCCCATGAATCACAGCACACCAGGCCTCCCTGTCCATTACCAACTCCCAGAGTTAACCCAAACTCATGTGCATCAAGTCGGTGATGCCATCCAGCAATCTCATCCTCTGTCGTCCCCTTCTCCTCCTGCCCCCAATCCCTCCCAGCATCAGGGTCTTTTCCAATGAGTCAACTCTTCACATGAGGTGGCCAAAATATTGGAGTTTCAGCCTCAGCATCAGGCCTTCCAATGAACACCCAGGAATGGTCTCCTTTAGAATGGACTGGTTGGATCTCCTTGCAGTCCAAGGGACTCTCAAGAGTCTTCTCCAATACCACAGTTCAAAAGCATCAATTCTTCGGCGCTCAGCTTTCTTCACAGTCCAACTCTCACATCCATACATGACCACTGGGAAAACCATAGCCTTGACTAGATGGACCTTTGTTGACAAAGTAATGTCTCTGCTTTTCAATATGCTATCTAGGTTGGTCATAACTTTCCTTTCAAGGAGTAAGCATCTTTTAATTTCATGGCTGCAATCACCATCTGTGGTGATTTTGGAGCCGAAAAAAATAGTCTGCCACTATTTCAACTGTTTCCCCATCTATTTCCCATGAAGTGATGGGACCAGATGCCACGATCTTCATTTTTTGAATGTTGAGCTTTAAGCCAACTTTTTCACTCTCCTCTTTCACTTTCATCAAGAGGCTTTTTAGTTCATCTTCAGTTTCTGCCATAAGGGTGGTGTCATCTGCATATTTCAGGTTTTTGAGTTAAATAAGCAGAGTGACAATATACAGCCTTGACGTACTCCTTTTCCTTTTTGGAACCAGTCTGTTGTTCCATGTCCAGTTCTAACTGTCACTTCCTGACCTGCATATAGGTTACTCAAGAGGCAAGTCAGATGGTCTGGTATTCCCATTTCTTTCAGAATTTTCCACAGTTTATTGTGATCCACACAGTCAAAGGCTTTGGCATAGTCAATAAAGCAGAAATAGATGTTTTTTCTGGAACTCTCTTGCTTTTTCGATAATCCAGCAGATGTTGGCAATTTGATCTCTGGTTCCTTTGCCTTTTCTAAATCAAACTTGAACGTCTGGAAGTTCAGGATTCATGTATTGCTGAAACCTGGCTTGGAGAATTTTTGAGCATTACTTTACTAGCATGTGAGATGAGTGCAATTGTGTGGTGGTTTGAGCATTCTTTGGCATTGCCTTTCTTTGGGATTGGAATGAAAACTGACCTTTTCCAGTCCTGTGGCCACTGCTGAGTTGTCCAAATTTGTTGGCATATTGAGTGCAGCACTTTCACAGCATCATCTTTTAGGATTTGAAATAGCTCAACTGGAATTCCATCACCTCAACTATCTGTGTTTGTAGTGATGCTTTCTAAGGCCCACTTGACTTCATATTCCAGGATGTCTGGCTCTAAGTAAGTGATCACACCATCGTGATTATCTTGGTCATGAAGATCTTTTTTGTACAGTTCTTCTGTGTATTCTTGTCACCTCTTCTTAATATCTTCTGCTTCTGTTAGGTCCATATTACTTCTGTCCTTTATTAAGCCCATCTTCGCATGAAATATTCTCTTGGTGGCTCTAATTTTCTTGAAGAGATCTCTGGTCTTTCCCATTCTGTTGTTTTCCTCTATTTCTTTGCATTGATCACTGAAGAAGGCTTTCTTATCTCTCCTTGCTATTCTTTGGAACTCTGCGTTCAAATGGGAATATCTTTCCTTTTCTCCTTTGCTTTTTGCTTCTCTTCTTTTCACAGCTATTTGTAAGGCCTCCCCAGACAGCCATTTTGCTTTTTTGCATTTCTTTTCCATGGGGATGGTCTTGATCCCTGTCTCCTGTACAATGTCATGAACCTCAGTCCATAGTTCATCAGGCACTCTGTCTATCAGATCTAGTCCCTTAAATCTATTTCTCACCTCCACTGTATAATCATAAGGGATTTGATTTAGGTCATACCTGAATGGTCTAGTGGTTTTCCCTACTTTCTTCAATTTCAGTCTGAATTTGGCAATAAGGAGTTCATGATCTGAGCCACAGTCAGCTCCTGGTCTTGTTTTTGCTGACTGTATAGAACTTCTCCATCCTTGGCTGTAAAGAATATAATCAATCTGATTTCGGTGTTGACCATCTGGTGATGTCCATGTGTAGAGTCTTCTCTTGTGTTGTTGGAAGAGGGTGTTTGCTATGACCAGTGCATTCTCTTGGCAAAACTCTATTAGCCTTTGCCCTGCTATATTCTGTATTCCAAGGCCAAATTTGCCTGTTACTCCAGGTGTTTCTTGACTTCCTACTTTACATTCCATTCCCTTATAATGAAAAGGACATCCTTGGGGGTGTTAGTTCCCTCAGTATGACTATATTTGGAGATAGGGCTTGTGAGGAGGCTTTGGTGCAATCATTTGATAGGAAAAGGTACTAATACTATAGGACTGGTGCTCTTTTAAGAAGCGAAAGAAACACAGTCTCAGTGTCACATGAGCACATAACGAGATAGGTTTCTGCAAGCCAGGAAGAGGACTCTGACCAGAAACTGAACTGGCCAACACCTCGATTTGGACCTCCTGGCCTCTATAACTGTAAAAAATAAATTTCTGTCACTTAAATTATGGCATTTTGTTATGGCAGCCCAAGCAGACTAAGACAATGCCTTACACATGTGAGTACCAAACCCCACCTTGTAGAGTTCTTTGCATGTAGTACATATATATATATATATATATATATATATATATGAAGCTGTTGTTTCCTACCAAGGTTAAGAAGGTGCATGTGAAAATAGGCAGTCATTTTACATCTCCTGAAAATGACTAAAACTTAATGACAATAGTTTTCATAAAAAATAAACAAACAGATATGGAGAAACTAGAATATTGCAACAAACTACATTTTTCAGTGGAGTTGATACCTATTTTCAAGGTTTTTGTGATAATAATGAGTTCAGACCACGTTGCTAAGGAAGTTCTCAGTAAGTGCTACTTGAATTTGCTCTCAAAAGTTCCCCTCCCCCTACTAATTCTCATTTGTTCAGTATAATGGAGGTGTTCATTATAGTTTTTATCATTTTTTATTCATTTGGTTATTTAAAATAAGAACTGTATACACAGAGTCCTTCTTTATTTTTAATATTTTGAATGCTTGTCTTTTTTTTTTTGCTTGTTACTAGTATTATATTTATAGCACCTAGGAAATAACTTACATTATGTTATCTAAAAAAATCCCTGAATAAATAAATGAATTAATATTCAATTTCTAAGATATCTTTATATTTACTTGTGAAATGAGGCCAGGACTATAAGTTTAAAAACAGAAGCTCTTTGCTTTTAATACAGAATTGTGGAGTGTATGTGTGTGAATGTGTGTTAGTCAATAATGTCAGACTGTTTGCAACCCCATTGACTATAGTCCATCAGGCTCCTCTATCCATGGAATTCTCCTGTCAAGAACACTGGGATAGGTTGCCATTCCCTTCCCCAGGAGATCTTCCTGACCCAGAGATCAGACCCATGTCTCCTTCATTGCAGGCAGAATCTCTAGCATATGAGCACCACAGAAGCTCCAGTTTTGGAATACTTAATCACATAAAATATAGCAAAAAGATTTTACTTTTTATAAAATTATGTGAAATTAGAAATATAACCCAGAAAGCAGTGTTATATACTTCATGACATATATTTGTTTGATATTTATATAGGCACAAATTTTATGATTACATGTTTGACAAGTAATACATTATGCCTAATCTTGAAATTTATGTAATGTATATAGTACATTTTACATTTAAGACTCTAGGATTCTGGTGAACTTATTATTATTTTCCAGGATTAGAGTGCTTTACTGTTTGAAACCCATAATCCTGAAGTATCTGTATTTGAAGAGCTAAACTAGCATGAACAAATATAAACAATTAATCATTCTTACTAATTGCTTGGCAATTTAAATGTTTGCCGATATATTTGATAAGTCTGCTTACATAGCACTATGATAATAATCCAAATATTGTGTTTTAGTGTTCAGGGGTCTTTCTTGTTCATTTGACAGAAATCATAAACATTCCTGGTCTTCCCTGGTGGCTCAGTGGTGAAAAATCTGCCTGCCAATGCAGAAGACGCAGGAGATCTGGGTTCTTTCCCCAGGTGGAGAATATCCCTTGGAGGAAGAAATGGCAACCCATTCCAGTATTCTTGCTGGGAAATCCCATGGACAGAGGAGCCTGGTGGGCTACAGTCCATGGGGTTACAAAGAATCAGACACGATGGAGCGACTGAGCATGCACACATGCATAAACATTTCTCTAATAAATGAAAGTAGTTCTCAGAGAATGATGAAAAACCTTTAGCCAAGATAATTAGATGTGAGCATATGAAAAGTCAATTTACTGAACGCTAACGTAAAAGGGAGCTGCTTCAGAAATGTTGTGTGCAGCGCTTTCTATTATCTGAACCTAATCACCAAGAAACCAGAGGCTGCAGAAGCCATCTGATTCCAGGGCAGATACATGAGGAAAAATGGCAGAATGAGTTGAAAGATGTATTCCTGTTTCCAAGCAGTTCTGACCTATGAGAATTTCATTATCAGCTCATATCTGTTACTGTTAAGATGCTAAGAGGGAGATCACCATTTGCAAACTGAAAGCTTTCTATGTAGCCTCACAATAATTGATTTTTTTTCATTAAAATTCTTCAGACGTGACACTCAAGAAAAGTTGGAAAGGTCTTTGTAAACTTTATTAGCGTGTAACATATGCCCAAAGAAAAGAACCAATGTAAATTCCCTGTATATATTTATAATGATATCAAATTAGTAGAACTTGGCTGTCCATAAATGATTAAAATATGCTGCGGCATTTAGGCAGCATTTCTAGGCTCTAAAAGGGTACTCATTGAAAGAGGCATGTTATTAGAAGCATTTCAATTTATGTCAAAGGAAGGGAGGTTCAAACACCTCGGCTCTGTTTTGAATGAAATTCTGTAATAATCAACTTCCTAGATACTTAAATACATATCAAATGTTTTTGATATTTTACAATTCAAACTCAAAAAATCTCCATCTTTTTTAAAACATGTCTGAGTTCACATTCTAATGATTGCCCTTCTTAAATCTCTACATTTATAATATATACACACAGGAAAAGCAATGCTACAATATGGATTGCACACCATTGTTAACTGAAAAAAAAATGTACTAGCTAAAAGTTGAGAGTTATATTTTGTTTGGAGGACTTTCTGAATATTTCAAGTCTGGGACACAACATCTCAGATCACTCTAAGAAAACTGTTTCAAAGAGGCAAGGGTTGGGTAAGCAGGGATATATAGGCATTTTTGCAACAAAAGACCTGGTAGTCAGAACATCAAAAGATTACTGTTAATAACAGAAAACCAGATTTCTCAAGTAAAGGAATTTAGTGCTTTTGTATATATGGGTAGATGCAAGAGTTTCAGTTCAGTCACTCTGCTGCTGCTGCTGCTGCTGCTAAGTCTCTTTGGTCATGTCCGACTCTGTGCGACCTCATAGACAGCCCACCAGGCTCCCCCGTCCCTGGGATTCTCCAGGCAAGAACTCTGGAGTGGGTTGCCATTTCCTTCTCCAATGCATGAAAGTGAAAAGTGAAAGTGAAGTCGCTCAGTCGTGTCCGACTCTTAGCGACCCCATGGTCTGCAGCCCACCAGGCTCCGCCGTCCATGGGATTTTCCAGGCAAGAGTACTAGTTCAGTCACTCAGTCATGTCCAATTCTTTGTGACCCCATGGACTGAAGCATGCCAGTCCATTGCCAACTCCCAGAGTTTACTCAAACGCATGTCCATTGTATTGGTGATGCCATCCAACCATCTCATCCTCTATCGTCCCCTTCTTCTACTGCCTTCAGCCTTTCCCACCATCAGGGTCTTTTCAGATGAGTCAGTTCTTTGCATCAGGTGGTCAAAGTACTGAAGTTTCAGCTTCAGCATCAGTCCTTCCAATGAATATTCAGGACGATTTCCTTTAGGATACACAGGTTGAATCTCCTCGCAGTCCAAGAGACTCTCAAGAGTCTTCTCCAACACCACAGTTCAAAAGCATCAATTCTTCAGCACTCAGATTTTTTAATGTCCAGGTGTCACATCCATTCATGACTACTGGAAAAATCATAGCTTTGACTAGATGGACCTTTATTGGCAAAGTAATGTCTCTACTTTTTAATAAGCTGTCTAGATTGGTCATAGCTTTTCTTCGAAGGAGCAAGCATTTTTTTAAAGTCATGACTGCAGTCACCATCGGCAGTGATTTTGGAGCCCCCCAAAATAAAGTCTGTCACTGTTCCCATTGTTTCCCCATCTATTTGCCATGAAGTGATGGGACCAGATGTCATGATCTTCTTTTCTGAATGTTGAGTTTTAAGCCAACTTTTCACCCTCTTCTTTCACTTTCTTCAAGTTTCTTTAGTTATTCTTTGTTTTTTTTTTTTTTTTTTGCTATAAGAGTGGTACCATTTGCGTAGCTGAAGTTATTGATATTTCTCCCAGCAATCTTGATTCTAGCTTTTGCTCCATCTAGCCGAGCATTTCACATGATGTACTCTGCATATAAGTTAAATAAGCAGGATGACAATATACAGCCTCAATGTACTCCTTTCCCGATTTGGAACCAGTCTGTTGTTCCATGTCCAGTGGAACTGTTGCTTTTTGACCTTCATATAGATTTCTCAGGAGGCAGGTCAGGTGGCCTGGTATTCCTGTCTGTCTCTTGATGAATTTTCTACAGTTTGCTAATCCACACAGTCAAAGGCTTTGATATAGTCAATAAAGCAGAAGTAGAGGATTTTCTGGAATTGTCTTGCTTTTTCGATGATCCAGTGGATGTGGGCAATTTGATCTCTTGTTCCTCCTCCTTTTCTAAATCCAGCTTGAACATCTGCAATTTTGTGATTCACATACTGTTGAAGCCTGGCTTGGAGAATTTTGAGCATCACTTTGCTAGTGTGTGAGATGAGTGCAATTGCATAGTAATTTTAACATTTTTTGGCATTGTCTTTCTTTGGAACTGGAATGAAAACTGACCTTTTCCAGTCCTGTGGCCACTGCTGAGTTTTCCAAATTTGCTGGCATATTGAGTGCAGCACTTTCACAGCATCATCTTTTAGGATTTGAAATAGCTCAACTGAAATTCCATAACCTCCACTAGCTTTGTTCTTGATGACGCCCACTTGACTTTGCATTTTAGGATATCAGCTCTAGGTAAGTGATCACACCATCGTGGTTGTCCGGGTCATGAAGATCTTTTTTGTACAGTTCTTCTGTGTATTGTTGCTACCTCTTCTTAACATCTTCTGCCTCTGTTAGATACATACCATTTCTGTCCTTTATTGAGCCCATCTTTGAATGAAATGTTCCCTTAGTATCTCAAGTTTCTTGAAGAGATCTCTAGTCTTTCCCATTCTATTGTTTTCCTCTATTTCTTTGCATTGATCACTGAGGAAGGCTTTCTTATCTCTCCTTGCTATTCTTTGGCTCTCTGCATTCAAACGGGTATATCTTTCCTTTCTCCTTTGTCTTTCACTTCTCTTTTCTCAACTATCTGTAAAGTCTCCTTAGACAACCCGTTTGCCTTTTTGCATTTCTTTTTCTTGGGGATGGTCTTGGTCACTGCCTCCTATACAGTGTCATGAACCTCTCTCCATAGTTCTTCAGGCACTCTGTCTATCAGATCTAATCCCTTGAATTTGTTTGTCACTTCCACTGTATAATTGTAAGGGATTTGATTTAGGTCATGCCTGAATGGTCTAGTGGTTTTCCCTGCTTTCTTCAATTTAAGCCTGAATTTTGCAATAAGGGATTCATGATCTGAGCTACAGTCAGTTCCTGGTCTTGTTTGCTGACTGTATAGAGCTTCTTCATCTTTGACTGCAAAGAATATAGTCAATCTGATTTTGGTATTGACCATTCAGTGATGTCCATATGTAGAGTCTTCTCTTGTGTTGTTGGAAAAGGGTGTTTGCTATGACCAGTGCATTCTCTTGGCAAAACTATATTAGCCCTTGCCCTGCTTCACTTTGTACTCCAAGGCCAAATTTGCCTGTTACTCCAGGTAACTCTTGACTTCCTACTTTTGCATTCCAGTCCCCTATAATGAAAAAGGACATCTTTTGGAGTTGTTAGTTCTAGAAGGTCTTGTAGGTCTTCAGAAAACTATCCAACTTCAGCTTCTTCAGCATTACTGGTTGGGGCATAGACTTGGATGACTGTGATATTGAATGGT
Source organism: Redunca redunca (assembly GCA_006410935.1). NCBI lineage: Eukaryota > Metazoa > Chordata > Mammalia > Artiodactyla > Bovidae > Redunca > Redunca redunca. The sequence continues at coordinate 288,271 of SJYQ01011783.1, forward strand.
TTGCCTTTGAAACGAACCAAGATCATTCTCTCATTTTTGAGATTGCACCCAAGTACTGCATTTTGGACTCTCTTGTTGACTTTGATGGCTACTCCATTTCTTCTAAGGGATTCTTGCCCACAGTAGTAGATACAATGGTCATCTGAGTTTAGATACAAGAGTTTAGGCTCACTGAATCGTACCTACCTTTGATATGCACTTCAGCTATCTGGGGCCAGCATCCTGCGTTTCCTCATCCTGAGTTTTCCCAGGCAGCATTGTGGGGGTGGTAGAGGCTGACTACTAGATGAACTTAACACTGGGTGGCCCCTTTGTCTCCATCGCGAGTTCCATCAGGGCTCACCATCTGGGCAGATGTAATGTGATGGTTTGATGGCTGTTAACATCCTTTATTTACTTCTCTGCCAGGCAATATTTTATTTCTCATTGGTGAAATTTAGCTATTGTCGTAACTGGGTGATTTGTGTGATTTCAGGTGTACAAAAATCCATGTTTCATAACTGAGATTCAAGCGAAAGTCACTGTACTAAAAATCTTTATTGGGAAGAAATAGTCTCAACCTGTGGATATATAGAACAAACCATTAAAATTAAGACAAATGGATAGACTCTAAAGTTGCTGTTTTTCCTTCCACATATTTCATTAGATCTCCTGCATCTGTCTATGATTTAAGTTTAGCAAATCAGTATTGATGGAAGAATTTGAAATTGCTGAGCCTAATGTACAGCAGAGGTTTTGATTTTAGGGCAATGTTTATCACTGTGACATTTTTAGACATTGTTTTGTATCACGTATATTTAATTAAATTGAACATCCCTAAAAATGCCATGAACTTAACCAAATGACATGTCTGTGCTAAAACATTCATGATGTAGACAACTACAGGTAGTGTTATTTAATTAAGCTCAACATCTTCCAGGTGGTCCAACACATGAATAACTTTTGAAACCACTAAACTATAAAAATATCGTTATTTCACATTTGGGCTTTTAGCCCAATTGCTAAGGAAACATCAGTGGGAATGATTATTATTCCCATTGCCAGTCATTTATACAACTACATGAACTGACAAGTTCTCCTTTTATTATTCTCTAGCACCCTGTTTATTTTATGATAACTTTTATCACAAACTATAATTAATTATTACTTAAATTTTCTTCTGGTCTCTCTTCACACTAGACAGTAAATTCTCAATTTTATCTCAGAGCCCAGACAGTCTCAAAGGAAAAGCATAATAAATATTTGTTGATTAAATTTGTCTGATAGAAATCTGCGTACCAACTTCCAGTCTGGGATGTGTGTGTGTGTGTGTGTGTGTGTGTGTGTGTGTGTGTGTGTGTATGCATTCATTTGTTCTTTGACAAATTGACTGAGTAGCTATAAGATGAAACAAGTTCAGTGTGTGGATTCCTGAGTTTGAACTTGATATCAGACGTGGGGCTAACTATAAAGGCTGCTGCTGTAAACCAGAGGAGACTCCCTAAGTCCAAAGCAGATATATACACAAAGTCGATGCATACCTCAAAAATCTGTGCTCATTTTGATGTAAGAAGATAAAGCAGAGTGTGAAAAGTGTCAAACGCCAGAGCTGACCAGTAATTGAAATGGTAAAAACAAATTTTATTCAGGACTATTGCAACTGGGGGCTTCCCTAGTGGCTCAGATGGTAAACAATCCACCTGCAATGCAATAGACCTGGGTTTGATCCCTGGGTTGGGAAGATTCCTTTGAGAAGGGAATGGCAACCTACTCCAGTATTCTTGTCTGGTGAATCCCATGGACAGAGGAGCCTGGTGGGCTGCAGTCTACGGGGTCACAAACAGGTGGACACAACTGAGCTACTAACACTTTCACTCTCATATAACAGAAGTCAATTCCAAATACATCACAGGAAAAATTGTGAACTTATAGCCATGGAGTAGGGTGGAGGAATAATTATTACATGGACACTTCAGAGATAACAATAGGATTCTTGCCAAAGACAGGCCAGAGTGATCAGATATTACCTGGGAGTTGGTGAGGGATGAGGAACCTAATCTGATATGAAAAGTGAGAGGATATCAAGGATGGGAGGTTCTGATTAAACTGACTTAGCTGGCTTCCTGATGAAACTGAATTTTATAAGGAAGTGCACAGGCCTAGGAGAATGTTCAGGAATTGGATAAAAGTTTGGTCAAACAAAGAATCTTTGTCAAAAGCAGAAGTAGTAACCCTAGCTCATGATAAGTGCCGATTTGGGCTTATAACAAACTCTGTAATACAAGGGACCTCTAAAAAACTTTTTAATTGCTTTTCAGTAATACCAATATTTGTAGGTTATAGAGATAATATAAATCCTCCCATCTGTATATTGGAATTATTTCTTTCACTTTACTAAATTAGATCCCAGTTCACTTGTTGAGAACATTATTTCCATACCTTTGTTCTAAAGAACATAACTATCACAGGAAGCCATTAAGCACAGCTCTGTTCTATTTGAAAAGATAATTAAGACAAACCTTTGATATGTTGGTGCCTATGTCCCCTAGGTGCCCTATTGTGCATAACTCTACTGTGAACGGATGTGGTTTTGTTTCTCCTGCTTTTGATATCAAGTACCTAGACTTCACATATTCTCAGTTCAGTTCAGTTCAGTCGCTGTCATGTCTGACTCTTTGTTACCCCATGGACTGCAGCATGCTAGGCCTCCCTGTTCATCACCAACTCCCAGAGTTTACTCAAACTCCTGTCCATTGAGTAGATGATGCCATCCAACCATTTCATCGTCTGTCTTCCCCTTCTCCCCCTGCCTTCTTTCTTTCCGAGCATCAGGGTCTTTTCAAATGAGTCAGTTCTTTGCATCAGGTGGCCAAAGTATTAGAGTTTCAGCTTCAGCATCAGTCCTTCCAATGAACATTCAGGACTGATTTCCTTTAGGTTGGACTGGTTGGATCTCCTTGCAGTCCAAGGGACTCTCAAGAGTCTTCTCCAACATCACAGTTCAGAAGCATCCATTCTTTGGCACTCAGCTTTCTTTATAATCCAAATCTCACATCCATAACATGAATCCTGGAAAAACCATAGCTTTAACTAGATGGATCTTTGTTGGCAAAGTAATGTCTCTGCTTTTTAATGTGCTGTCTAGGTTGGTGATAACTTTTCTTCCAAGGAACAAGTGTCTTTTAATTTCATGGCTGCAGTCACCACATTTCCTACTCCCGTTTATAATTTCTATCTTCTGTATCCATGTTCTTTTAACTTCCGTCAGCTTGACAGGTGGCACAGTGGTAAAGAATCCTCCTGCCAATGCAGAAGACATGGGTACTATTCCTGGGTCAGGAGGATCCCCTAAAGTAGGTAATGGCAAGCCGTTCCCGTATTCTTGCCTGGAAAATGCTATGGACAGAGGGGCCTGGTGATCTGCAGGCCATGGGGTGGCAAAGAGTTGGACACAACTAAGCACACGTGCACGTAACCTGACGCTGGAGGATCTTCCCTTGGTGTTTTGTTGGGTCATTTGAATAAATGCAATAAACCATAGCCTGGAGACACTAACTTCAGAGGGTACTTATTTGTCCTCCACCATCCTACATCCATTTGCCCTGCAGGAAGCCATTCTTTCCCCCTTCACAGCTGTATATTTTAGATGAAGTTAACTGCATTCAGTCACTTAGTGGTAAACATTGAATGAGTGCTTTGAGGATACATTCATTTACATATTATCTAATGTAGCTTTTACACTACTTTGCAGATGAACCATTGCTTTTGTGTGTAAGGAAAAAACAAAAGCCCCAATTTGTAACGCTTGCTGATGCCTATGGTGTAAATATTCCTATAGCTGATCTCAAGTTATAAGTCACTGAATGTAGTGTTTGAAACATGCAATGACATAATATTTCATAATATTTTCATCTAAAGAAACACTCAACATAAATAGTCTCAAGAGTATCTATCAGGAGTAAACACATTTTTTCTGTGAAAAGCTGGATAGCAAATACTCTAGGTTTGCCAGGGATAAGGTCTCAGTCACAACTATTCTACTCTGTCAGCGTGGTGTGAAAGCTGCCTTAGATAATATGTAAATGAATGTATTCCAATAATACTGTTTAAAAAAATCAGCTACAGATTGGATTTGACATGAGGGCTACAGTTTACTGTTGGCACAGATAATGGTCAAGTGTAGTAAAGCAAATAAGTGATGGGTTTTGAGTATCTGCTGCCTTTGTTTTTCATATTATTCATTTAATTGCAAGTTTATTTAGTACTGAATAATGTCTTATTGAACCTCTATTTGGAAAATTTTCTCATAATTTAACAATTTACCCTTGTGAACCAGTACAAACCAGTGCTACCTCATCACTGAATTTATACCTGCTTGAGGTGTGGTCTCTCAGAGACTGAGATAACCAGCATATTCAAAAACCTTAAAGATTTTTATGGGTTTGGAACATAGGGAAATGACCCAATGCAGGAGAAGAGATTCATGAAAATATTTATGTTTAGTCAAGCCTATAGAAAGTAAGATTTATTTCACAAAAGCGACCAAAAGAAAGCATATTCTTTTGGTTCTATTAGGTAAATATAGGAGTGTGTTACGAATCCTGAAACAGTGGGAACTATTTGCAACCATGATGCTTTTACAGGGACATTCACTGTTTAAATCCTGAGAATTGAATTGTTACCGTGAAGGAAAGAAGAGAGACAGAAAGGAGCACCCTTAGTATCATTATCTGAATGGCTGGATCAAATCTTGCCTGAAAGCTGGACTACCTTTTGATTTTAAGAAAGTAAATATCCTTCATTGTTTGAGTGAGTTTAATAGGACTCCCTTTCATCCAAAGATTTGCCACGGAGGCATCTGTTCATTCTGCTTTTCGCAAGTTTCTTTCTACCCTGGGTATCACACAAACATTATTACCACTAAGGGAGAAGTCTTGATGCAGTTCAAATTTAAGTACCTTATTTATTTCCTAGCTGTACGCCTTTTTCTCAAAGGCACCTTATTTCCTCTTGAGTGATGGGTAAGGATGTGTTATGTGATTGTATATTTATAGGCTGTTCTCAAACTTGTTGATCCATCCAAGTCATCTAAATGCTTTAGAAAAATACAGAGATATTGAGGCCTTACTGTTTAGGATTCTTCAGTAGGTCTGAGGTGGGAGTATCAAAATTCTAGATAGTTGCAAGTCTGATATATTGTTATGATTTAGAGCCCCTGTTTGTTGTACATGCATTTCCCTGCTGGTTTTGATAGACTTAGAGCATGTAGAGAAATAATTAACTGGGAAAAATGAATCTTGTGAACTCTGTTAACCATATATATGAGGAAAAATAGCTAACAATTTATGTATATTTCCATTCAGTCATTTTTCCCATAATTTTTATTTGATGTCTTCCATTTGCCAGACAAATGGAAATGAATAATTTTTGGACACTGGAGGCACAGGACCAAGACAGAAGAGGTCCTTGCCCTCATAAAGCTTGTAGTCTAAAGGCAGAGGCAAACAATGACAAGTAACGTATGAATGGGTAAGTGCCATGAGGGAAATAAATATGATCATGGAGGTGGTTTTACTGACAGTGCCAGGACTAGGGTGAGAAAAGTCCTATGCACTTGTCTGACCCTGAGAATGCATGCCTTCTTTGGGTAAGCTAGCCATTCAAAAAATTGCTGGAGAAAGGCTAACTACTCACTCATCCATTCAGCAATTAATGATGACCTACCAGGTGCTGGATGAAACATGGTGAAGTCAGTTCCCTTGTAAAAGACACAGGGCCTTCCGAGTATAGAAATAGAACTAGTAGGATAGTGTTTAAAGTAATTTATTCCCTTTGAATGGGTTAAAAAGGTGCAAAGTACAATATTCAAAAGGTATACAGGTCGACACTGAAAACAAATTTCTTTTCTCCTATCCTCCAGCAACCCAGGTCCCTCCTATAAAAGCAACTAGTTACATGTTTCCTAGGGGCTCTTCAAGAGATCCTAAAAGCAGATCCCGGGGTATGTGGTTTTTGGGGGGAGGCAGGTAGTTCCACAAACAGTGGCATCCTGTGCATGTTACATTAAATCTGGCTTTCTTTTAGTTTGGTAATATGTACTGGACTTTTTCCCAAATCCTATACACATAATAGATCTTGGCTGTACCATAACTTATTTAATGAGATCCACATTGAAAAATGGATAGGGAAAAAAGATGAATAGGTTGTTTGCAATCATTTGCCATGATACTTTGGCAAGTTTTCTTGCCTAGTCATCTTTTAAGACATCTGAAACTATCCAGAAAATACATTCTTTGAAGTGGAATTGTTGGATCAAAGGATATAAGCATTTGTGATCTTAGAAGATATTCACAAATTGTCCTCAATATGGATTGTGCCAATTGACATTTTCATCAAAACTTCATGAGATTATCTTTGTTGATACAACTCACCAACTATTGTCTCTAAGTGGCAGTTATTTTAATTTGTATTTGATTTTTCTTATAAGTAAAATTGAACTTTTTTACTTAAAAAAACATTATGACAGTTGATCTATAATGTTGTATTTCAGGTGTACAACAAAGTGATTCAGTTATACATATGCATGTATTCACTGTTTTTCAGATCCCTTACCCACATAGGTTATTACAGAATGTTGTGTAGAGTTCCCCTGTGATATATAGTAGGTCCTTGTTGGTTATCTATTTTATACATAGTAGTGTGTATATTGGAGAAGGCAATGGCACCCCACTCCAGCACTCTTGCCTGGAAAATCCCATAGATGGAGGAGCTTGGTAGGCTGCAGGCCATGCGGTGGCTAAGAGTCGGACATGACTGAGTGACTTCACTTTCAGTTTTCACTTTCATGCATTGGAGAAGGAAATAGCAACCCACTCCAGTGTTCTTGCCTGGAGAATCCCAGGGACGGGGGAGCCTGGTGGGCTGCCATCTATGGGGTTGCACAAAGACAGACACGACTGAAGCAACTTAGCAGCAGCAGCAGTGTATATATGTCATCCCAAACTCCTAATTTATCCCCACCTCATGTTTTCTCTTTGATAACTGTTTTTGAAATCTGTGAGTCTGTTTCTGTTTTGTAAATAAATTCATTTATATTATTTTAAAATCATGTTTCACACATTACTGACTTCATATAATATTTGTCTTTCTCTGACTTATATCACTTAGTATGACAAACTGTAGGTCCATCCATGTTGCTGCAGATGGCATTATTTTCTTATTTTTTTATTGCTGAGAAATATCCCATTGTGGGCTCCCCTGGTGGCTCAGGCTTCCCTGTGGCTCAGCTGATAAAGAATCCACCTGCAGTGTGGAAAACCTGGGTTCTATCCCTGGGTAGGGGAGATCCCCTGGAGAAGGGAAGGGCTATCCACTCCAGTATTCTGGCCTGGAGAATTCCATGGGGTCCATGGGGTCGCAAAGAGTCGGACATGACTGAGTGAACTTCACTTTCACTTTCTGGTGGCTCAGTGGTAAAGAATCTGCCTGCCAAGCACTAGATGTGAGTTTGATCCCTGGGTCAGGAAGATCCCCTGGAGAGAAAAATGGCAACCCACTCCAGTATTCTTGCCTGGGAAATCCTATGGACAGAGGGGCCTGGTGTGCTGCAGTCCATGAGGTCGCAAAGAGTCAGACACAGTTATCAACTAAATAACAACAACAATATTTCATTGTATATATGTACCTTGTCTTCCTTATCCATACCTCTGTTGATGGACATTTAGGTTGCTTTCGTATCATGGCTATTCTTGAATCAGAGGTGAATCCAAAAAAGTGTTGCAGTGATTTATGTCAAAATGTGTTCTGCTTATGTTTTTCTGTAAGAATTTTATGGTGTCCAGCCTTACTTTTAGATCTTTGACCCATTTTGAGTTTATTTTTGTGTATGATGTTAGAAAATATTGTAATTCCTTTCTGTTAAGCGTAGCTGTTCAGTTTTCCCAGCACCGCCTATTGAAGAAACTATCTTTTCTCCATTGTATGTTCTTGCCTCCATTGTCATAGATAAATTGACCATAGGTGCTTGGGTTTATTTCTGGGCTTTCTATCCTGTCCCATTGAAGTATATTTCTGTTTTTGCACCAGTTTCACTATTTTGATGACCAAAGATTTGTAGTAAAATCCAAGGTCAGGAAGCCTGATTCCTCCGGTTGTTTTTCTTTCTCAGGATTCCTTTCCGTATTAGAAGTCTTTTGTGTTTCCACACAAATTAAAAAATTTTTTGCACTAGTTCCTTAAAAAATGCCATTGGTAACTTGATAGGGATTGTATTGAATCTGTAGATTGCCTTGAGTGGTATGAGCTTTCTAAAAATGTATGTTTAAATGTCAGTTTTCTTCATCTTTGAATTTTTGCTTCATGTCTTAGGCAAATTTTTTTTTTTCTGTTGGGTTGTTAACCTTTAATTTTTGATTTGCAATATTTATTTTTATGTGAAGAAAAATTGAAACTTTGTTTAGTGATTTATATTGCAAATACTATTTACCAAAAGTATCATTGGATTTCATTAGTCATTTTTCCTATGTAAAATATTATTTTGAAGCCAGATATAACCAATTTCTTGTGTTAAATACTCCACCATGTTTTATTCTGGAAGATGCTTATGTTTTTTCATATATAATTGCTGATCCTTCTGAAATTTATCTAATTAAATCCAGTAAGTTAGAGATACAACTGTTATTTCCGAGGATCTCCATCTCCCTTCCCTGACATACTACACTCACTTTATCAAACTCTACAATCAGTTTACAATACACATTTGGGTCTAATTTTAGAGTCTGACTTTTATTCCATTGACTTAGAACAATAAGTTTTGAGGGATGGAGTGAGAAGGAACTGGAAAAGTCTAGCAAAACTAGCAGCAGAGCTGTCCAGATTACTAGAGTCAAGGGTCTGGGTGTTACTCAGTGAGATCTAAAAGGTGATAAACTACCAAACAAAGAGAAAAAGACACCAAAATGGTCACAGAGGTCAGGGGGGCAGGTTGGTCTGTGAACTCTCTCTTCCAGTGCACAGTTTTCCCCAAGGTGAGTTGCAAGTTTGGGGTTTTTCTCCGGTTGGGGTTTTTACGTAGGCTTAAGTAACCCAAAGACAAGAACAGCCTGAGTACAACTAGGGTCACATCCACATCTGTCCTGAATGTCCCCAGAGCTGAGCTCCTTCCCTTTTGACTGGAGGACTTGGGCTTTCTATAACCTTAGAGTTATCTGTCATACTCAGAAAATCCATGCACACACTTCCATCCAGTACAGCCTGGCTGGCACTGTGTCTGGAGGCCATGGGTGCTGGGGAGCTGAACACACACACCACTCCTGGGCCAGTTTGCCTGGCTCAGTGGGCACTGAGGCTGCTCTCCTGCTGTTCCACTGTGCTGCCCTGGGGCTGCTGCTGGGCACTCACTGAGAAATGGGTGATATACCCTTCTTCTCACTCTTCATTGACTTTGATCACTTGGAACCTGAAGTAACCCTGCTGGTATCTCGAATCTTACAGACTTTCATGAACTTGCCTCTTGACACCTCTGCCCATAGTCTCTTTTCCCACTAGGGCTCAAAATATGTCCATCAGAAGGGACCCCTGGATAAGAGACAACCAGTTCATAATATGTTTCTTATCACCGTTTCCATCTTACCCAGGAGCCCCTGCACTGAGAAACTTAAACAAAATCCAAACAAACAAGACAAAAATCAAAAATGTTTTCTTTCTCCTACTTATACCAAAACACCTGACAAAAACATCAAAGTGAGCTTTGTCCCTCCACTGAAATACAATGAGTGCTTGAGGGCAGGTGGGGTTGGGTGCTACGCAGTTGATTAAATCCAAAACCCAGGCATGTGTCTAATCAGGGTGTGTCCAAGTCAGGGTGAGCTGGTTGACAAATGTGACTGTGGCATTGTTCATGAAGTCCCTTCTCTTCAGTTTTCCATAGCTGGAATAATAATTTTAAGATGCTGTAACTTAACTTTGCCTCCAAGCACACAAAATCAATGATCTAACTGTAGAGAGTCTCCAAATACTCATTTAGATTTCCTCTCTCAAATAGGAATGTAATTTAAATTGTCTGGTTTTCTTTCCACAGGAATTGCACATATAAAGTGATTTTAAAATTTTTTAAATTGCTAACTTTATAAACAATAATAAAAGCTAAATAAGCAGCAGAATCAATAATGTTTTCCATGAAATGGCAGCACTCCCTCCCCACTTCCTGCCTGATATGAAATTAGAATGCAGCCATTAATGCGGCATCTGAATTAACAGGAAAAGGCTATTAGTTTCCCCTTTTTAAAAAGAATCTACTATATTTCCTTTACTTTTGCCATGAGGCAAATATCCATAGAGTAATTCACCAGCAACTGAGTAATGATAGACAACAAACAGGAATAGATGTAAGAGCAAAGGGGAGATTTTTACTTTCTCTTTCTCTCATTTGTATATTCCATTCCCCAAGCCTACTTTCCATTCATAGGGCTATTTACTGAGGAGACTCTGGAAAAGACAGAAAGTACCTTGTCCACCCAAACAAAGGAACTATTGAGAATAAATAAAGTATTGAGTTTCCAAAATAGTCAAGCAAGTTCTCTTGCTGTTATTTATTTTGGCATCCCTGTAGCATATTTTTGTCTGGCTATAAATTCTCAGGGCTTTTTCTGTCTGGGGCCTCTGACCTATCTGCTTAAGACAGGAAAGAAATAAACAACTTACCAGTCAAGGGTATGAACAAAAGTTATGCTGTAAATAGGAAAATAGGACAGTTACAGGGCATGGGAGGACACAGTGGGGGTCTTTATCCAGAGTACGGAAAGGCAATGATTTGAGAAACTCTGCTCACAGGTAGATTTTGTTATCTTATAGTAGCTGTTCAGATACACTTATGAGTGTGGTAGAGAAGGAAGCCACTTAGACCGCATACATTGCTTTGCTTAAGGTCTTTTGATTGCTGAGAGAGACTCACTTGTGTCTCTCCAGAGATGATGGACTTTATTGTGAGCTTAGACCTAAGTAGAATCTGGAACTGTAAGGTATCAGGAATCCAGAGAACTCAGGGTCTACTGGCAGCCTGGTTTATGCCTCTTAGAGGCAGGTGTAAGTGCCAGAAATTTAGAAAATCAAAACATGTAGACACCATAGGTTGAAGGCTCAAGAAAGGCCAGTCTTGAAAGTCTACAAATATTTCTTTTTTCCATCTCAGCATTTTTGCTTTCTGATTTTATCTGCTCCTAAATACTTTTGGCTCATACCCAGTCTTTGGTATCTCAGGCAAGAACTGTGGGCCTTGGTCTCACTGTTATCAGCCTCATTGGCTTGGTATTTTCTAGATTAGGTGCTCAGAAGAGGGAAACAAATCGGTTCATGTCTCTCTCACACCATGTCGTGAGCAAGACTAAAATGAGGTTACCTTTGGCTCTCTTCTCACCCTTGACAGAATTACCCATGGCAGGTTTGTGAGCATGCTTCAGAATATGGCCATTTCAGCATCTGGGGTTGTGGACTTGTCTGTGTCCCTTTACGTGGGCATCACTGGTCATGTCTTTGATAACTCTAGTATACCATCCATTCATTTCTTTGGATACATATAAGAACCTCCTGCCTCATGAGTGTTCCAAGACATTTATATATTTTGACTACTCCCACTGCTTTTGTAAGAAACATGTTAAATGCATATCATTCAGTGATTCAATGAAAACCATCTGTTTTAAAGTCCCAGTGTAACAGGGACAAAATTACTAATGAGTGAGGTGGGAGGGGATTCATGTTTGGGAACGCATGTACACTTGTGGTGAATTCATGTCGATATTTGGCAAAACCAATACAATATTGTAAAGTAAACTAAAGTTAAAATAAAAAAAAAATATTACAGCAAAAAAAAAAAAGTTACTAATGAGTGGAAACTCACTATATCAACTCAATAGCTTTCCAGGAGGACAAGCTATTGCATTTTTATTTAAACTGCTGAAAACCAAAATTCAGATGAATAAATTATAAAGATCTTACTGGCTTTATTCAATGAATCATTGCATCCTATCTAGCAGCTAGAAAGGAGCTCTGGAAAGCTATTGACAGAATGAAAGACCTTTAGAGGTAGAACAGGACACGAAAGTTATATTAGCCAAAAAAAACAAGTTAATTATTATAAGGTAACTTTCTTTTAGGGGATGGCCAGGGTCTTTGGCGGGCAAATTCTCTGACTAGTGTTGATCAGGTGGTTCCTGATGAACTGGTTTAAGTTTCTATTTGGGGAGAGCTAAAACTACTTTGCCAACAAAGGTCCGTTTAGTCAAGGCTATGGTTTTTCCAGTGGTCATGTATGGATGTGAGAGTTGGACTGTGAAGAAAGCTGAGCACTGAAGAATTGATGCTTTTGAACTGTGGTGTTGGAGAAGACTCTTGAGAGTCCCTTGGACTGCAAGGAGATCTAACCAGTCCATTCTAAAGGAGATCAGCCCTGGGTGTTCTTTGGAAGGAATGATGCTAAAGCTGAAACTCCAGTACTTTGGCCACCTCATGCGAAGAGTTGACTCATTGGAAAAGACTCTGATGCCGGGAGGGATTGGGGGCAGGAGGAGAAGGGGACAAACAGAGGATGAGATGGCTGGATTGCATCACCGAGTCGATGGAAGTGAGTTTGAGTGAACTCCGGGAGTTGGTGATGGACATGGAAGCCTGGAGTGCTGCAGTTCATGGGGTCACAAAGAGTCGGACACGACTGAGCGACTGAACTGAACTGAACTGAACACCATTATTATGTCTCAGCTTGCTGTTGTGGGGCCTAGCATAAATGACTTCATCTTTGGCCAGTTGTCTTGTTTTTAATAAGACTTAAATCAGTAAAATTCATTATTCTTTTATTGAGTCAAATAGAATCATTTGACTTATTCTCCCTTGAGGCTTCAGCCTAATACATCTGCATATTTTGATGTTCTAAAGTGCTAGTATTTATTCCCAACTCCAATGATTCAAATGGTTTTAGTCTAGACAAATTACAAGCACATATTTTACAAATTACAAGTAACATTTTTTTCCATAAAATGTTACTTTAGGGCTGAATGAACTTTTTGGCTAACCCAATACATCTCTAAAGTGAAAGTGAAGTTGCTCAGTCGTCTCCGACTCTTTGCAACCCATGGACTGTAGCCCACCAAGCTCCTCCATCCATGGGATTCTCCAGGCAAGAATACTGGAGTGGGGTGCCATTGCCTTCTCCAGGGGATCTTCCCAACCCAGGGATTGAACCCAGGTCTCCCACATTACAGGCAGACGCTTTAACCTCTGCACCACCAGGGAAGCCCAGTACATCTCTAAAGGTAACCCCAAATCCCATCCAGTTAATCTATTTCTATGAATCAGTATCATTAGATTTCTACCATTTTAAGTGATAGGAAATTTTTTTTTTTTCATTCAACTGAAATTTATAGGATATTTTCTATTTGCTTGGAACTACTTACAGGTCAGGAAATACCTCTGTGAACAACCGTTACAAGAGCCCAACACTTTTGCAGCTTCCATTTTAGTGGAAGAAGAGAGGCAATAAACATTTCATTTACAATAGAGCAATATAAAAATAAAGGAAGGGGAACTTAATTTCCTGACACACATTACCGAAAAATACACTTAATTGATGAACTGTGTGAAGCCGATCCAAATTTATTGTCAATGGAGAGCTCAAGACCTTTTAAAAGACACAAATTGATGGGTTTTATTCTTCATTGCACAGTTCTGCAGTTCTGTAGCTACTTCATATCAGTGACATTAAAGACAGTGACATCTGGGACTCGGGACTTGCCAAAAATATATTGTAACTATTCCTCGTAAGCTATGTATGTTTGAGCCATCTCTGTGTACTACATGAAGTTAATAGAAATATCTTCTTGATTCGGGGAAGAGCAGGTTGAAGCAGAGTGGGTGGGGTTGAGATGAAAGGAAGAAGAAAATATGGAAGAAAGTAAAAAGAAGAAAGTGATTAATTTTATATAAAATGTTGAAGAGACCCAATAAGATGTCTTTCCATTTTTGATAGAATGGTGTTTTGATATGAAGTTGTAGGAAAGCGTTTTACAGTAGTTAGTATGAATGGAGAGGCTAGGTCATTAGCATACAGCACGAACTGGTTGAACTCAAGTCGAAAGGTACTTCTTTAATGATCCTGAGACCAGCGAGGTGAGGAGCCTGTCCTTTGTGTTAGTTTGTCAGGACTGCGCTACTGAAGTGTCTCGGAGTATGTGGCTTAGACTGCAGAACTTTACCTTCTCACACTTCGGGAGGCGAGAACTCTACAATCAAGGTGTCAGCAGAGTTGTTTCCTTCTGTGGGAACGGCCTGTTCTATGTCTTGTTCCTTGACTTGTAACAGCCATCTTGGCTCTGTTTCTTCATGTCTTCTTCCTTCAGTCTGCAACAGGATCCACATTTCCTCTTCTTCTAAGAATAGAATCATACTGAGTTGGACTCACCCCCATCATCTTATTTTTTTAATTTAAAATATTTTTTATTTTAACTTTAGTTTACTTTACAATACTGTATTGGTTTTGCCAAACATTGACATGAATTCACCACGAGTGTACATGCATTCCCAAAACATGAATCCCCTCCCACCTCCCACCCCATAACATCTCTCTGGGTCCTCTCCATGCACCAGCCCCAAGCATCCTGCATCCTGCATCGGACATAGATTGGCAATTCATTTCTTACATGATAATATACGTTTCAATGCCATTCTCCCATCTCATCCCACCCTCTCTCTCTCTCTCTCCCCCAGAGTCCAAAAGTTCACTCTATAGATCTGTGTCTCTTTTGTTGTCTCGCATACAGGGTCATCATCCCCATCTTTCTAAATTCCATATATATGCGTTAGTATACTGTATTGGTGTTTTTCTTTCTGGCTTACTTCACTCTGTATAATCGGCTCCAGTTCCATCCATCTCCTTAGAAAATAAAAATAAAAATGCCTAGTAGCCAAACAAAAGCAAAAAAAAAATATTTTTTAAATTGAAGTATTTTGATTTATAATGTATGGGTTTGAGGTGTACAGCAAAATAAATCTGTTGTGTATACACATATCCATTCTATTTTTTTATTTTAGATTCTTTTTCCAGATAAGCCATTATAGAATATTGAGTAAAGTTCCCTGTGTCATACAACAGGTTCTTATTAGTTATCTATTTTATCTATAATAGTGTGTATATGTCAGTCCCAGTCTTCCAGTTTATCCCTTCTACTCCTTATCCTCCTGGTAACCACCAGTTTTTTCTACAGCTGTAATTCTACTTCTCTTTCGTAAGTTCGTTTATACCCTTCTTTTTAAATTCCACATATATGCAATATCATATCTGTCTTTCTGTCCCTGACTCGCTTCACTCAGTATGACAATTTCTAGGTCTGTCCACGTTGCTCCAAATGGCGTTACTTTGCTGCTGTTCTTTTTTTTTTTTTTTGGCTGAGTACCATTCTGTTGCTTATATATACCACATCTTCCTTATCCGTTTCTCTGTTAAAGGACATCATCTTATTTTGACTTAGTTACTTCTGTAAAGTCTGTACCTCCAAATATGTAGGGGATTTTTTCTTTCATTTGTTTGTTTGTTTGGCCATGCAGAATCGTATTACATAGATATTTCAAAAACAGTTATTTGAGGCCTTCCAAAGTCTGACATCAGTCTATACTTCCAGCTGTATAGCACACTTCCCTCATATCCTTATCCTTTGAATAAATTATTTATCCTGAAATAGTCATAGTCTTCCTCTGCCTGTTCAAGCTCAACCTATCTTTCAAGGGCACAATTTTCACCTTCTCTGTAAGGTCTCCTCAGGATCAGAAGAGAAACAGATCTTCTGGAGTGGAAAGATAATAGACATAGAGGTCAATGATGTGGGCTCTTATTCTAGCATTTTCACCTACGAGCCATGGGTTTTTGAGCAAGCCAGTCCATCACTCAACCATAAATTAGTACAAGGTAATATCCATCATACAATTATGCCAAATATTAGATAAAATGACACAAATTAAACGTCTGAAACAGTGTTCAGAAATCATTAGTTTTCTATGTTCCCATGCCACTCCCATCTCCTTTCTTTTCCTATGATTGCTACTTTTGTGTGAATTCCTCTGCTATAGTACTTATTGGTTTGGTTTGCATTATCATGATGTGTGTGTGTGTGTGTGTGTGTGTGTGTGTGTGTGTAAGGTGGTGACTGAGGCAACAGTCACAATTTACCTTGACTTCCTAGCTGACTTCTGAAATGATGCCAAGCCAAGAACCTAGCACAGAGGGGACAAAGAGACATTGTGGTGGCCAAGTGGAAAGGCAAAGGGATTGGATTGAAAGAAAAAAGGTATGATTTCATCCTATCTCTGTTATCCTACCTACATTCACATACATTGCCAATGAATGGTAAAAAATTTAAAAGCCAATGAAATCTGTGAAAGATGACTGAAGAGCTGGGTCGTCCTCAGCCCAGGTGATTAGTCTCTGAATAATTGAAAATGGATGTAGTCTGGTTGTTTTCTTAAGTGTTTTAAACATAGCAAGATGGATGAATAACCAGGTCATAGTGTACTTTTATCACCAGGATTTTGCCATTTAATGCCTAATTCCATTCCACACATTCTCCCCTCTGCTGTGGTAAAGAGAAGCAGTACATGCCATACTTCCTAGCTATCAATAAATCGATCCTTAAAATGTACATATTGAGACTAATTATTGAGACTGTTTATAAACCTTGACTAATTAGTTAGTCAATAATACCTCAGGGGCTTGCTTTTCCCATGACAGCCCCTCCCATGTCTTCATTTCATGTTTTTTTGGATTTGGTAGGATTTCTTCCACCTATGCCACTATTGTTAATGGCAGTTGCAAGTCAGAAAAAGCGAAGGGAGTAACTCACAATCTCAGATACAATTAATATAGCCTTGTAGCTGTTGGACTGACAAATATACCAGGAACAGCATCCTAGTGAAATGGACCCGCAGGCATGTGTTAGGGTTTAGATTCATCCAGAAGCTTAATTTCTTTTCACTGTAAATTGGAGGGTATATTTGCAATTTTTTAAGGAATCTCCACACTGTTCTCCATAGTGGCCTTATGACCCAGCAATCCCACTGCTGGGCATACACACCGAGGAAACCAGAATAGAAAGAGACACATGTACCCCAATGTTCATCGCAGCACTGTTTATAATAGCTAGGACATGGAAACAACCTAGATGTCCATCAGCAGATGAATGGATAAGAAAGCTGTGGTACATATACACAATGGAGTATTACTCAGCCATTAAAAAGAATACATTTGAATCAGTTCTAAGGAGATGGATGGAACTGGAGCTGATTATACAGAGTGAAGTAAGTCAGAAAGAAAAACACCAATACAGTATACTAACGCATATATATGGAATTTAGAAAGATGATGGTGATGACCCTGTATGTGAGACAACAAAAGAGACTCAGATCTATAGAATGAACTTTTGAACTCTGGGGGAGAGGGAGAGGGTGGGATGAGATGGGAGAATGGCATTGAAACATGTATATTATCATGTAAGAAATGAATCGCCAGTCTATGTCTGATGCAGGATGCAGAATGCTTGGGGCTGGTGCATGGGGAGGACCCAGAGAGATGTTATGGGGTGGGAGGTTGGAGGGGATTCATGTTTGGGAACGCATGTACACTCGTGGTGAATTCATGTCAATGTTTGGCAAAACCAATACAGTATTGTAAAGTAAACTAAAGTTAAAATAAAAATTAAAAAAAAAAAACACAAAAAAAATTTAAAAAATTAATTGGAGGGTATACTCAAATTCAATGTTACCATATGCCAATGGAAAAGAAACATATGGAAAAGTTTTAAAGCAAAAACAGATAATCATTGCTGCACTGCTTGCTTAAATTCAAAGGAGTTAATCATTTCATTTTAACAGGAACTTCCAGACAAACTGAATATTTTCTTTTGGTTCTCTTGGCTGAGCTGTTAACTAGAAACTTGGAAAACCAGTCAAGCTTGACTTTTGCTTTGGAGACAGTTCTGCAAAGTGGTTTAGAGATCTTACTCTTTATCAGGGAGGCCATGGTTCAAATTTGGATGCCAATACTTAGTAGTTAAAAAACCCAGGGCAAGTTACAAATGTCTGTAATGCTCAGCTCTCTCCTCTATAAAAGAAATATGATACTGTCTATCTACCTTACAAAACTGTGTTATGAGGCTGATGTCTGATAGGTTGGCATTTGAATAAATGCATGATGCATATGTAATATATTTAGCATAATTCCCAACGTGGGGTAAATATCCAATAAATGTTGGCCATTTCTGTTACTAGAAGATAGTTTTCACCCTGTTTCTTATTCATCAGGTTACCCTTAAGCACTCAGTACAAATGGGAGGCCTGGGACAGAAAGATAATTAAAAGCTGAAGTTGAAGGGAAAATGATTATTATGGTCCCTTATAGAACCCTAAATCCTTTTCAGGACACTTTAGGTTTGCCAGTTCAATTAATAGTTCACAATTACCCTCCAATATCACCTGTCCTTTTCTTTTTTTTATTAAGTTGAAATTTATAACAAGCATTTGATGAGATAAAATGGAAAATTACTTTATCTCTTATCATGCTATGGCTAAGCTTATATATCTCAGGTTTTATTTCTTGAGAAAAAATAGACCAAGTTTAGAACTGGGCTTTTGTAGTGACTGTCTTTTGTGTCTTTCCAGAAGTGATGGATGTGACGATCAGTAGGTCTGAACAATCAGAATAAATTAAAATGGTCATGGAAACCTAGGTTTTGCCAGGTGTACATATTTTAGTTGATGGATCAAGGCGAGATTCTGGAGAAGTTTCCAAGTCTCGCAGAGGTCTCATGGAAGGGCACTGGTGAGAATCTTCTGACTTGGAGAATTTGTAGCAATGGTTACACAGGAATCACTAACGAAGCATTTTAATTCTTTAACACCAATTTAGCCATGCTATGATGTATCAGTTGAATGGCAGCTCTACATGTTTTTTCACATGGTTGATTATGGTCTCAGTTCCCCCAGTTCATTGGAACCACATTTATCTCAGCACAGTTTCAAGTGATGAAAGTTGGTATACTCTAGGCTCCGGAGGAAAACAATATAGGACAGTCGTTAAGAATTTGAGTTCTGGACATGGATTTGAGTTCTATCTCTGTTACTCAATAGTTATATGACTTTATATATGAATCACTTATATTTGAATATATGATTCACCTATATTTCCCAAAACTCATTTATTCATTCACACATGCCTTTAATCAACAGATATGTGTTATGTACCTAAACTAAATGTCCCAGTGAGTCAGTAGAGAGTAATGAACAAGACTGATACATCTGACATGATGATTATATTCTAATCAGAGAGGTATGATATAAAAATAAATGACTTCATAAGATAGTTTCCCATGATAATACATGCTATTAAGTAAAAGGTAACAGAAATAAATAGGGAGAAGTCTTTTCGAAAGGTGATCAGGAAATGTCTCTTCATGTGGGTGGCATTACAGCTGAGACCTAAATAGTAAAAAGCCATATATGAACAGTCAGTCAAAGAGCATTGCAGGTAAAGTGAACAGCCACAGAAAAGACTGTGAAGCAAGGATACACTTAGTGAGTTCAAAGAATTGAGTAAGGGAAGTCTGTTTGGAAGAGATAGCCTGAGATCATGTCAGAAGCATTGTGGTCGTTGTTCAGTTGCCCAGTTGTATCCAACTCTTTGCGACCCAATGTACTACAGCATGCCAGGCTTCCCTGACCTTCACTATCAGAAGAGTAGGCAGAGGCTAGATCCTGCAGGACCTTACAAACCACAGAGAGAAGTTGAGGTTTTAGTTTTATTTAATTAATTAATTTGTGTCAGAGTATAGTTGCTTTATGGAAAAGGAAATGCAACCCACTCCAGCATTCTTGCCTGGAGAATCCCATAGACAAAGGAGCCTGCCGGGCTACAGTCCACGGGGTCTCAAAGAGTGGGACATGACTGAGACTAACACACGTACACACACACACACAGATACACACACAGTTGCTTTAAAATGTTCTGTTAGTTTCTGCTGTATAGCAAAGTGAATCAGCAGTATGTTTACATATGTCCTCTATATTTTTTATTTCTTTCCCATTTAAATAACCACAAAGCACTGAGTTGGACTATAAAGAAAGCTGAGTGTCGAAGAATTTATGCTTTTGATCTGTGGTGTTGGAGAAGACTCTTGAGAGTCCCTTGGACTGCAAGGAGATCCATCCTAAAGGAAATCAGTCCTGAATATTCATTGGAAGGACTGATGTTGAAGCTGAAACTCCAATACTTCGGCTACCTGATGAGAAGAACTGACTCATTTGAAAAGACCCTGATGCTGGGAAAGATTGAAGGCAGGAGAAGAAGGGGAAAACAAAGGATGAGATGGTTGGATGGCATCACTGACTCAATGGAAGTGAATCTGAGTAAACTGTGGGAGTTGGTGATGGACAGGGAGGCCTGGCATGCTGCAGTCCATGGGGTCCTAAGAGTCGGACACAACTGAGCGACTGAACTGAACTGAACTGAGAACACTGAGTACAGTTCCCTGTGCTGTATACAGTAAGTGCTCATTAGTTATTGATTTTATACATAATAGCGTATGTATGTCAATCCCAGTCTCCCAATTCTTCTGGGAGCCTATTGCTGTTTTCAGGAGAGAGATCACATCATCTCAGTGTCCCCACCTACAAATATGATAGGATTGGTGGTGGTGGAATGTTAAAAGAAATAGTGCATATAAAGTGTTCAGCGGTCTGTGAAATATGTTAGCTAGTATATTAAAAGCTAGTAAATGGCTAGTAGATTAAAAAGATTCGGCCTCTATTGTTTAGCCAAGAGGCATCCTTCTATCTCCTATGTGAAGGAAAAGAGAACAAAAGATTAAACCAAATGGACCTTGGCAAAGAACAACCAAGCATTCTGGACTCATCAGTGCACAGAGGCTTAAGCTGGATAGCTGTTGATTGTAATTCAGGATAACAAATGTCTTTTCACCTCATAGAATCGTGGCATGCTGGTACTGTCTTGTTTATGAGCTTGATGAATTAGATGAAAGGCTTTCCCAGTGTTGTCTGATACTAATTATCTGTCAGTGAAACTTGTTGATTGCTGTAAAAAATACCCTGGAGTCTGCCTTCCAGGCAACCAGCCAATGGCGCATACCGTCAGCACCAGCTAATGCTACTGTTGTGTTTCCATGACCTGAGATTCTTCGCTTACCTTTCCTGAAACATGGAATATCAAGTTTCATGTTCTTGTTTCCATGCTATGTCCTTTGATAGACGTTTTTGACATTTTCTTTGGAGATGGTGTGTGCTACCTTTGAGAGTAAGGAGAATTTATATCAAACCCTTCTCTCTGATACCAGAGGCCTCTGACAGTATCTGTTTCCAATACATTGGTTTTTATCTTTTAACAATAGTGTGTTTTGAAATAGACCATCTCTAAGCTTGAGTTGACAGTCACCATTATTTCTTCAAGAGGCATGATTCCAACCACTTCTTGAATGACCTTCTATGTGAGAAAATCCTCCATTCTCCAAGAAGTAATAAAAGAGCAGAGGACAGCACAATTGCATGTATCTTCCAATGCCCCTTAGGCACATTGACATTCTTTGGGGAGATGTTCAAACTGTCAGAACCCTTCCTCCTTGAGACCCAACTCAGCCATTGTCTGACCCAGGGACATGGCCCTTCTGTGAATGTGTAGAGTGCACACACCTAGTCACAGATCAATGGGCAGAAATCCACAAGGGCTAGCAGGCAAGATGGGGCTAGTTAGGCCTGAACTGCTCCAGTTTCAAGAAAAAGCAAGCAGATTGTCTGGCAACTGTCAGAGCAGACACTGATGCCATTTGTTTGTTTGTTTGTTTTCTAGTTGCTATGACCACAAGCCCCAGAAAGTAATTTTGTATTAACCTTTCCACCTCAGTCTCTAAAGTGTCACTGAGTCCTCTGAAAGTCATTAGAGGATTTTAAGAGTTTATATCTGGTATTGATCCTCAGTGACTGATGGGATCTCAAAAAAGATGACTGGCCCTGCCCTCCACTTGGAGGTTCTAGAATTTAGCTATTGTCAGTGCCCCTGAGCCATCACACTAACGATAATACAGAAGACTGAGGTGGCAAACAGGGCGCTGATTTATTAGCACACAATGGAAAGTTCCCCGTGGCTCAGAGGTTAAAGCATCTGCCTGGAATGCAGGAGACCCAGGTTCAATCCCTGGGTCAGGAAGATCCCCTGGAGAAGAAAATGGCAACCCACTCCAGTACTCTTGCCTGGAGAATCCCACGGTGGTAGGAGCCTGGTAGGCTACAGTCCATGGGGTCGCAAAGAGTTGGACATGACTGAGCGACTTCACTAATGGAAAGGATAATGTCCCATGAAACTGAAGCCCCTGAATTTACATGATTCTTTCCTTCTTTGTCTAAGATATAGGGAGCAAAATATAGGATATATAGATATACGAGATTTCTCTGGTGACATGGACAGTAAAGAATTTGCCTGCAATGCAGAAGACCTGGGTTTGGTCCTTGGGTTGGGAAACTCTCCTCGAGAAGGAAATGGCAACCCACTCCAGTATTTTTGCCTGGAGAATCCCATGGGCAGAAGAGCCTGATGGGCTGCAGTCCATGGGGCAGCAGAGTCAGAGATGACTAAACGACTAAGTCTAGGATACTCTTTGTCTAGGATATAGGGAGCAAAGATCACAATCAGAAGGAAACCTAGTCAAATCACTGGAAAGAGATAACCAATATTAAACAGTCTAAATCCAGAAGTTTCTATATTTACAGGCTTCATTGCAGTAGTTTCTTTGGCTGTTCACAACAGAAATCAACATTGACTAGCTTATATTTTGTAAAGTAAAATAAAGTAAAAATAAAAATTAAAAAAATAAAATAAAATTTAATTTAAGGCAAATCATTGACTCAATGGACATGGGTTTGGGTGGACTCTGGGAGTTGGTGATGGACAGGGAGGCCTGGCATGCTGTGGTTCATGGGGTCCAAGAGTCGGACACGACTGAGCGACCGAACTGAACTGAACTGAAATCATATGGGCAAGCTCTATGCAAGATTCAACCCTGACAGAGAAATTTTACTATTGCTTGTGTCAAAAACCAACCCTTGGTCAGGGAGAAGAACCTTGATTCCCACCCTCCGACCATGCCTCCTCCAGTCCCCAGCAAACAACCTGAATTATGGGTGGTGACTGGACTCTGAGTAGACCAAAAAGCAAATGCCCTGAGAGGAAAATCCCAAAGTTGTCTGATGGGCAAGGAATCAGAATAAAAGGATACATAGGTAGATGCTGTATCCCAAGATAGGTAGGTAGGTAGGTAAATAGATATCTTATGTCCTTTTATTTTGTATCTTTGACTTTTTATTTTGTGGTTTAGATGCTTTGACATCTTAGGGCCTTTCTAATTCTGGAGGCACTGGCCCTCCCAAAGTTAGCTAATTCCTAGAGATAGTGCAGAACTTGCTTGAGATGCATCTTTGCAAGCAAAGCAATCCAGAGCCCATACTTCCAGCCACTTCCTTAACTGGCCACTTATTCTGGGTCATTGTCAACTGCATTAAGCATCCTAGGACCAGATACCAGACAACAAAGAAAGGTTCCTCTGCCCCACAGACCCCTGAAATTATTCAAACTATAACAATCCTAAGCCTGCTTACCCTGCCTCACCCCTCATTTGCCACAGAAGCCACAATAAGGACTCTTGCCCATGTTTGCCCCTTAGTGTCTCCGTTTCCTCTCTGACACTGGTGCTTCCCATTGTGACCCTGTATGGTGGGCCTTGCCTCCTGTGTCTAGGTAACTGTGGGCAAGCCTTTTCCTTCATGACAGTCATTTCTGTGTCTGAATGTGTTTTTGTTGTTGTTCAGTCGCTCAGTCGTGTCTGACTCTTTGTGACCCAATGGACTGCAGCACTCCAGGCTTCCCTGTGTCCTTCACCATCTACCAGAGCTTGCTCAAACTCATGTGCATTGAAATGGTGATGCCATCCAATCATCTCATCCTGTGTCATCCCCTTCTCCTCTTGCCTTCAATCTTTCCCAGCATCAGGGTCTTTTCCAATGAGTCAGCTCTTCACATCAGGTGGCCAAAGTATTGGAGTTTCAGCTTCAGCACCAGTCCTTCCAATGAACACCCAGGACTGATCTCCTTTAGGATGGACTGGTTGGATCTCTTTGCTGGCCAAGGGACTCTCAAGAGCCTTCTCCAACACCACAGTTCAAAAGCATCAGTTCTTCAGCACTCAGTTTTCTTTATGGTCCAACTCTCACATCCATACATGACTACTAGAAAAATCATAGCTTTGACTACACAGACCTTTGTTGGAAAAGTAACGTCTCTGCTTTTTAATATGCTATCTAGGTTTGTCATAGCTTTTCTTCCAAGGAGCAAGCATCTTACTATATGCATGTCTTACTATACCTGATTGAAAGAACTCCAGAGTACCCTTAAAAATGTACATGTTTGCTCAAAAGCTAACCTGTACTGTTTGAGAGATGGTAGGTGGATCTCCAGTATGGCATCTTTCTAAGGATACTTTGAGTGTAATTTTGACTGGACCTTATCTGGGATTTACCTGCCGCCTTGATGACTTGACCCTGCTGTAAGATAGGACCTGGTTACATACTTCACATGATTTCAAAATATGCTTCTTCCTTTTTCACTTCATTGCCTGCAACTGACCTCCAATCCAAAAGCAATAGTTTTTCCTTTCAGCATCCTGAGGAAAATGTTTACTCTTTTTTACAAAGTAAACAAGTAATTTTAGAAGAAAAATAAAGAGCTCCATCTCAATTACCACTGAGAGTAACACAAATAGAAACTTGAAATGGCCTGGTGAGCTTTTGAAATCTCAGTGCTACCTACAAAGACAGACATCTGATGAAGCTAACACAGCAGCGTAGGGGTCCATGCCCCAGCCTTACCTGAAAGAGTTAATGCAGTTTCCAAAGATCCTCTGCTTGTTCCCAGGGAGCAGTGAAGGCACCAGTAGTGCCTTTTGCCATTTGGTGCAATTTCTAATCCTTTTTAAAGAGACAGAAGCTGCATATGTGTGTTCTGTGGAGACCTTTTAGAGATGGTTTTTCTTTAAAAGATTCCTGCTAAAAATTTTAGACTGTGATCGTGTTTGGTGCCACATGAAGAATGGCAGAAGGGGCTTGAGGGGAATCTGCACATTCTGAAGTTTGAGGTTTTTTAAGTTCCTCCTGAGGGCGATTCTGAAGCAGAAGAAGTAGTTAATTAAAACCAAATCAGATGGAGGTTAGGTGGATGTTTTCAAATGCTCTCTCAGTCTCTTCCTCTCTCACATACAGTTTCCAGATTGTGTGCTATCCAGCCTAGACCCCAACTCCTTATTTTGTGTGAATGTGATAAAAGGAGACAAAGGACCAGGAGTAAATGCTACAAAAATTATCTAAATAAAAAAGCACTATGGATATTCAGCATCCATGCCTCTGGACTCTGAGTCCTTCTACCACTAGGGCACTTAAGAAAGGGAGAGAGAGGTTTATCCCCCTCAAAGGGTTATTTATTGTTTTTTATGGTATTCCATTTTCTGTTCTTTGTTGTGCACATCTGCAGAATTCTTCTGCAGCTAAAACTGTCAGGTGAAAGCTTGTCGAACACTTGAGGTGGGCGAGAAGGAGGTCTTCACCTCTCCCTCTAGATACTGACACCAAACTGAACCTGCCAGCTGCTCTCAGAGCTAATGCCATCACTTTCTAGAGGTCACTCCAAAGTCTGACTTAAGAGAATTTTCCTGGAGCTCTTACACTTTTGGTAAATTGTCACACGTCTAAAAGTCCTATTTGAGCACTAAGCCTTTTTTCAAAACCTAGAGTCAGAACTCAGCCAGGTTCAAAATGGAATTAATACCTATGATTGTCCCAAAAGCTGTGAAAGGGAAATTTCTGAAATGTGGGGGAGGGAAAAAGAGGGTAAAGGCTTCGTGACTGAAAGCCATTGGTTCATTCAGTAAATATTTGTTGAGTAGAAATTAAAAGTAAATACCATGAGAAGCACCAGAAAAGGTATCTTTGAATAAGGGATACTTTGAAAAGGTCATTTCATCTAACTCTTCCTTGGAATAAGAATGTCAATAAATGTACAAGTAGCTGTGCTGGGGTCTGATCTAGATCCTAAACTGGGAACCAAACACAGGAGTGTGTTTCACAGACTGGTGGCCAGTCTGAAGTCAGTTTGCAGAGAAACTGGGGAATATTCTGGCTGAAATTCCTGCTAAGTTCCTGCTATATCTAGGAACTCCATGCATACTCTCAGATCTATTCCTTACACTAATACTGTTCAGTGAATACTATCACTTACTTGCTTGTTTCAGTTATAAAAAATTGAAATCCAAAGAGCTTTGATGATTTTCACTCATTCCATTCAGTAATATGTACTGAACACCTACTAGGTTGAAGCCTTTTTCTTTGGCTGAGGGATATAGCCACGAGTAAGAGGGACCAGATCTCTGTCTCCTAAGAGCTCAAATTCCTAGGTCACTTGGGACATAAGGCAGTAATATTTTTGCATTTTTTTCAAGTCAATGAATGGGAGTTATTTGTGTTCACAAAATCATGTAAACAAAAGCTATAATTTCATCTCAGATTTCTCATATCTGTTTGCCATACTGCCAGAAATTT
Source organism: Redunca redunca (assembly GCA_006410935.1). Classification (NCBI taxonomy): domain Eukaryota; kingdom Metazoa; phylum Chordata; class Mammalia; order Artiodactyla; family Bovidae; genus Redunca; species Redunca redunca. The sequence goes on from SJYQ01011783.1 coordinate 314,926, forward strand.
CTTAGACTCCAAAGCCAGACTCCTTCCAGTATGCCAGGAGAGTTTACCAAGAGAATTTAGAAGAATTTGTTCGTGTCTTGGATCTTCCCATTTCACATCCTTTGACATTGCCCTTGTTTTCAACATCGTGTTATCCAAGCCCAATGATGGATAAACTAGAGAGTGGAAGTCAATATGTGACTTCCCCTAGATAAAGTTAGGTGTTGAGGTTCTGGAAGTTTAACCTTTTGTTACTGTCATTACTAGTCTTTAAAATCCTCAGTTCACCTTATGTCAAATTTTACTCAGCAAAATTTTCTTAACTCTGCACACCCTTGAAAATATGTATATGGGTAATAGCTCAGGGATGAGGGGCAGTGAAGAGAGTCATACCCTGCACTTGGTAGGATGTTAACAATGTGATTGAATTTGAAAATAGAGCTATGAAAGTATGCTAACAATAAAAAGAAAGACTTTCACACTAAAGTACCCAAGAATAATAGGAAGTATATGTACTGGTGCATGTGGTGGAAAGGGAGCCCATAATCTCTAGTCATAATGTCAGCTCACTTAGGACATTTTAAATATTCTTTTACAAGTCTATTTGGCTGAAATCATCACTTGAGAAGTATTAAAGAACCTATTTTTAATATACTGTTTTAAAGATACTGTTATGAGCTGAACTATATCCCTCCCAAATACATAGGTTCAAGTCCTAAACCTCAGTACCTCAGAATGTAACTTTAAAAGAGAGAATTAAGGTAAAATGAGGTTATATGAGTGGACACTAATCCAATTTAAGTAGTGTCTTTATAAGAAGAAATTAGGGCACAGACACAAGCAGAAGGCAGTGTGCTGACAGATGGAAAAAGATGGCCATTTGCAAGCCAAAGAGAGGGGTCTTAGAAGAAACCAATCCCATACACACCTTGATCTATGATTTCCAGTTTCCCAGACTCATGAGAAAAATACATTTCTATTGTTTAAGTCACCCCATCTGTCTACTTCATTATGGCAGCTCCGGCAAACTAGTACAGAGGTATAATCATGACTCTTGGTGAAATTTAAAGTGAACTAAAGCCATAGCTGCTTCTAGTGAAAATCCTAAAGAAGATAAACACTTAGGGACATTAGGATTGGCAAATGATTTTTCAAATGTGTTCCAAACTGGGCAATATACGCAGGGCAGTAACTGTCATCTCATTTAACTGGATACCATTTGCATTTCTGCTGATAAGATGTATTTGTGTTACTGTCAGTATTCTATGACTTGTAGACCTGTAAAGTAGCTCAAGGTAGAGATAACCCAGAAGGAAGGACAAGATATCTAGAAATGTTTTGCTTGTTTGTTAACCCACTATTATCTCCCAGAGGGCTTCTGGGCACAGAGGAAACTTAAGGTCTCAGTTCAGTTCATTTCAGTCACTCAGTCATGTCCGACTCTTTGCAACCCCATAAATCACAGCACACCAGGCCTCCCTGTCCATTACCAACACCCGGAGTTTACTCAAACTCACTTCCATCGGCTCGGTGATGCCATCCAGCCATCTCATCCTCTGTCGTCCCCTTCTCCTCCTGCCCCCAATCCTTCCCAGCATCAGAGTCTTTTCAATGAGTGAACTCTTCACATGAGGTGGCCAAAGTACTGGAGTTTCAGCTTCAGCATCAGTCCCTCCAATGAACACCCAGGACTGATCTCCCTTAGGATGGACTGGTTGGATCTCCTTGCAGTCCAAGGGACTCTCAAGAGTCTTCTCCAACACCACAGTTCAAATGCATCAATTCTTCGGTGCTCATCTTTCTTCACAGTCCTACTCTCACATGCATACATGACTACTGGAAAAACCATAGCCTTGACTAGATGGACCTTTGTTGGCAAAGCAATGTCTCTGCTTTTCAATATGATATCTAGGTTGGTCATAACTTTTCTTCCAAGGAGTAAGCATCTTTTAATTTCATGGCTGCAATCACCATCTGCAGTGATTTTGAAGCCCAAATAAAAATAGTCTGACCCTGTTTCCCCATCTATTTCCCATGAAGTGATGGGACCAGTTGCCATGATCTTAGTTTATTTTCCCTTAAAATATAAATGGGACACAAATCTCTGAGATTATCTTGGATTCATCCAGAATTTACCATAATCCTTCCTCTCTTGGGACTTGGATTAGATGCCTGGCTGGGGAAGAATGTGCTAGAGAACAGACCCTTCTTAGAGGCTATAGCCTAGAACAGAAAGTCTGAGTGTTCTTCCTTCTCCCCAGTTTGGCTAATGGGGTGGAGGAAGCAAGGGGAAGGTTGAAGACACTCTCTTATCATCCAGAGACTGGCCTCAGGCCAGAGCCATTTGAAACACAAACTCGCTAAGCCTCTGAAACTCAACCATCAAGCATTGTTGTTTACTCTGGTATGCGTTTTCAGTTATAGATGGACTCTAAAAACTAAAACACAGGGTGAAACAGTCTCACAGATATAAAAACGAACTAATGGTGACCAGTGGGGAGATGGATGAGGTTAGAGACCAGACAAGGATAGGGAATAAGAGATATGAACTTATTCTATTACATATAAAATAAGTAAGATACAAGCACATAATGAGGAGCAAAGGGAATATAGGCAATATTTTATAATAATTTTAAATAAGAGTATAAGCTATAAAATATTGAAACACTATATACTGAAACTAATATCATATTGCAAATTAAATATACTTGCAAAGAATTGTTGTTTTCTATTTCTCTATGCATTTCTTCTTTGACTCCCTTTTGAAAATACTTAAGACACTTGGGGAGGTAAAGAGGAAACTGGAAACAGGGCAGTGGTTCCAAATACCAGAATTATCTCCTCATGGTGAACTTAATATACACAAATGTCTGTGCTAAGTAATTTCACATATTCCTCCAGTTAATCTTTATACTGAGTTCCTTATGTGGGGGCTAATATTAGCTCTGTGTTTTAGGTGAGTTAGTCTAAGGGAACAAAGTTTTTAAGTGCTGACAGCAGGCTAGTAGCCTAGTTTTGTACGACTTCTAAATTCAACATTTTTACCTGCTATACAACTTCTTTCCAGATGAGAGGAGGAAATATAAGTGTAATGAAGCCCAGACCACGTTCTCATTAGCCCTGGCTAACCTTACTAAACTCTAAACCAGTTTCCATGCTACTAACTCAGTTAATCTTTCTTGAGTTTGATTATGAGAAAAACACTCTGTGAGATGCTATTTTGGTTTTCTATTGCTGGGCAGTTACCGCTCCCCCCCGCCCCACCCCCCCCCAAGCTGAATGGCTTAAAACAGTAGTGATTTACTATTTCTCAGGATTCTGTCATAGACTGAATGATCCATCTGCTCGTCTTCTTGATCAGTTGCATTTAGCTGGCAAGAGGGCTGGACTGGGGGCCCAAGAAAACTTCTCTCACGTGTTTTAAGCCCCAGGGTTGCTTGTTACCTGGGGCACCTCTGCTCTACTGTATTCCTCAGTCTATTACTTAGACTCCATCTCCGCTGGCACCTCTTTCTCCAGAGCCTCTCCATATGCTCATGGAGTACATTTATTACCTTACAGCATGGCAGCTGGGCTCCAAAGCAGCAGAAGAGGAAGCTTCTAGGCTTCTCACATAGCCACACTTCTGCACTGACCTTTTGACCAAAGCAAGTCACAGGCAATGCAGAGCCAAGGGGAGAGGAAATAGAGTCCACCTCTTGCTGGAAGGAATTGCTGGAGGTCATATTTGCACTCTAAAGGGAAAAGCTCTTCCTTATATAGGTCTTTCATGCAGCTTCTGCACAAATAAATCATTTTGAGAAGTCGATGTCACTGTTACTCCTCTGATTAAAAATTTTCAGAGGCTCCTCAATGCACACAGATAAAGTTCTAACTCCATCCTCTGATATTTAGTCTTTTATGATATGTCCTGACCTTATCACTACTACTTTACTGTCTTCTTTCCAGGTGGTCCTCCTCCATTCCCATCAATATTCCAGACTTGTCCCTGAATCTACAAACTAAAGATTTAGGATAACTTTCCAACATACCACATAAAGAAAGATATCTTTTACTGTAATCCGATAACCACAATGATCATTGTTTTTACAGAACTAAAACTAGTCACTTAGGTGGGAAAACCCAACCAAAGAGTCAGAGCTGTGCTGTGAATAGAATAAGGTATCAACATATTCTTTGATGGTTTTCTGCCAGATTCTGATTTTAGAACATGCCCTATATTAGAGACAAACAGATCATCATCAGTCAAATACCCATGAGTAGTTGCAACATAGGATTTCCAAGCAGTCTTTTCATTTTTAGTGTAAAAGCTGATATAAATATTTATTCATGTGTCAGGTCATTTCAGTTGAAGTTATGGGGTAAAGCAGACAAAGACATTTATCACTTTAAAAATGGTATATTTCAATGTTTTGACTCATATAATGAACCTTCTCAGACTCCACTATTCATGGACATAGCATCTGGAAAGCTATTTAATGATCATAAGTTTTATCTAATAAATAAGTCGGCTTTGTCAAAATGATGTATGTTAAACAGTATCCTTAGGAACATAAAAAAAGAATGGAGACTATATTTCACTCTTTTCATTCTTGTCTCTACTGCCTTAGTATTTTTAGGAAGTTTTCCCAAAACAGCCATAGAACTTCCAGAAAGGACACTTGAAATAGGGCCATTTTTCTTTTAAACTGTAAGTGTTATCATTCATCATCTCTTTGGGATATTGAATATAGAATCATATATCTGCTTCCATTGTTCTCACACGATAGTTGCCAAACACTTGTGAAAAATGAGAATGTAAGAAGTTTACATTTTTAGTTATTATCAAGGGCTAAAAATTACCTATTGTACAAATTTCAGGATATGTTGGTGTAATGCACATTTCAAGAAGAATAAAACAACTCCTAATCCAATTTTTATCCTTCTTCTCAAACAGGTTTAACACTATGACCCTTGGCATGATTTAATGAAATACTTCTTTTTCCCACAAGAAAAAAACACAACCTCAAATAACAGCTAGTTGAACCATTTAGGATTAGAATGTGTAAGTACCAAAATATTACAGTCACTAATAGAAGGGGTCATGAGACTTTGAAAGAAGCTAATCCTCAATTTATGCTGTGTCTACCCAACATTTTAATTAAAAGCACATTAGGCCAATGCTGGATTAAAACTATAAAATTAACAGATCTTGTCTTAATTCTTAGACTGCCTTGAGTCAAGACTACTGTAAAAATGCACAGATGCATAACAAAAAACAAATGTACACTAAAAATTAAGAGTTTTATGAATCTTTGGAATCCTTAGACCTGTAATACCAGAAATGAAGAGCTCCTAATAGAAATAAACCCACAATAATCTAATCTCTGCCTATGTTTCTATTTTCATCTTGTACCACATTTTGCAACCCTCTCTCTACTTTATTCACTTTGGATTTCTTTTGATTCCCCAAGCATGTAAAACTCATGACATAGCCTCTTAACTTGTTCCTTCTTCAAACTGAAACATCCTTTCTCCCAAATTTTTGCAGGCTGGCTTCTTCTCTTCACTAAATTTTAGTTCTAATGTCATTTTACACTCTCAGAGGCAGGACATTAAACAAGTATTGTGATGATATTTTACCCTCAATACACACATGCATGTATACACACACAGAGGTATACAGAGTGTATTGTGTTAAGGTACTCACAGACATACACAGAGGCATATAATATAGTGTATTAAACTGTATTAATTTCTTTCTAACCTTATCACTCCAAAAGCAGATGCCATGCCTATCTTGCTTACCATGAGATCACTAATAACTGACTCCTAAAATATGCTGGATATATCTTTATTGAATAAATATATGGATGATTGGATGAAAGAACAGATACAATATTGTAAAGTAATTAGCCTTCAATTAAAATAAGTAAATTTATATTTTAAAAAAGACCAAAAAAATAAAATAAAGACTTCCTTTGAATTCAAAGTGTATTTCCACTAAGTTAATTGAAACCTATTTATGTTTCTAAACATCGCATGATGTATCAAAACTTCTGTTTAGTGAATGTTCACATGCATTTTTAATCTCTTGTCTCACCCATGACAAGCTGAAACAAACATACGACATGAAAAAAAATTCACAAACAGGTGTAATCAACAAAGAAATCAGATGGTTGGCAAGGTTTTAAATAGCTTCTCTTTGTTCTCACCTCTCATAATCTTTCACAGGTTTTGGAGGTGATCAAAGGCACAGTTTTTATAAGGAGGAGATTCTTAAGAGGGAAGTGTTTTGACAAAGACTAAACTGAAAGACAAAGTGAATAGAAAATGAGGAGTTTGGATTCAGGGATGAGGACACATTTTGTTGAGGAAATTGCTCTATGGTGATGAAATGAATCATTAGAGACCTTCAGCAAGCAAGGTGTATGAATCACAAGATTTATCATTTCGGACCTGCTGTTCTCCACATGTGCATTTTTGGCACTGTAGTAGGCATCTGGGAATTTTATGTGCTGGACACAAAATAAATGATTAACATTCCATTATTAAAATTCAATGCCCTAAGCTCAATGGTTGTTTTACCAAATTGTAGTCTGAGGAGTTTAATACCTCATGTATTTATTGAGAGTCTTTAGTTTGGTCAGGAGTATCCAAACTCTTATAACATGGCCTTGATCCCTGAGAGCTGAACTTCTCTGCAAAGATTATTCTCTAAGAGAAACTTAATTTAGTCATATTACATAACCATTCTGAGCCTGTGATTGGATATTTTCTCAAAGTTCTTTGGGCAGTTTTTGAGGTCCCACTCACTTCTTACCTAGCAGAATGCTTTGCAGCTAATAAATGATTAATTGAATGGGCTCCTTCAATTACTTGGAGCCTTGCACTTAGACAAATTTATTTGCTTGTCCATTCTTCATTGGGCTAATTCCTGTTGCTCTCTGATATCCACAAATCACATTTCTTGACTCAATCAGTCATTTTGAAAATGAACTTACTTAATAAACATAGCAATCATTTTATTTTCACTCTCAGCCCTTATCACAATGACTGATTGTACACTGATTTCCCAAAACCTTTTATTTAATTAATATCTGACTCCTGAATAGAATGTTCACTCCACAAGGACTGGGATCATGGCGCTTTCATCCCTTTTATGTATGCTGAATAGAGTACCTGGCTTATCCTATCCACATAAACTTGTCAAATAATTGAATGAACATGAATGAAAAATAGACATAGACAATATTTGTTCTTTGATACATCCATACATTCAACCATTTACTGAGTCAGCCCCTATGCATGAGTAACTTATTATCTAGTGGGTGACATACCTACTGCCTACTACAATATGATTTGGAGGGGCTATCTTAAAAGTAGATCAGAATGGGATAGGGGTACAGAGCTAGTAAAATAAAAACCTGTGTGAGACCAGATAGGAAGGACAACTTAAGGAGTTTGGTTTTGGTCATCTTGTAGTAGGAGTCCACAGAGCTTTTTAAATAAAGAAGTGTTCAATAAACCTGGTATGTGAGAAGTATAATGTTTATGGCACTGAAAATACGATGCCTGGGCAGCAGTTACTACTCCAAAGCTGGTGAGAAGCAAAGTCTTAGATTCCAGGAAGTCCAGATGAGAAGGGTTTAGATCCACATTTATTATTGCCCATCAGAAAATGGTTTCCGAGAAGAGTCAGGCTGTTGTTTCAAGAGAACATCTCTATTTATATTTTAAAATATAAAGGAACTGGCCTCTATTGAGATTGGAACATGTGTGTTCCTGAATGTGTTGGCTTGTACTTTGTCAGTTTGGCTAAACTGGACCTACTTTTCCCAGAATTCCCTTTCCTGTGTCGTGAAACTTAGTGTTAGCCACAAGAGAAACTATGTACGTTATTTGCAAGACAGATGCAATGCAGCAACTGTATCTTTATACTCTGAAGGTTAGGGTGGGTGCATGAAGCTTGAATACGGTGTTGCTGGTGCATGTTATTGGCTGGGGCAGCACATGGACCACAGGTAGTCCACTAGATTCTCTGCACTCTGGTCCAAGTATAGAGTGAGGCAGCTTCTTCTGCATCTCAACACCACATCAAGGTGGGAGACATGTATCCATGTGGGAGAGCAAAGTGGGAGAGCATAGGTTCTGTTTGTCCACGTGGATTCCATGTCATCATTTTGCTAATCCATATCTGGCTTTCCTTCCTTACTGCTAGTCTGCTTCACCTCTGGTGATGCTGAGCTCAACACTAGATGCAAAGACCACAGCCTGCCTAAGCATCCCCATCAGCTTGTACAATCATGCAAGGACTAGCTTCATAATGAATCCCTTGTTCTACAGCATTCACAGAAGCCACAGTTCTTTGATCAAACCAGTAGTCATGTATGGATGTGAGTTTTGGACTATAAAGAAACCTGAGCTCAGAAGAATTGATGCTTTTGAACTGTGGTGTTGGAGATGACTCTTGAGAGTCCCTTGGACTGCAAGAAGATCCAACCAGTCCATCCTAAGGGAGATCAGTCCTGGGTGTTCATTGGAGGGACTGATGTTGAAGCTGAAACTCCAATACTTTGGCCACCTGATGTGGAGAGCTGACTCATTTGAAAAGACCCTGATGCTGGAAAAGATTGAGTGCAGGAGGAGAAGGGGATGACAGAGGATGAGATGGTTGGATGGCATCACCGACACAATAGACATGGGTTTGGGTGGACTCCGGGAGTTGGTGATGGGTAGGGAGGCCTGGCTTGCTGCAGTCCATGGGGTTGCAAAGAGTTGGACACGACTGAGTGACTGAACTGAACTGAACTGATACACAACCTCTTTGTGCTTCATATTGTTGATATTACTTAGGGGTTTCCTGAGTGTAGAGGTAGAAGTCCTCATGCCAGATAGCACCTTACATGTAACAGGCACTCTTGTTGTTCCCAAGTTATTGATAAGAAAGTTGAGGTTGAAAAGGGTCCATAAGTGATCAAAGCCATATAGTTAGTTAGTAGCACACCTTGGATTGAACCCAAGATCATCTAGGTCTTCTCAGTTGCTGCCTACACCACCTCCTCTCAGAGATTCCTTGGGCAAGAAGTAGGATCCGGACTCTTGGGATTGGTCCCCGTGGCATTGGAGACACTCTGTTGACAGTTTCTGGCACCCATGGTGCCACTTCTTTCTGGTGACATTTGGTGTCTTGGTAGTTAAAATGGAGATAAGTGTTCTACTTGTATAGGTTTGTTTGAGACTAAATGAACTGATAGATGTAAAGTGGCACATAATAGTCTTGCTCCTGCCTCATCCCTTTCCCCCAATCTGCTCTCAGCATCTCAGCAGCTTCAGATTCCTCCATCTACTGTCACTGAATATCAGACAAATTAGTCTAACCCCATTGCATATTTTAACTCCCAGCAAAACTAACCTATTTCATGTCTCATTTCCTTGGAGCTGTGTTGTCTGCTAGATGCCTGAAAGTGCTGAAGTGAATTAAACAAATATACGTTTGTTAATTTATTACCTAGTTGAATTGTGTGCTCAAGAAATACCTTAATCCTTAACCAGGTTTGACAGTAATAGACATCAAGAAGGTTACCTGAAGAGTAATGCTAGTGGTGAGAATTTCAAATAGGGACTCAGATAAGGGTAGAGTGTCCGGGTGTGTTTGTGTGGAGTCATTTGACTGCTATCAGTCAATGGTCCCCAGTGAGCTGAACTGGCTTATGAAGAGTACCTCAGTAATGTAAAGTAGCTTGACCCTTTGAATTTCCTCCTTCATTCCTAGCTCTACTAAACTCTCCCAGGTTTTCAGTAAAGCTTTTCTTGCTGCATTTATCATAAAGCCACACCCCTAATAGGCACTCGCCTTCTCCCTTCTTTCTCTCTCTCTCAGAAGGTTGCTTTCTTTCATTTCTATTGTAATTGCATTTAATGGTCTCTTATTCATGCCCTTTTAATATCAATTTGCACTTTGAATTTTACTGCCTATTGTTATGTGAGAGCCATTAATGGTGAACCAATGGATAAAGTGCATTTCTTTTTATAAGGTGGGCCAAAGATCAATAGTCATTATTCTTGGGTCTTAGACATAAGAAACCTAGGAAGACATCATCTTTCAAGATTCCATTTTGTTCAGTTCTAAATAAGTCAGCCAGTATAAATGAGAAGACATGTATGTGCATGTGTATATTTGCATATGTATTTTGCATAGAAATGATCTTTGTATGATAATATCCTTTCATATTCTTGACCTTGCTGTATTATTCTAAAAGACCATAAAATTGAAGGTCAATTTGCAATTCACAAGAAGAAATATGGAATTGAATTTAAAAGAGAGAAAATTGCAGAGCAAATGTACTTGTTTCATTTTCTTTTAGAGGACAGAAGTTTCAAATGAGAACCTGAGTCATACCTCTATACATATACAGATACTCGACTGGTTCTCTTGACCCTCTTAAAAATTATTGTAAAGAGTTATGATGCTGAGTTCCTCTGTGATCCTCATTATCCTCCCACTATACGGTTACAGTTGTGGAAATGTAATCAGTTCCTCTCTCTTCAAAAGTCTATTTTCTCAAATCCAGGCAAATGTATTTAAGAGGAACGTAGGGAAAGGCATTTTAATTTTCATCAACAGCAACTACTTGTCAAGTTCCTCAACTCTTGAGATTTTACTTTCTAAGGAATCAAGTTAAACGACTTTGGGTGCAATGATAGGTTTTACCTAGCAGAGACAATATAGACTCTTATTTTGCATAAATGGCCCCACAATTTCCAAGAAAGCAATTAAATGCACCACTGTGTCCACTGAACAATAAAAAATTTAAAGCACAATCACTGGGTGAAATTGTCTGGAAATATTATGAGACCTGTTTGAACCTAATATTGGAAGGCACGTTTGAGCCTTTTGAAATTCAGTATTAATTTTTGTTGTTGTTTCTTTTAAGAAGCCTTTCTTGCCTAGAGAAAAATGAATCATCCATAACCCAGTGTCCCCTGTGATTTTTCACAGCAAAGAGCTATACATCGGCCATGTAGCTGCTTTCATACTTCCAACCTAGGATCCTCCTCAGAACAGACACTATTTCTGGATCCCAGGGCCCACAACAGTATATGGTACATGGTTGCATGGTTAATGTTGTGGTTCAGTCACACAATTGTGTCTGTTTGTGACCCCATGGATTTCAGCATACCAGGTTTCACTGTCCTACACCATCTCCCAGAGTTTCCTCAAACTCATGTTCATTGAGTCAGTAATGCCATTCAACCATCTCGTCCTCTGTTGTCCCCTTCTCCTGCCTTCAATCTTTCCCAGCATAAGGGTCTTTTCTAATGAGCCAGTTCTTAGCATTAAGTGGCCAAAGTATTAGAGCTTCAGCTTCAGCATCAGTCCTTCCAATGATTATCAGGGTTGATTTCTTTTTGGATTGACTGGTTTGATCTCCTTGCAGTCCAAGGTACTCTCAAGAGTCTTCTTCAACACCACAGTTCAAAAGCATCAATTCTTCAACATTCAACCTTCTTTATGGTCCAACTCTAACATCCCTAAATGACTACTGGAGGACCCGTAGCTTTTACTAGACAGACCTTTGTCTGCAAAGTAATATCTCTGCTTTTCAATATGCTGTTTAGGGTTGCCATAGCTTTTCTTCTAAAGAGCAAATGTCTTTTAATTTCATGGCTCTGGTCACCATCTGCAGTGATTTTGGAACCCAAGAAAATAAAGTCCATCACTGTTTCCATTGTTTCCAGCTCACATTTCACGTGATGCTTTCTGCATATAGGTTAAATAAGCAGGGTGACAATATACAGCCTTGACATACTGTTTTCCCAATTTGTAAGCAGACCATTGTTCCATCTCTGGTTCTAACTGTTGCTTCTTGACCTGCATACAAGTTTTGCAGGAGGCAGGTAAGGTGACTCTGGTATTCCCATCTCATCAAGGATTTTCCACAGTTTGTTTAGATCCACACAGTCAAAGGCTTTGGCATAGTCAATAAAGCAGAATAGAGGTTTTTCTGCAATTCTCTTGCTTTTCAATGATCCAGTGGATGTTGGCAATTTGATCTCTGATTCCTATGCCTTTTCTAAATGATTGAACATCTGGGAGTTCTCAGTTCACATACTGTTGAAGTCTAGCTTGGAGAATTTTGACCATTTCTGTGCTAGCATGTGAAATGAGTGTAATTGTGCAGTATTTTGAACATTCTTTGCATTACCTTTCTTTGGGATTGAAATAAAATCTGGCCTTTTCCAGTCCTGTGGCTACTGCTAAGTTTCCAAAATTTGCCGGGATGTTGAATGCAGCACTTTAACAGCATGCTACACAGTAGGAGTTTATAAAGCTTTAGTGGAGTAGATGGAAGGTTGACACTGACTTGACACTTCAAACTATGATAAAGTACTTTGCTTTTAGGGGGATTGGGTAAAAGTGAGTATGTAGGGATGAAGCACAAGCTGGAATTAAGATTGCCGGGAGAAAATGTCAATAGCATCAGATATGCAGATGACATCACACTTATGGCAGGAAATGAAGAACTAAAGAGCCTTTTGAGGAAAGTGAAAGAGCGGAGTGAAAAAGTTGACTTAAAACTCAACATTCAGAAAACTAAGATCATGGTATCTGGTCCCATCACTTCATGGCAAATAGATGGGGAAACAATGGAAACAGTGACAGACTTTATTTTGGGGGGGTCCAAAATCACTGCTGATGGTGACTGCAGCCTTGAAATTAAAAGACGCTTGCTCCTTGGAAGAAAAGCTATGACCAACCTAGACAGCATATTAAAAAGCAGAGACATTGCTTTGCCAACAAGGGTCCGTTTAGTCAAGGCTATGGTTGTTCCAGCAGTCATGTATGGATGTGAGAGTTGGACTATAAAAAAAAAGCTGAGCACCAAAGAGTTGATGCTTTAGAACTGTGGTGTTGGAGAAGACTCTTGAGAGTCTGTTGACCAGAAAAGAGATTCAACCAGTCCATCCTAAAGGAGATCAGTCCTGAATATTCATTGGAAGGACTGATGCTAAAGCTGAAACTCCAATACTTTGGCCACCTGATGCATAAAACTGACTTGTAAAAGACCTTAAAGATTGAAGGTGGGAGGAGAAAGGGATGACAGACGATGAGATGGTTAGATGGTATCACCAACTCAGTGGACACAAGTCTGAGTAAACCCTGGGAGCTGGTGATAGGGAGGCCTGGAGTGTTGCAGTCCATGGGATCACAAAGAGTCAGACATGACTAAGTGACTGAACTGAACTCAACTCAGCTCAAAGGAAGTGTTAGTTGCTCAGTCATGTCTGACTGTTTGTGACTCCATGGATCGTAACCCTACAGGCTTGTTTGTCCATAGGATTCTCCAGGAAAGAATACTGGAGTGGGTTTCCATGCCCTTCTCCAGGGGATCTTCCCCACCCAGGGGTCGAACCCACATCTCCTAATGTTTCCTGCATTGTCATGCAAGTTCTTTACCACTAGTACCTCCTGGCTAGCCCAACATGTAGAGAATAAAAAACCTATTTTCCCAACTGGAGAGTAAGCTTCTGAAATATAGATCAAGTTTCTAATTTTAATGTATTCTGTATTAGTGTTTTATTGCTATATAACAAATGACCACAGTGTAGCAGCTTAAAATAATTCTCACTTATGATCTTACATTTCCATAGGACAGAAAACCAGTGGAACTAGACTGGGATTGTTACTTAGGCAATCAAGGTACTGACTGCATTATGTTCTTATCTGTAAACTCTAGGAAAGAACCTGCTTCAAAGTTCATTCCAGTTGAGGAGGATCTGGTTTCTGGACATGAGAGATGATCACAGTCACCAGTCCACCACCCTTAATGGGGGAAATTATAGAGTGATGAGGGTCATAGGGGATATTTTTAGAATTATAAAAGTGCTATGTCAGTAAGAGTTACTTGAGAAATGCTAAGGAATACATAAGTAACATGAATAACAATAGAAGCTCTGGCTCCCAATTCCTTTAGATGAAGGGCCTGTGGTTGGAGAAAAGATAGGGTCACCTGATCCCCACTGTCTTCTGGTTTTGTCCTGACTACCAGTCATCAACTGCTATCCTGTATCCAGTCTTGAAACATTAATGGTCAAGACTAGAATGTGTGCATTCAGATTGAGAAAGAAGAGCCACAACTGACAGATTTTATTGCAGATAATTCCATTTATAGTACAATATAGATGCAAATTGGAGAATGAAACGGCAACACACTCTAGTATTCTTGCCTGGAGAATTCCATGGACAGAGGAGCCTGGTGGGCTACAGTCCTTAGGGTCACAAAGAGTTGGACACGACTGAGCGACTATCACTCACTCATAGATGCAAATTAGTTTTTGTTTTTCATTTTGAAAGTTAGTTCTTAAGATATTTTCTGGGACTAAATGTGCTTCAGTCATGTATGACTCTATGCGACCCTGTGGACTGTAAAGGAAACCATACACACACACACACACACACACACACAGATACATACATAAGTACATACATACATATGCATATCTGTATGTATATACACACACATATACATACATATATGTTCCCAGAAACTGAGAATATATGTAAAACTGTTTTAAGTCCACTGTCACGTGTCTTTCAGTATGTGGCAATGGAAATACATGCATATATCCCCATTCCTGCCAGAGACAGACACACATCTTCAGATACCAGCTGAGTTTACCATCATACTCAAAGCCACTATTAGCCTTGAAACTTTTCTGCCCTGGAGATGCTTACATTAGGTTTGACTGAGAGATTCCAAATTTTGGAAATAACTGTATAAAATGACTTAATAAAGTGGTTCATTAACTCCAAAGAGCAGAATCGATGATTCAGCTGTAATTTGTTACAAGTTTGCTCCCCAAACCAACCTAGGCTTTGTAGGAACAGCAACTTATTGGTCTTTGTAGGTGGTACAGTTGAACTGGGATGGTGGTCTGCTCATGCCTGCAGATAAAAGGTTAATCTGTAGTTTGTGCCTGGGCCCCAGGAAAGGCAGGAACTGTTCTTGGCACCTGTACCTGCCTTTAAATATCACTCTTCCTCTTAAAACCCCGGGTCTCATGGAACCACCCATCCCTTATATCCGTAAACCCTG
This sequence comes from Redunca redunca, assembly GCA_006410935.1. Taxonomy (NCBI): domain Eukaryota; kingdom Metazoa; phylum Chordata; class Mammalia; order Artiodactyla; family Bovidae; genus Redunca; species Redunca redunca. The sequence goes on from SJYQ01011783.1 coordinate 329,985, forward strand.
TAGCACATCTGCTTCTCCAGTTTCCATTCTTCTCATGACTGTCTTGCACAGCTGGACACCAAATTTCATCATCATTGTCCTTTTCACCCATTTTCTTTCTCTGTTTGACACATCATGTGGAGCTCTGATAAGCTAACTTTAAAGGAGAAGGTAATTCTATTTCAAGCATAATATTAAGTGCCTTGGCCTTTAAAGATCAAAAGAAATCAGATAACTGGACCAGAGGAATTCAAAGACAAGTGTAAAATCTGTTGGGTTTGTCTTTTTTCCAACTTCATGGGACTATCCAGTAGTTATCAGTAATTGGAGGGTTGTGCACCAGCTTTACACAAGGTGTTAGTATTATAGTTGTGAATTCAACAAAGCCCCTACTTTGATTGAATGTATATTCTAGCAAGAGAAATAGAGTTAAATTAAAATGTTGCACATTTTATAACTGCAATGTTGCAAAGCACTTTGAAGGAGAGATACAGGATATCATGAAAGCATATAGTAATAGGAATTCTAAGACAATAAGAATGAGTCAAGAAATTTCCCTCAGAAAGTGGTATTTCAGTTAGGATCTGAAGGAAAAATAATCGAAGTAAGTCCAGAGAGGGTAGAAAGGCAGCTGAGGCAGAAGAAACTTGGATTCCCAGAGCTGAACATGCAGGAAGACTTCAGGGTTAGAAAGGGTGTGGCATCCTCCAGGACCAACGACAAGGTCAGTGCGGCTAGAGGAGAAGTGAGGCGGAGATGGCACACCGTCACGTGACCCCCTGGGGTAAGCAGGGGGCTCTTCTCCACATAGTAGTTCAGGGACCCTGGCAATGGAGGCTCTGCCATCCAGTAGCTGCACCACCTAGAGTACCAGTCATCCTTAACCACCAAGACAGGGGAAAGAGATACTGCAGAAATTCATGTGGGATTGTCACTGTTTCCACCAGAGAGGGACACCTGTCACTTCTCATCGTATTACCTTGCCTGATCTAGTAACCAGACGTTGCCTAATGGCAGGGGATCTGCAAAAGGTAGAGAAGCACCTGGGATATTTGATGGCCATCACTGTGTGTGCCACAGAAGACTTGGATGGTTTTGAGCAAGGGACAGTCATCGTCTGGTTTTCTAAACAGGTACCATGTAAACCACAAGCCTAATTAAAAGGGTGACATTCTCCTTCCATACCCAGCTTCCCAGGTGGTACTAGGGGGAAAGAATTTGCCTTCCAGTACAGGACACAGAAGAGATGAGGGTTCAGTCCTTTGGTGGGAAAGATCCCCTGGACACCAAATTTCATCATCTTTGTCCTTTTCACCCATTTTCTTTCTCTGTTTGACACATCATGTGGAGCTCTGATAAGCTAAATTTAAAGGAGAAGGTAATTCTATTTCAAGTATAATATTAAGTGCCTTGGCCTTTAAAGATCAAAAGAAATCAGATAACTGGACTACCACTTGCATGGCAACCCACTCCAGTATTCTTGCCTGGAGAATGCCATGGGCATAGGAACCTGGTGGGCTATGTCCATGGGTTTGCAAAGAGTTGGATATGACTGAAGTGACTGAGCACACAAGAAGTAACTAAGATGTCACAGGATGCTACTGCTGTGCATCTATTATTGAGTAAAGAATTTTTTAAAAATCCTCATAGTAACCTCATGGTCAGAAGGGCAAGTTAAGACTATATCATATAATCTGTGTGAGCTATAATCAGTTGAATTATCTTATATATGGGATCTTATTAAATCTTGGGGAGCTTTTTAGGGGTACATCAAAAGGCTCTGTTTTTAGTCCTCTAATGCTCAATATTTTACTTAGTAACTTGAATAAGGATTTAGAAACCATGCCATTGAAATTTTCATATTGATCTAAAGTAGAAGTAATACCAAAAGATTGTGATAAATTGAGGAAAGACAAATGAAAGCTGAGGCAGTTTACTTGAGCAGGGAAGACAATAAGATCTGATTTGGGGGTCAAATAACCATCTTACTATCCAGTCGAAAAATCAGGCACTTGCAGTCCAGAAGCAATATTGTGTGAAGTGAACTGTGGGAAATAGATGGAAATTCGGTTCAGGATGAGTAAGGGATACAAGAAAAAGCTGGGTTATTCGTGTGTTAAGATCAAGACAGGGGAAGCCTGATTCACAACCCCAACTGCCTTCTGGTGAAACCAGACCTCAGGTATTAATAGTTTTTTAAAAATATGCAGTAAAGTTAACGACCTGTAGGAATTAGGGTCATAGAATAGAATGCACAGATCCAGAATTTGCTCAGAGGTTTGCAGCTTGAAGGTCTGGGGCATCGACTCTGTTATTTTACCTCCTTCTTTCAATTTCTTCACCTTCTCGGCAGATCATCTCAGTCAGTTACAGAGAGATAGCTACGGCTGCTGTTGACTAGTTTCATCCCTAGTAATGCTCTGTAGTAGGAATCAGCAAGCCTTTTTTATAAAGGATCAGATAGGGACCAGTTTAGGTTTCACAGACTGTATAGGTTCCACTGCAGACCTACAGTGTGCCAGAGACTATTCTTTGGGCTGAGAAACCTGCCAGAAACAAAACAACTGTGCTTATCACAAAGTGTACAATCCAGAAACAGGGGAGAAAAGCACACAAATCATTTTTTACAAAGGTAAAAGACATTCTGTGTCAGATGCTCTGTTGTACAAATACAGCCGGGAAGAATTTACAGTGGTCATGTGAAACGAAGTATGAATAAAACATGTTAGGGAAAAGGGACAGAGGGATGGGATGGAATGTGCTGTTTTTTAAAAAGAGAGGAAGGGAATCATGCTTATAAGGTGAAATTTGAGCATGAGATGTAAAAGTAGGAAAGGCGTACAACATAGAAATATTCCAAATTTATGGAAATAGTTCTAAAGACAGAAGCAGGGCTAAGCCAGGATGCTGAAGAACTCTGGCAATGTGAGGGTATTCAAGGGGGATAAAGACAGCAAATAATATAATACCATATCTCCCTACTTCCCAAGCCATATATTTCTATGTCTCCCTTCTATCCTATCACTGGTAAAATTGTTAAGTCCCCAGTGAACACCCTCTTGATCTCCTTCACCCAGATAGAGAACCCTTTGCTCTCATTCTCTTTTATGTTGCCATAGCAAATTATCTGAAAGAATAACTCATATAAAAATATAAAGTGTGAAGTGTTTCCACTCTCATAATATTTTTACAAAAGTTATACTCCAAAGGAAGATATGTCTAATCATATAAATCTGAAATTAGCAAAGGCAAGAAACTGCAATAGGCTGATAGAAAAATATTCACACATCTGTTTATCATACGTGCTCATTGTGGATAGTGTGAGGAACTCATGTCTATACTTAAATTGTGTCTCTGGGTCTGCTGTTACATCCTGGAATGACTGAAGTTTAAGTCTTTTTACCCTATGCGCATTAGTTTTGTCATGTGTAAATTAACGGGTTGGGCTACAGCCAGAATGACAACTGTTAATATCTCCATCAGCTCTACCCCATTTCTACACTCATGGCTGACACAGAAGTTCATCATGGCTCATTTTGCTCAGAACCCAGACTGAACCCAGACTGAATTCTACTTAACATAGTATTCCCAATGACCATGCCCAATCAATGAGAGTTGACCCTGGAGATGGAACATATTTGACCTTTGTGAACATTAATCCCTAAGACTCATTCTATTTCTAAAACTAAATATCTAAGTTGGGACCTTTGAATATAGGCAATGGACAACTGGTGAATAATTCCTTATATCAGATGAGCAAAGAAAATTTTACAAATGCATTCCAGAACCATTCTTATTTGTCAGCCTTCCTGACCTAGGCATGCTAGCTCTAGCTAGTTCAATCAGTTCAGTCACTCAGTTGTGTCCTACATTTTGCAACCCCATGGACTGCAGCACCCAGGCCTCCCTGTCCATCACCAACTCCCAGAGTTTACTCAAACTCATGTCCATTGAGTCAGTGATGCCATCCAACCATCTCATCCTCTGTCATCCCCTTCTTCTCCTGCCTTCAATCCTTCCCAGTATCACGGTCTTTGCAGATGAGTCAGTTCTTCACAGCAGATGGCCAAAGTATTGGAGTTTCAGCTTCAGCATCAGTCCTTCCAAAGAATATTCAGAACTGATTTCCTTTAGGATGGACTGGTTGGATCTCCTTGCAGTCCAAGGGACTCTCAAGAGTCTTCTCCAACACCACAGTTCAAAAGCATCAATTCTTTGGCACTCAGCTTTCTTTAAAGCCCAACTCTCACATCCATACATAACTACTAGAAAAACCATGGCTTTGACTAGACAGACCTTTGATGGCAAAGTAATGTCTTTGCTTTTGAATATGCTGTCTAGGTTGGTCATAACTTTTCTTCCAAGGGGCAAGCGTCTTTTAATTTCATGGCTGCAGTCACCATCGGCAGTGATTTTGGAGACCCCCCCAAATTAAAGTCTCTCACTGTTTCCACTATTTCCCCATTTATTTGCCATGAAGTGATGTGGTCTGATGCCATGATCTTAGTTTTCTGAATGTTGAGTTTTAAGCCAAATTTTTAACTCTCCTCTTTCACTTTACTCAAGAAATTCTTCTGTTCTTCACTTCCTGTGAAGTGAAGTGAAGCATGGTGTCATCTGCATATCTGAGGTTATTGATATTTCTCCTGGCAATCTTGATTCCAGTTTGTGCTTCATCCAGCCCAGTGTTTCTCATGATGTACTCTGCATATAAGTTAAATAAGCAGGGTGGCAGTATACATCCTTGACATACTTCTTTCCCAATTTGGAAGCAGTCTGTTGTTCCAAGTCCAGTTCTAACTGCTGCTTCTTGACCAGCATAGAGATTTCTCAGGAGGCAGATCAGGTGGTCTGGTATTCTCATCACTTTCAGAATTTTCCAGAGTTTGTTGTGATCCACACAGTCAAAGGATTTGGCATAGTCAATAAAGCAGAAGTGGATGTTTTTCTGGAACTCTCTTGCTTTTTTGGTGATCCAACAGATGTTGGCAATTTGATCTGTGGTTCTTCTGCCTTTTCTAAATCCAGCTTGAACATCTGCAATTTCATGTTTCACAAACTGTTGAAGCTTGTCTTGGAGAATTTTGTGCATTACTTTGCTAGTGTGTGAGTTGAGTGCAATTGTGCAGTAGTTTGAGCATTCTTTGGTGTTGCCTTTCTTTGGGATTGGAATGAAAATGACATTTTTCAGTCCTGTGGCCACTGCTGAGTTTTCCAAATTTGCTGGCATATTGAGTGCAGCACTTTCACAGCATCATCTTTTAGGATTTGAAATAGTTCAACTGGTATTCCATCACCTCCACTAGCTTTGTTTGAAGTGATGCTTCCTAAGGCCCACTTGACTTCACATTCCAGGATGCCTGCCTCTAGGTGAATGATCACACACATCATATCACATCGATCACAGTTCTGTAGTTAAT
>SJYQ01011783.1:335394-359044 GCA_006410935.1 Redunca redunca
TAGTTAATGACATAAAACTACTCTAATTTTATTTGTCGGATCTTTGAAGCCATACTTTGTAAATTGGGAGTGATTTGGATTTAAAAAAATTAAAATACCTCTCTACCTGGAGGAAAAAGAAATTACATAAAAGGTAAAAAGAAAAAGAAAATAACAACCATTCAAGTAAAAGTTGGCCAGTGAACAGGAATAATGGAAGCTGTTCATGAAATGATTGATACACAAATAAAATTCAGCACCTGACATTTTCCTTATTGTCTTCTCAGAGTGGCTTGTTGGCAGCCTGTATTTCTTTCTTCTTGTGTGAAGCCCCATCCCCGAGGGTCCCTTTTGACCAGCCACACAGTTCTCACAGAGGAAAGTGGGCTATCTGAAGCACTGTTAACTGGACTGTTATGCTCCCAGGGAAAGTTAATAGAGCAAGTTTAAAGGCTGTCTGTAAAGTTGGTGGCCTTTTGAACTAATCAAAACAAGGTGAAAAGAAAAAAAAAATATTGTACCTTAACAAGGTCTAAAATCGACTTTATCAGGAATTTCCAATGTGTGAGACAAACTTGCTGTGTTTTTTGAACTTTGTCTGCCTTTGAACCAATGAAGCTGAGCTCTAGAATGAATTCATTGATTCCTGGAATCTTAAGTACTCATTCTTCTCCTGCAATATTGTCAGATGCAATCCATGACAGAAAATAAACTGTTTACTTCCTAGGTCACAGATAAGAGTCTAGAGAAGGATGAGACAAATATTTTGTACTTTCTCTTCAAGTCACCCTCTGGTCCCCTCAGCACCCATCACAGGTGGCCCCATGTTAGTCCTTTATCAATTTGCCCTTTTTTCTCTTCTGTCTTCTATCTCCTTTCTACAACCCTTCTGGCTTCCTGATCTATTTTGATTCTCTGTCACCCAACAGAAATTAAGTCTTTCAGATATTTTATAGTGAAGCAGCTACAACAGTAATGACACTTCTACAAATAATTGACTGTATTTTATAACATAAATTTGATTTGTTTGAATGAAAAACAAAGTCATTCTATTTCCTGTTTTACCAGTTAATCCCTCGGATCAGGGAAGAATGAACGGGTGAGAAGACTCTGAGGGAAGAAAGATCCAATTCATGCTACTCAGGAGCATTGCTGTGGAGGACGCCTGCCTGGAGGTAGGGCTACAGCCATCTTGTTGCTGGTCCACAAGCAGTTATTATCACCTGAGGATAACCTAGGTTCCCAGCACCGAGACCCTGAGGAAGGCAGGGGAACCAGGCTCAGCAGTGAATCCTTCCTTTTGATGCGATGCCTTTTATATGTAGGGTCACATAATTTCTTTCAGAATCTGATAGAAATTACATAAAGTTTCTCTAGAAAAATGTACAGTGTCCTAGATTCATGCATTCCCTTGAGTATATCTGAAGAAATCAGTGATCCTGAGTTTATGCTAGAAGTTTAGGAGCTGTCATAAGTAATCACCAAAAAGTTAATTTTATATTGACTTTCTTTCCTGTTCCCTTTACCCACTGCCTTCTCAGACTTAAGGCATTGTGACATGGAGGTTAGGAACTTTAAGACAGAAGTTCCTAGACTCAAACTCTGACCCTGTCTTCACTTCCTGACCTTGAGCACGTTACTTAACTGACCTGGGCCTCTGTTTTCCTCCAGTAAAATGGGATAACAATGTCATCTTACTGTGTCCATGTTAAGAGCGGTGTTTAACCTGGCAGAGCCTAAGCATTCAAGAAACAAGAAGCTCAAGGTGGCTCAGTGGTAAACAATCCACCTGCCAGTGCAGGAGATTTAAGGGACACAGGTTCTATCCCTAGGACAGCAAGATCCCCTGGAGTAGGAAATGCCAACCCACTCCAGTATTCTTGCTGGGAAATGCCATGGACAGATGAGCCTGATGGATTCTAGTCCACGGGGCTACAAAGAGTTGGACATGACTGAGCAACTGAACATGCAGCCAACATTTCACTATTTCCAAAACATAAAATGGATTTGATTATTTTTTCCTGTTACTTGTATAATTAAAGCATTCTTTGTGAATTTCAAGTAACATGATCAGAGCACTTGTGATGAGGAGGAAGACTAGTTTTTTCCCTACCCTGAACCCTAAAGTATCCTGTTTGTTTTAATAAATGGAACTCAGAGCTCATATGCAGTTCTGATCTCTTGTAACCTGTGGAGTTAGACACAGTCGTTGACTCTTTCACAGATGAGCTGCTGATGAAAGCACAGAGGGCGATCCTATGAAAGCAGAAGGAGCATTGATTTGTCTCAGAAGGGCTGGTGCTAGCACTCTGACTGTTGGCTTCGTGGCCTGGGGGAAGCGAGTTTACTGCTCAGAGCCCCAGCTCCCTCAGTGATAAATTGGGCATCACTGTGAGGGTTGACGATATGTGTACACTCACAAATGTCATTGTTATTGTGCCTCCATCTCAATTCCCACCAGACTTGTGATTTCCTGGGGAGAGCGGAGGCTAGACTATAGCAGTAACTTTAACCTTATTATGTCCTTTGGCATGATCTTCCTAAACACAAATCTGATCAAGTCCTTCCCCTTCATAAACCCCTGAAGGGAACCCTTCAGAGAAAGTTCTGCTCTCCCAGAATCGTGGCCAGGATTCACCATGGCCCAGACCTCCCCACCCAACCCACTGTCTCTCCCCGAGCACTGCTGTCCACAAAGCCTCCCACACTCAGGCTGGACAACCCTGGGCCTTTCCTCCTCATACCTGGCATTTTCTTCACATTCATGTTTTAAAGTGGTACCAAATTGTGCTATTCTTAGATAAAGCAGCATTTTGACAAAAACTTTGAAATTCAATAGCTTAGCCCCAAATCCTTGGGTAGTAGAACAATGAGACACTGGAAAAATGAATATATCCCCCTTTCTCTCAAAAGATTTTTTTTTTTTTTGGCTGCAAATAATTGTCTTTGGATAACTCTAGGAACAGCTATCCCGTGGCTTTAAAAAATTCCTGTTTTGGGGTTTGAGGACCTGACTGTTACTCATTTTAAGAAGAGGGAAATGGGCAGTGCTTTCTACTCATTTGCTCTGTGTATATTACTGATGTGATAATTGTATGATGGAATAACTTACCACCACGATAGACAATATATGCTGAATATAAGGCTTAATGTCTCTGCCTAAATTGTTTTGTTCCTTAAAAGCGAATGTTACCTGGTACTCAATAGACAATATATGCTGAATATAAGGCTTAATGTCTCTGCCTAAATTGTTTTGTTCCTTAAAAGCGAATGTTACCTGGTACTCAAGTTGTCATAAAGTGTCTTAGATTAAAGGTTTTACAGAAGGGGACCCCTCCCAGGGCCCAAGAGTGAACTCTTGTCTAATACTTGAAAGTGAATTGTCCAAAGAGACACACAGGCTGACAAAGCAAAAGACTTAAAAAAAAAAAAAAGTATTACTTTATTTTTGGGTGTGCTGGGTCTTTGCTGCTGTGCACAGGCTTTTTCTAGTTGTGGCAAGCAGGGACTACTCTTCCTTGCAGTGCAAGGGTTTCTCATTTCAGTGGCCTTTCTTATTGTGGAGCATGGACTCTAGGCACTCCGGCTCAGTAGTTGTGGCTCATGAGTGTAATTGCTCTGTTGTGTGTGGGGTCTCCCAGACCACAAGTGGAACCCATGTCCCCAGCATTGGCAGTCAGATTCTTACCACGTGACCACTAGGGAAGTCCCAAAGCAAAAGACTTTCTTGGGGTTAGGGAAGGGGTGCTGAGCAGACAGCAGCAGGTGAAGGGAACACGGCAGAAATTTTGCTACATGGCAGTTTCAGGTTTTACAGTAATGGGATTAGTTTCTGGATTGTCTCTGGCCAGTCATCTTTCTTGGCTCATAATTGGTCTGATTCAGCTCAGTGGTAAAGAACACACCTGCCAATGAAGCAGAGGCAGGTTTAATCCCAAGATCCCCTGGAGAAGGAAATAGCAACCCACTCCACAGATAGAGGAACCTGGCAGGCTACAGTCCACGGGGTCACAAAAAGTCAGAGATGACTTAGCAGTTGAGCACACACGCAGCCATAGCATCCTTCTTGGTTACACAGAGCACCTCTTAGCCAAGAGGGATACCAGCATGAAGGATTCTGGGAAGGTGGCAGGACAGTATTATGGGCTGGCATCCCCCGCTCCTCCTGGCCCCTCCCAAATTCTCCCTGTTAGTTTTCAGCAGCAGCGCCACGTTAATTATTTAGACCTCCTATAGTGAGATAACCCAGGCTAGCAGTTATTATTGTGGCTGGTCAAGTCAGGCAGTTTCAGTCAACGGTTCCCTAATACAAGTATGCTCAAATATTTGTTTCCTGTCACAAATTCAGAGTCCTAGCAAAGCAAATTTATCATCTCACAGTTCCATGGTTAAAAGTCCAATACGATCTCTCAAGGCTAAAATCACAGTGTCAGGATGACTATTTTCCTATCTAGAGGTTTCTTTCTGGGGAAAATCAATTCCTTGGCTCATTCAGGCTGTTGTAAGTGTCAGTTCCCTATGGTTATGAGACAGGGGCCTCTGTTACCTTACTTGGCTGTCAGCTGAAGACTGTTCCCAGCTTCTAAAATCTTCCCTCATGAGTCTTCCTCCATTGTCAAAGACAGCAGGGCCAGTGGAGAGCAAATTCTCATATTTCAAATCTTCCAGCCTCTTCTTGTGTCATTTCTTCTCTTTGACTAATTTTCAACCTCACTCCTTCACTTTAAAGGACCCTCATGATTATTTTGGGCCTGTGTATCATCTAGGATTATCTCTTTTTTTAAGATCAGCTGATTAGCAATTTTAATTCTTCTGCAAATTTAATTCTCATTTACCATAAAAGCTAACACATTCAAACTAACATATTTTCAAATTCTGGGGACAAAGACATGGACATCTTTGGAGCAGGGGGTGCTATTCTATTTACAACATCTCTCAGTTACCTTTTTTTAATCAAATGAAGAACTGTTTGAAGATCTGCATTAGCTAGAGATGACCACAATCAACCTAGTTGGAAAAGGTCACAGGGGCCAGAAAGTAGAATTGTTAACAAACGAGGCAAGATGTGGACATTTAACAAAGGTTTGGTAATTATCCTGGTATGTGTGACCTTAGAATTGAAAGCATTGGATGCCTGTTGTAAACAAGCTTTTTCAGGTTACTTTAAAGGCCACCCAGTAATTGGAGAGCATGACTTTACACCTACAGAATGAACAAGAAACCAGCTCTTCTCAGGTTATGTGAATGAATACTTGTGGCTTGGGATAAAATTCTCTGTTGATATCCTCTTACATGGATTTAAAAAGTCTTGAAGAAATTAGAGAGAAATGGAGTTGTCAGAAAAATGTCTTGGATGATGCAAACAGTAGCTCTAGTGATGACAAAGACACTAGTGTTAAAGATCATTGGGAAGAACTTCAAAAAATCATGTTTATAAAATGTGAGAGTATGAAACCAATAATTTAAAATTAACATATAGAAGCAATTTAAATATGCATAAGGTAGTAATTTAAAAATCATAAGTCAACAAATAGTTCAGAATTTTTTTTAAATAGCATCATTGGAAAATCAAATTCATTATATGCCAAGATTGCCTAATATGTAGTATTTAGCTATAACAGAGTTGAATTGGAGAAGGAAATGGCAGCCCACTCCAGTGTTCTTGCCTGGAGAATCCCAGGGATGGAGGAGCCTGGTGGGCTACCATCTACGGGGTCGCACAGAGTCAGACATGACTAAAGCGACTTAGCAGCAGCAGCAGCAGAGTTGAATTATTTTCTAGATTACCCTTCTAATTTACTTTGGGACTAGAAGAAGTGACTATAGTTAAAAAAAAAAAAAAAAAACTTAGTTTATTTCCTTCAGATTCAGTAATCAGTGGTATTGCGTTAGCCTTGTGAATTTCTAGTAGAGGTCTTAGGTTACTTTACACACAGGATACAATATTGGAAGAACAAATTTCCAGTAGGATGATTAGAACCAGATTTTCTTGTCTGTTTTACCTGCTACTTCCTTAAAGTTGTACATTATTTGATATCCAAAGGGTGGGGGGAGGAAATACACTGCCTACTAACACCTAAAATTAGAATTCTACTCATGAAATTCCAAGCTACTGCCCCGCCCCCAATAATATCACTGTAATAATCTCTTTTCCAAGCCAAAAATTCAAAGGAAAAAGAGCTTCAAAAAAGCTAGGTGATTTTGTACTGCCAATTCACTTCTTGGCGCATAATTATGTGTCATTAGAGGAAAAACTTGTGGAACTGGATGTGGTAGGGTAGCAAAACCTAAAGGGATTTCCTCAAGTAATAAGCATCAGTTGAAAAGCTCAATATGGTACATTTCTGTTTTACTAAACACTGCAATTTGTAGAGTCCACAGCTCAGTTTAAATAAAGAGAAACAAGTATGAATAATGTAGAAAAAGAGGAAAGGGGAAAACCATTTGCTTTGGAGATACTCAAACTCTTGAGAATGTAGGAAGTTGCCTGCAAGAGTGAGGTCTGTATATGGAAAGAATGCCTCCATATTTCTGCTAAATTTGTAGTAAAGGCAATAAAATATTCATGATATATTGAATGTGATGAAATTTCTTGAGGAAAATATTAAGGAGGCTAAAATCTGCATGTCTTTGGGCATGGGGGAGACAGACTCAGTACATCTAGATGAGGAAACAGTGGGGTTTATAAGATATATAAGCAATTAAAAAGTTACAAATTTATATCTCCTGTGCCTTATAAAAATTCCTGGCTATTTTGTAGGGGAAAATAAAAATCCTTTGATTATTTATAGCTTCTTGGCAGTTTTTTTTTTTTTTTTTTTTGAACTCTGGCATTTCAAGAGACAGAAGGCACCCAGAGATGTTTTCTTCCATCTACCAAGTTTGGGTCCATTCTCAACATCAACGTATCTCAGTATTTATAAAACTTAACTTCAAGTGCTCCCATTTAAAAGAAAGTTTGACTGAACCTACCTCAGGGGAGATTTAGATGTCAAGTACCTTACTGTTACTTTCCCACTGGAAATGACAAGACAGCTGAAAGACTGATACAGGTCTGGGCAATTATATTTTACTATGCTTGATGAAAAAAACAAACAAAAAAACACTATCACATTAAGTAGACCAATTGAATAATGAAGTTGTTGCAGGCTGATCTCTACGGAATCACTAAAACGCAGGAGGAAATATCAAAAGCAGCAAATTAAATTCAAGATAATCAGCCCTGTGTCTTACCCTCTGTGGATTCTATAATCTAGCTCTGTCTAATTGCATTCTTTGTAGGACATATTATTCCTGTTTTCCCAGTAGGAATTTTTTTAAAATTTTTTAGTTTGAAGACTGTATAATATAATTGCTATCTCTTTATGTTATAAATGTCATGATTTTAAAAAGGAAAATTTCATGGCATATGTAATGTCAATCATCTCTCTTTGTGGGAGAATATGTCATTCATTTTGTTTAAAATGAGCTTGGGGAAAATACCCTTTATNCATTAAGTAGACCAATTGAATAATGAAGTTGTTGCAGGCTGATCTCTACGGAATAACTAAAACGCAGGAGGAAATATCAAAAGCAGCAAATTAAATTCAAGATAATCAGCCCTGTGTCTTAGCCTCTGTGGATTCTATAATCTAGCTCTGTCTAATTGCATTCTTTGTAGGACATATTATTCCTGTTTTCCCAGTAGGAATTTTTTAAAAATTTTTTAGTTTGAAGACTGTATAATATAATTGCTATCTCTTTATGTTATAAATGTCATGATTTTAAAAAGGAAAATTTCATGGCATATGTAATGTCAATCATCTCTCTTTGTGGGAGAATATGTCATTCATTTTGTTTAAAATGAGCTTGGGGAAAATACCCTTTATTCCAAGAGCTGTAGGTTTTTAAGCATATTTCGACCTAATTTGCATGACAGTGTAGTTAGAGGAGGCTTATACATTTGGGAGTGGAATTGTGCTCTGTCCAAATGTGCTATTTTATATTCCAATTATATCCTTCTAAATAGCCAAATAAGATTTATACAGAAACAGCTCTCCCAGCTTCACACTCATACTTAACTCTCTCAGTTCACACATGTTGATGTTTTAATACTTGGAGACAGGTTTGAACTTCTATTTGGACTAGGCCACTATACTTCTCCCATTCCTTTGAAGCCCAACTAATACAATAATTACCACTCCTTGGAAGCTTCCACAGGCCTCAGAACCTTGCAAGGTATATGTGTTTCATGACCTGAGCCAGCCTGGCAGCTCTGACGACCTCATGTCAAATACTATTGATAAAAACCAGAAGTGACTGAAAGGAAAATGCTTTTGCAGAATCAAAAGCAAAAATCTATTTATTCAACTCTCATGGAAAAGAATTTATGCTAACTTTTTTGTAACAATTAACTCCAAATTGGCAGTGTAACTATTGCGGAGCTCAGGGCAATAAAAATGGTATTTGAGACATTCTGTGTAAACTCTAAACTGATGTAAGCTGTAAACCTAAGGGACCTGTAAACTCCTTTTATTATCCTCTCACTTATTATTTAGGAGGGGCATCTACATGTCCAGTGAAATTTACCTTTTTCCTTAGGCCCTGAGCATCCCACTTACCTAGATTTACATGTGCCCTCCATACTGTGACATGAATGCAGGTTTCCTTTTCTCCGGAACCCCAAGGCCCCCTTGGTAATACGGATCCATCTTTGTTTCACTCCAGAGATTCTTCTTTTTAGCTATTGATGATGCTGCATATTAGGCAATTGAACAAAGTTAAGGCAGTTTGTTAAAGGAATGCATGCATGCTCAGTCGCTTCAGTCGTGTCTGACTCTGTGCAACCCTATGGGCTGTAGCCCCCCAGGCTCCTCTATCTCTGGGATTCTCCAGGCAAGAATACTAGAGTAGGTAGCCATTCACTTTTCCAGGAGATCTTCCCAACCCAGGGATTGAATCCAGGTCTCCCACATTGCAGGCCAATTCTTTACCAACTGAGCCACCAGGGAAGCCCAAGAATACTGGAGTGGGTAGCTGGTCCCTTCTCCAGCCGATCTTCCCAACCCAGGAATTGAACTGGGGTCTTCTGCATTGCAAGTGGATTCTTTACCAGCTGAGCTACCGGGGAAGCCCTGCCTGAGAAGCCCTTGTTAAAGGAGAGCCTCTATGTTTGTTTGTTTGTTTTTCTTCCAATAGCATTGGCATGTAAGGGATCCATTTCTATTGCAAATCAGTCCATCTGCAGTAGATAAGATCATTACTCACCAACTACTCACTGCTTTTTCCACCATCTCCAAGGTTAGAACGATCTTTTTACCCTTTGACTTTGAACTTCCTCCTTTGACCTGCTTTATTTTTTTTAACTTTTTTTTTCTTTTAATTGAAGTATAGGTCACTCAGTTATAAAGAATCCACCTGCCAATGCAGAAAACTCAGGTTCCATTTCTGGGTAGGGAAGATATCCTGGAAAAAGAAATGGCAACCCATTCCAGTATTCTTGCCTGAAGAATTCCATGCACAGAGGAGTCTGGCAGGCTACCTATAGTCCATGCAGTTGCAAAGAGTCAAAACACAACTGAGCGACTAACACTTTTCACTTTTCCATAATATTAAATATCTCTGTGCACAATGGCATCTTGGGCTTGGCACTAATTAAAATGTGTTAAAATAACACATTTAGCAGGGAATGAAGGTCTTATTTAGCAAGAAAATGAAGTACAGAAGTTATGTCAGCTGTTATTTTAAACCCTGATAGTTTTTCACGCCCCAACCAAGATGTAGTGTGTTTTTTAAACGTTTACATAATGAAAGTAATTGATGTGTATATAAGACACAAAGATCAATATGTGATTTACCTATAGAATACTGTTATTTTTACAATAGAATGATCTGATTTCTGCCTTTAGCTTCTCAGTTCCAGTATTTTAAACAAGCCAAATACCATCCTGGGATATAAGTCTTACTGAGTGGGAGAAACCTGGAAAAGTTTATGAGCGTCATGACAGTATGTGAGCATTAGGACACATGAAACCCAAACATGAAGATGCTCTATAAGAAAAAAATAAATCCTTCAGTATCATGTAAATATCTCCACTTCTTAAGAATTTACTCTGTATGTTAGGCTCTGGGAAGTCCTGCAATTATACTCAATACTTGTTTAACCAAAGAATTCTTTACATAAATAAGTAGATAAAATCACATGCAGCTATGATCCCTAAACGGGTTTATTGGGAATGTTATATTAGAAAAGAATAATTATATGGAAAATAATGAAGGCAAGTGTGTTCCAGTATTGAGAAAATAACATAAAGTGCAATTTAACAGGGTTTCAAGAGTTTGAAGGACTGAAAACATAGAAGATTCTGATGTCCATCTCTACTGGGGAGAGAACAAATATACATAAACTTGAACTGCAACAAAATGAAAATTATTATGCATGTAGAAAAAAGGGAAGAAGGTCATCAGAGTGAAACATTGAAATGGTTAAAGTGCTTAGTTGCAACTCAGATTTTTAGAGAATGCTGGAGTGGTTTAAGTATGATCCTCTAACAGGGAGCTTAACAAGAGAGGCTCATGCAATTCCATCTAGTCCAATAATTGTTTACTTATCTATTCTTATTCTGATCTATAAGCATTCTTCAAAATATTCAGTGTGGTCCATAAAACCAGTCTGCATCATTATCAAATATTTGAAACATCCCTTTTGTGGACATAAATGAAGGCCATCCAAATGGGAATAAGCAGAGGCTCTTTCTTTATTCAGAGTTTGCTGTAGCAAAAGGGTTGGCCCCCATCACTTGCATTTGACAGAGACGCACAGGCAGGCAGAGGAGTAGAAAGTGTTACCATGGATTAAAGGGAAGACATCCAGTATGTCCTCATTGGAGGCTGTCAGCATGGGGAAGGTATAGGTGAGCTAAAAAGTTCTGTCTGCTGGGAAAACACATCCTGAGAAGGCAAGGGTGGGAAATGTGAGACCCGTTCGGCGTCTACTGCAAAAATTTAAGTGGTGGTAGCAGCAGAGTGGTGGAGAAAGCACTGGCACCCTACTCCAGTACTCTTGCCTGGAAAATCCCATAGACGGAGGAGCCTGGAAAGCTGCAGTCAATGGGGACACTAGGAGTTGGACATGACTGAGTGACTTCACTTTCACTTTTCACTTTCATGCATTGGAGAAGGAAATGGCAACCGACTCCATAGTTCTTGCCTGGAGAATTCCAGGGATGGGAGAGCCGCCGTCTATGGGGTCGCAGAGTCAGACACGACTGAAGTGACTTAGCAGCAGCAGCAGCAGCAAAGTGGTAGCAGCACAGGTGATGAGTAACTGCTGCTGCTGCTGCTGCTAAGTTGCTTCAGTTGTGTCTGACTGCGACACCATAGACAGCAGCCCACCAGGCTCCCCCGTCCCTGGGATTCTCCAGGCAAGAACACTGGAGTGGGTTGCCATTTCCTTCTCCAACGCATGAAAGTGAAAAGTGAAAGTGAAGTCGCTCAGTCATGTCCAACCCTCAGCGACCCCATGGACTGTAGCCCACCAGGCTCCTCCATCCATGGGATTTGCCAGGCAAGAGTACTGGAGTGGGTTGCCATTGCCAGACCTCAATATTCTTTGAAGGTAGTGCCAGCAGAATTTGCTGGCATGTTGGATTTAGAGTTTGACAAAAACAGTGACCCCATCGGTGATTGTTTTTGATCTGAGAAACTAGAAAGTTAGAGCTGAAATCAAGAGAAATGGGAAGATCTGGGGGTGGAGCCAGCTTGACGAGGGTGAAGATCATGAGCTCATTTAGGGACATGTTGAGTTTGAGGGTCCAAGTGTTCAGGTCAAATATGAAGATCAAGAGGGCAGATCTCAAGGATCAGAGTTCAGAGTTGAATTAGTCAGCCTGAACTGCTATGACAAAATGCCACAGACTGGGTGGCTTAAACAACAGAAATTTATTTCTCACGGTTCTGGAGGCTAAAAGTTCAAAATTAAAGTGCCACTGGTTTGGTTTCCCTTCAGGCTTCCAAATGCCACCTTTTTGCTGTGAGATCCCAAGGTCTCTCCTCCCTCCATATAGGCACGTCCCAGGAGTCTCATCTTCTTCCTCCGGCATCAGTTATATTGGATTAGCATCTACCCTAGCAACCTCATTTTAACTTAATTTCCTCTTTAAAGGCCTTATCTCCACATGCAGTCATATTCTGAGGTCCTAAAAGTTAAGACATCAGCATATGAAGAGGGAAGGTTGCATAATTCAGTTCATAACAAGAGTCAAATGCAGGTTTCCCAATTCCAAGTTTATTACTATTTCCCTGCAGAAAGCAGCAAGGTTAATTGCCTTAAAATGTTACCTCCTCAGTGAAGTCTTCACACACTACCTTGTTTACAAATTCCAACTTCCCTCCTCACTTCCTTGAGACTCTAGTTATTCCTTTTACTTGCATCATTTTTTTCCTTGTAGTTGTAATCTTCTAAATTCATATCTATTTTTTTCAGATTTTATTTATTTATTTTTACTTTACAATATTGTATTGGTTTTGCCATACATCAACATAAATCCACCATGGGTGTGAACGTGTTCCAAATCCTGAACCCCCCTCCCACCTCCCTCCCCATACCATCCCTCTGGGTCATCCCTGTGCACCAGCCCCAAGCATTCTATATACTGCATCAAATCCAGACTAGTGATTCGTTCCTTATACGATATTATACATGTTTCAGTGCCATTCTCCCAAATCATCCCACCCTCTCCCTCTCTCAGAGAGTCCAAAAGACTGTTCTATAATCTGTGTCTCTTTGCTGTCTTGCATACAAGGTTATCATTACCATCTTTCTAAATTCATATATATGTGTTAGTATACTGTATTGGTGTTTTTCTTTCTGGCTTACTTCATTATGTAAAATCGGCTCCAGTTTCATCCACCTCATTAGAACTGATTCAAATGTATTCTTTTTAATGGCTGAGTAATACTCCATTGTGTATATGTACCACAGCTTTCNGTGTTTTATAGTTTTCTATATATAGGTCTTTAGTTTCTTTAGGTAGATATATTCCTAGGTATTTTATTCTTTTCGTTGCAATGGTGAATGGTATTGTTTCCTTAATTTCTTTTTTTCATTCTCATTATTAGTGTAAAGGAATGCAAGGGATTTCTGTGTGTTGATTTTATATCCTGCAACTTGACTATATTCGTTGATTAGCTCTAGTAATTTTCTGGTGGAGTCTTTAGGGTTTTCTATGTAGAGGATCATGTCATCTGCAAACAGTGAGAGTTTTACTTCTTCTTTTCCAATGTGGATTCCTTTTATTTCTTTTTCTGCTCTGATTGCTGTGGCCAGAACTTCCAGAACTATGTTGAATAGTAGCGGTGAAAGTGGGCACCCTTATCTTGTTCCTGACTTTAGGGGAAATGCTTTCAGTTTTTCACCATTGAGGATAATGTTTGCTGTGGTTTTTCATATATAGCTTTTATTATGTTGAGGTATTTTCCTTCTATTCCTGCTTTCTGGAGAGTTTTGATCATAAACGGATGTTGAATTTTGTCAAAGGCTTTCTCTGCATTTATTGAGATAATCATATGGCTTTTATTTTTCAATTTGCTAATGTGGTGTATTACATTGATTGATTTGCAGATATTGAAGAGTCCTTGCATCCCTGGGATAAAGCCCACTTGATCATGGTGTATGATCTTTNNNNTGGATTCTGATTGCTAGAATTTTGTTAAGGATTTTTGCATCTATTTTCATCAGTGATATTGGCCTGCGGTTTTCCTTTTTTGTGGCATCTTTGTCAGGTTTTGGTATTAGGGTGATGGTAGCCTCATAGAATGAGTTTGGAAGTTTACCTTCTTCTGCAATTTTCTGGAAGAGTTTGAGCAGGATAGGTGTTAGCTGTTCTCTAAATTTTTTGTAGAATTCAGCTGTGAAGCCATCTGGACCTGGGCTTTTGTTTGCTGGAAGATTTCTGATTATCTATTTTTATTTAGCTTGTGTATTGCTCCACTCCATCCATCCATAGGTGGCTCAGACAGTAAAAAAAAAACAAACCAAAAACAAAACAAACAAACAAACAAAAAAAAAAAACCTGCATTTTAATGCAGGAGACATGGGTTCAATTCCTGGCTGGGAAAGATCCCCTGGAGAAGAAAATGCCAACCCACTCCAGTATTCTTTTCCATGGAGAATTCCATGGACAACCCCGTGGGCTATAGCCCATGGGTTTGCAAAGAGTTGGACATGACTGAGCAACTAACACTTTCATCCATCAATAAGTAATCCATGAGGACAAAGGTTTTCCTGTCTTTTTTATTACTATATCTCTGGAATATAGAGCCCCACACATCACAGGTATTCAATAAATATTTCTGACTGTGTGTGTGGATGTATACATGCATAAATGAATCGTCTAAATAAAATATCTTAATTCACATGCTGGGACTAGACAAGACTTCATTGAGCAAACCTGGCATGGAGTGACACATCTTCTGAAAACAAGTCCTCCATCTGCCCTGCCACATAAATGATCAATGCAAGAGAACAGGCCATGGTAACATCCCAGCACCCTGATGCTTCTGTTTCACTGCCATTTCTCCCACGTAGGACCAAAGCTTTCCAAACTGAAGCCTTCCAGCACAGAATTATACTCATCGTATCTCTACAGGGCAGCAATCAAACATGTGATATCACCAAAGCAGAAACAATCAAAAACAGATGCTAAGATAGCAGGAGCTGATCAGCTCCTGGAATCCTGTTCTAGGGGCAGACTGCAAAACATGCCTTGGGAATGAGGCAACCTCTTGCTGCTGTGGGTGAGACTGTGTACAATTTATACATGCACTTCCCTAGTGGGGTTTTCTTGCACTGGAAGAGAAGTTTTAAAACAACAACCCTGAAACGACTTCTTCTGTTCTTTGGCAATCCATCTTATAGTGCAGGGTGTAAAAAGACATTACAAAGAGAGGGGAGAATGACAAACTATATGTAACAAATGGAAGAAAGAAGTGAGGGGCATATTGGAACACTTCCTATTCATCCAGGTACAGAGAAGCTGAATTATTATTTTTGTAAATTACTGTTTCCTATTTCTCTTCTCTCTGAGCTTCAGAGGGTTTAGGTCTTCAATGCATCTTTTGAGAGGAAAGTTACAATTCACCCCTCAAAAATCTGCCTAGAGTATAGAAAGTAGAAAGGACCTTAGAAGTCAATAAGGAATCAAGTGGTTTTTAAACTGCTCTATATAGAACTGAACTGAGTTAACCCCCCTTTTTTTTTTCCAAAAGTAAATCTTACATGTATCCTCAATGTAAACAAAGTAAAAAGGAAGCTTTTGGAAATATGTGAGGTTGCCAGCATTACTGTCAAAAACACGAGTGGAGACTGGGAATAAAGGGAAAAAGTCAAATAAGAAAAAGTCAGGAGTGATACCATGATGAAAATATACCATTGCAGGAGGATAATCATAAACTCTGCACTCAGTACACTGGTTCCAATACATTAAAAAAAAAATCAGACTGAAATCGAGTTGCCCCAGCTGAAATTTGGTGCAGGGGAGTCTTAAACTATGTCCTGTGAAATGACTTCCCCTTACCTTTCCCTCTGGAAACCCAAGAGGTATTTCCATAGAACATTTTTTTTTTTTAACCTAATTCTCTTGTTCACTAGATGAGGGTATTGAAATTCAGAAAGGTAGCATGATTTGCCAAGCTCTCCCCAGGGATTAATGGATGTGATATCTAATTCGTTTCTTAGATGTCATCCCTATGCACTGAGATGGTGTGGGTAACAGTGTGCAGAAACATAGCTTTTGTTACTTTTATACACATCAGCTTAATTGTTCTTTCAAGCACTCACTCTTCCAAGAGGCAGAAAATTCATTTCAGTCTGTTGAGGGTCATTTCAATCAATTGATCTCTATGAGTTGTGTCTATAATGTTGGGAGAGAAGAAGTGTCACATGCCAAGGAAAGAAGTCAAAGTGTTGTCCCCCGTCCACTATGATATGTAATAAATGGTCTGCCTGACTGCAGAGTCTTGGAGAGGTCAGTTCATCGCGCCCTTCCTTCTCCAGCCTAACTCCGGTGCTTTTCAGGTTGGCGGCCTGTCAGCCATTTTCCTGACCACCCAGAGATGAGAGAAACATTTGGTTTCTCCTGAAGCCAAATGAAACCCAGAGAAAATCTCTCTAATGAGATCTCAGTCTCAACTTCATGGAGACACTGAAGATACCTCTTGTTAAAACTCCCAGTAATTCTGAGGCCAAGGGGGCGCTGAGCAGCATGTCACTTCCCCAGGGAGAATCAGAGGAAGAAAGGACAGTCTTCTAAATTATTCAACTCCTCCAAATTGACCTGAGGTTTCTACTGCACCCTGGTGGTGGTGGTGCTTTAGTTGCTAGGTCATGTCCAGCTCTTGTGACCCCATGGACTGTAGCCTGCCAGGCTCCTCTGTCCCAACCAAGGGGTTAATACCGAGGTCACTTCTCAGGGTCACTTAAGAAAGCTGTCCAGCTTCTGGTTGGACATAGAAAAGGTGACTCTTACCATCATTATTGTTCCAGATCTATTGTTTACAGGATCAACTTTTCAGGGCTTTTGAAACTCAAAAATTCATTTCTCTGCCTTTGTGTTACACTAACAGTTCTTTCAGGCCATGAGAGCTCTCTAATCTTGCATCTGTGGAGAATGCCCAGAGGATGAGAAACTGTTATTAGAAATGAAAAACATATCGATTGATAAATTAAAATATGATCCCATGATGTACACATCACATTAATAGCTAACATCTGTAAACCATAGCATAATTTCCAAATTGCTTCCTGTTTAAAAGCCTTTTAATGGAATGAAATCCTTTAGAAAGCAGACCACCATGTTTCTCATCCAAATTAAGTAAGACTGTGAATATAAAACCCATTGCAGAGTGCCTGGGACTGAGTACTGTTTGAGAAATATTTGTAGTAGTAATAAAAATTGTTCTGATTTTCGCAGGCACTCAGCACTGGTGACTAGGTTTTTAGTCATTCTCATGGACAGCCTTGTACTTGCCCATCTTTGAACTGCTCCTCCTTCCTATATGAAAGGTGGCATCCCCTGGATTCTAAAATCTTTTCAAGTCTTTCTTTTTCATCTTTGTCAAGGGAAAAGTCTCCAAGATAACGGAAAACCATATATGAGACCCATCCAGAATACTTGATTTACTAAGGCCAAAAAAAAAGAGAAGTTAAATTGAATTGTGACTGTTAAAGATCTTGAAAGAAAATTGCAATAATGACCTAAAAATCAACTCTAAATATGTTACATGGAGAAAACCTTGGGCAGCACAAGCAGGCAGCATTCTGCCCTTTCAAACACATTTGTGGGTGAAGACATCTTTGATTTATTTTGTCATTTAATTTCCCTTCCATCTCTTGGCCTTAAGCCACAGATGCTTCAAGCCTCTTGGTTGGATAATCAGAATTTTCTTTCTTTGCCCATTATTTTTCCTGTTGGCAGTGTTCCCATAATAACAGCCTGATGAAAATGTGCTTTCTCTGTGGCTCCTCACTGCCTCTGAACAATCTCCAAGGGGGTTAGGTTGCCTTTTATCAAAAAGGAGAAGAAGGGGAAAGTTCAAATGGGTTGGAAGTCAGAGTTGGGTGGTTTTCTCCCTAATTGTGTATGCATGCTCACAATAATGGAAGGCACTCCTCAAAGCTGTTCTCTTCAAAGATGTCCTAGTGCTGGGGGGTGTTTGCCAAGACCCCCGATACCTGCCAGGATTCCTCTTCGAAATGGTCACTGAAGCGGGTAGCTTGTTTCCTTTTAAGAAGCCACCCCAGAGAGAGGTTATTATCACACTGGGCTGGTTCCTATTGCTAACAGAAGACTGAGAACACCAACTTGAACAAGATGCTTTTTTCTTGCCTGTCATTTGGGGAAGACTCCCCCTTTTTTCTCCCACTGGTCCCTCACTCTATCAGTTGATGCCAGTGATGCCGTCTAGACGTTTTGTTTGATCTTAACCTGTTCAAATGCTCTATTTGCAAACATTAACAGCATCTATATTGTCAGAAACAACAAAGGAACAGGACTGTGTAATATCTTTAGTAATAGGCTTTACTGGTGTCCTGTGCACCCAGTGTATTCCTGTTCCTGGTGGCCCTGGAACGTTTCAGTTATGCCCAGTTTTTACTCATTCCCTCAAGTAATTCAACAGGCATCACTAAACATCTTCCATGAGGTTGGCAAGTGCTAGGCCCTGCAAGTGGTCAGTGAGAATTAATGCTATGAAACCCGAGTCTGAATAGCAGGCTGTGTTGAAAGATCAAAGCCACTATTTCTTAACCTGTAAGCCTCAGTGTTCTTAAACTAGGTTCTTGTTAGTATCATTCCTTACTAACTCCTCAGCTTAATGATGCCTTTCTATGAATTATGCATTTTTATTTTGCCTAAGCTAGAATCTGCTTTAGTCAATACCTCACATATATAGCTGTGTCTATCAAAACATGTGCCCTTATTCTGACAGAAAAGTAAGCATTTTGGACCACAGAAATAGAAAATTAGCCCGGTTTTTTCATTTGCTTAAGTTTGTTCCTGCTTAAATTTGTTCCTGGGGATGGAGACATCAGCCAAGAAATAAGTGGAATAAGTGAGAGCACAAAGGATGAAGCGGAGGTGCTCTGTCTGAAGCTTCCAGATGCCTCAGCAGGCCTGAGATGAGCATGAGAATCAGGGCTCTGCCAAGGACAGTGGGGAAAGCAGTGATGCCAGAAAGACACCAGATGGGAGGGAGCTAGGAGACCTGAATACTAACCTGTCATTATTTAATAATGTGTGCAAGTGAGCTTTCTTACATTCTTTTGGATTCTGTGATAGATTTCTGTCTGAATAAGATGTAGGGGAATATGTGAATGCCAGGCGTCAGTAGTGTGAAGAAATCAAGAACATTGGCTCCGGCACCTCGTCTGGATTCAGATCCCAATCACTAGTTGACTTTACTAAGCTTAGGAATGTCCCCTGTGCCTTCATTCTCTCCTGTATAAAATATTGCTGTTGATGATAATACTAGCGCCAGCCTCAGAAGGTTTTATATATATATATATATATATTTATTTATTTATTTATTTATTATATATATATTTGGTGAGTATTAAGTGAGACCATAGATGCAAGGGTTTAGAACAGCTTGCGATACACAGTAAACCCTGAATGACTATTAGTTATGTGGTCGATATTCAGGCTGTTTATCAAATAGTCCCCACTCCCTGCCTTGGGATAAAAGTCCAGTTGAATATCATGGATCTCTGTGATTGGAAAATTTTCAGCCAATGATTTGGGAGAAAGTTTTAGTTGCTGTCGTGTCTGTCTCATTGCAACCCCATGGACTGTAGCCCACCAGGCTCCTCTCTCCATGGGGATTCTCCAAGCAAGAATATTGGGATGGATTGTCATTTCCTTCTCCAGGGGATCTTCCCAACCCAGGGATCAGGTCTTCTGCATTGCAGACAGATTCTTTACTGTCTGAGCCACCAGGGAAGCCCAATGAGTTGGGAGTGAAAGAATTCAGGAAAAGCATTTGGTTACCAGAGTGAGACCCTGTAGAGTTCTTTTTCCTTCTTCCAGGAAATTTTCCATCTTGTGGCAGCTTCAGCAGTCTGAATCCTGGAATGAAGATACAAGAGCTGAGCTCCTAATCAACTGGCAGTGGACATGTAAGTGAAAAACTGATCTTTACTATCTTAAGTTGCTGAGATTTGAGGTTTGTTTGTTACCACGGCATAAACGAGTACATCTTGACTGATGAAACTATAACTCTGATCATCTTCATATTTAAAATATAGGGACAGAACCAAATTTTATCATAAATGTGTTAATGTACAAGTCTACTTAATTAGTTTTTGAAAAATGGCTTTATTGAGATGTAATTCACATACCATACTATTCACCCGTTTAAAGTGTATG
Organism: Redunca redunca; assembly: GCA_006410935.1. Classification (NCBI taxonomy): domain Eukaryota; kingdom Metazoa; phylum Chordata; class Mammalia; order Artiodactyla; family Bovidae; genus Redunca; species Redunca redunca. The sequence goes on from SJYQ01011783.1 coordinate 355,275, forward strand.
TTTCAGTGGTTTTTAGGATATTCACAGTTGTATGTAATCAGCGCCACAGTCAGTTTTAGAAGGTTTTCATCACCTCACCAAGAAATCCTGTACCTTTTAGCTATCACTATCTAATGCCACCCTCTCCCCACTTTGGTTGCTGTAAGAAATCATTAATCTACTTTCTATAGATTTCCATGTTCTAGACATTTTATATGGATACAGTCATGAAGTATGCAGCCTCTCATGGCTGGCTTCTATCATTCAGTATGGTGTTTCCAAGATTCATTCCTGTAGCATGTATGAACACTTGATTACTTTTTATGGTGGAATAGTATTATATCATATGAAGGCACCACATTTTACTTATCTGTTGGTTCACTGATGGGCATTTTTGTTGTTTCTACGGTTTGGCTATTCTGAGTAATACTGATATAAACCTTCATGTACGAGTGTTTGTGAGGACTCATTTCTCTTGAGTCTGTACCTCAGAGGGGAATTGCTGGGTCAAAAGATAATTCTGTTTCATCATTTGGGGAACAGCCAAACTATTTTCCAAAGTGTCTGCACCATTTTATAGTTGTGGAATCATACAGTATGTGTCCTCTTGTGACAGGCTAATTTCATATATTATAATGTCTTCCAGCTTCATCCATGTTGTAGCATGTTTCCAATTTCCATCCTTTTTGAGACTAAATAATATTCCATTGCATGAATATATCATATTCTGGTTATTTGTTCATCTGTTGATGGACACTTGGGTTGATTCCAACTTTGGGCTTTGTGAATAATATTACTGTGGACTGTAAGTGTATACCAGTAACTGTTCATATCTCTGTTTTCAGTTCTTTTGGTTATATACCCAAAAGTGGAATTGCTGAATCATATAATAATTCTATTAATATGTTGAATTTTTTGAGGAAACTTTATACAATTTTCCAAGGTTGCTGCATCATTTTGCATTACTATCAATAATGCACAAGGGCTCCAATTTCTTCACATCCTCACCAAGATGTGTTATTTTCTATTTCTGTTTGTTTTTATAGCCGTCATCCTATTGGGTGTGAAGTAGTATCTCATTGATTTGCATTTTCTTAATGATTAGAGAAGTTAAGCGTCTTTTCATGTGCTAATTGTCCATTTGTATATTTTCTTTAGGTAAGTATCTATTCAAGTCCTTTGCTTATTTTTAAATCAGGTTGTTTGTTTTTTGTTGTAGAAGTTTTTATGTATTTGGGTTATTAATCCTTTGTCAGAAATACGATTTGCCAATAGTTTTCTCCCATTTATGCGTTGTTTTTCATTCTGTTGACAGTCTTTCAATGCACAAAAGTTTCTATTTTTTGATGAAGTCCTGTTTAGTTTTCTTTTCTTTGTTGGCTGTGCTTTGGTGTTATATCCAAGAAAGTAATTGAGTGTTGTGAAAATTTCCCTCATATTTTCTTGACTTTATAGTTTTCATTCTTAAATTTACATCTTTGATGCATGTATGTGTGATGTAAGGTAACAGTTTTACTTGTTCACATGTGAGTATTTTTCACATATCATTCATTGAAAAGATTATGTACTTTCTTTCACTTAGCATAGCTATTTGGTATTTGTTCATGGGAAATTTACTGCATTTATTAATAGCTCATTTCTTATTTTTGCTAAGTTATATTCTATTGCATAGATATGTAACAATTTGTTTATTCATTCTTCTACTGGTGGGCCTGGAATGTTTCCGGTTTGGGGCTATTACAGAAAAAGCTACTGTGAACATAGGTATGTGAATGTATGCTTTAATATCTGCTGGGTAAATACTTAGGAGTAGAATGGCTGGATCATCTAGTAGGTGTATGTTTAACTTTACAAGATACTGCCAAACCATTTTCCAAGATTGCTTAATTTTACATAATAGTAATGTGTGAGAATTCTAGTTGTCTTATAACCACTCACAGTGGTAAGACCTTTTAAGTCATTCCTAAAAGTATATATATCACCATGGCTTTAACTTGCCTTTCACTAATGAATAATGATGTACTTATTTGTAATAATTTAATGTGCTTATTTGTCATTTGTATATTTTCTTCTCTGAAGTGTATGCTCAGAATTTTGCCTACTTTTTTTTTAGAATTTTCATATATTATTTATATATTGTGTGTTATTTATATATTTTAGATGCAAATCCTGCATTAGATATGTGCTTTGCAGAATTTTCTCTCAGTCTGTGACTTTGTCCATTCATTCCCTAAAGAATGTCTTTTGAAAACACTTTAATTCTAGTGAGGTCCACTTGATCAATTTGTCTTTTGTAAATCAGGGTTTTAATGTTATATCTAAGAAATGTTTGCCTACCCAAAGGACGCAAAGATTTTCTTCTAGAAATTTTAGTGTAAGCATTAAGTTCTTTCAGTGAATATTTGAATATGGTAGAAAAAAAGGAATATTTCATCCAGATGTCCTACTGTTTTAGTATTATTTGTTGAAAAACTCTTCTTCCACCTCTGAATTTGCCTTGTATCTATGTCAAAAACTATTGTCCTTATATGCATGGGCATATTTCTGAAATCTCTATTCTGTGCCATTGATCTATTTGTCTAACTTGATGTTGATATTACAATGTCTCAATTACTGTAACTTTTTAATAAGTTTAAATCAGATAGTGTGTTTCCCAACTTTGTTCTTCTTTTTCAAAGTTGTTTAGCCTATTTTAGGTCCTTTGCATTTCCATACACATTTTAAAATAATTTTACCAATTTCAAAAAAGCCTGCTGGGATTTTGACTAAGATTTTCAGTTATCAAGAGAGTGGTATTAAAACCTTCCATTGTAATTGTGGATCTGTCTGGTTTTCCTTGCAGTTATATCGTTCTTGCTTCAATTGCTTTGAAGCTCTGTTATTAGGTGCATAAATATTTTGGATTATTTTGCCTGCTTGATAAATTGACCCCTTTATCATCATGAAGTGACCTTTATCCCTGGAAATAGTCTTTGCTCTGAAATCTAATTTGTCTGATATTAGTACAGCCCCCTTTGCTTCCCTTTGAATAATGTTAGCATGGTGTATCTTTTTTTACCATCTTTTAATTTTAATGTATGTGTGTTTATATATTTGAAGTGTATTTCTTCTGAGTTGGATCTTGCTTTTTTACCAATTTGACAATCTCTGCATTTTAAGTGGAGATTAAAGGCATTTTAACATTTGATGTGATTAAAGTTTAATTTGTTCATCTTGCTCTTTATTTTCTTTATGAAATATCAGGGCTTTGTTTCCTTTCTCACATTTTCGTCCTTCTTTTGATCAAATATTTAGTTTTTAAATTGTGCCTTGCTTCTTTTATCAGCTTGTTACCTTGAAATTTAACTTCAAGTGATGGTGCTACATTTCACATATTAGAAAGTTGATAATTATGTACGTCAATTTCTTTCCTCTTTGCCTTTGTGTTATTATTATCATATATTTTTCTTTTACAAACATTATAAACCTCACACCCATTGTGATGATTTTTGTTTAAACACTTAATTATCATCTAAAGAGGTTTAAATAATAAGAAAATATCTTGTATATTTACCCATGTAGTTAGCATTTCCAGCTAACTCTTTATTCCTTTTTGTTCATCCATATATCCACTGGGTATCATTTTCCTTCTGCCTAATGGACTTCTTTTAACATTACTTGTAATGCAAGACTAATGGTAGGGAATTATTTCAGCTTTGTATGCCTGAAAAGGCTCCACTGTACTTTCATTTTAAAAGATATTTTTACTGAATATAGTCATATATTTTGGGTTAATAGTTTTTTTTTTTTTT
>SJYQ01011783.1:359054-442101 GCA_006410935.1 Redunca redunca
TCCTTTTCTCTCAGTACTGTATAGATGTTACTCTATTGTTTTACAAATGTATTATTTTCAATGTGAAATATGTGATTTCCTTATTTTATTCATAGATGTAATATAGCTTTTTTGTCTGGCTGTTCTTCCAATTTTTCTTTTTAATTCCTACTTTTAAGCTACTTGATTATGATGTGCCTTGGTGTAATGTTCTCCATGTTCCTTGCATTGGGAGTTTGTTGAGTTTCTTAGATCCATGGTTTTATCATTTTTAACAAATTTGGAAACTTTTAGCCATTCATATATTTTTTCTATCACTCTTCTCTTTTTGTGGACTCCAATTACATGTATATTAGGCTGCTTAAATTTGTCTCACAGCTTAATAATGTTCTATTCATTTTTAAAAAATCATGTTTCTTTGTTCATTTCATTTTAGATACTTTTGTATTGCTGAATCTTCAAGTACACTTACATTTACCCTAGCATGGTGAATTATCCACTAATACCACTCAGTGTATTTTTCCTCTCAGATATTATAGTCTTCACATCTAGAAGTTAGATTTGAGTTTTTGAATCTTCCATGTATTACCTAACTTTTCAAATGTAAGGAATAGAGTTATACTGTTTTTCTATTTTTGTCTGCTAACCCCAATATCTATGTCAGTTCTGGTTCAATTTTGGTCATTTGATTTTTCACCTCATTATTGTCTTATTTTTAACATCTTTGCATTCCTGGTAATTTTTTTTTAATGTCAGGCATTGTTAATTTTATCTTGTGGGATACTGGCTATTTTATATTTCTATAAATATTATTAAGCTTTCTTTTTATATACAGTTCAGTTATTTGGAAAGCATTTAATTATTTTTCCAGTTTCCTTTCTTTAAGACTTTTTAAGCAAAACCAGACCAGTGTTTAATCAGGGTTAATTTTACCCACTATTAAGGCAAGACTCCTTTGGTTACTATACCCAGTGCCCTGCGAATTTTGAGTTTTTTCAATGTGGCTGGAGAGAATAGGCTATTATCAGCCTTGCCTGGATTCAATGCACTGTAAAGGTGCTATACACCTTTCAGGTGGCCTTTTTGGGGTTTCTGGTAGTTTCATCACACATCCTATAAATTAGTCCTCTACGGAATATTTGAGAGAGAGTCCCTCCAGTTCTCTGATTACCTTCCGTGTGTAGACCCTCCTTGTTGGTACTCTGCCAACTCTAGCAGCTCTAGTCTCTCCACACTCTCAGCTCTGTCTCTTCACCTGGGGGGGCCACCAGGTTCTGCATCAGTTCTTCCTTGTATTGTGGCCTGGAAACTCTCAAGTCAGTTTGCTGGGTCAATTGTAAAACTCACTTTATTTTTTTTATATCTTTCTGAAATTACTTTCCTTCATCACCTAATGTCTGATGTCTTAAAAAACATTGGTTCATATATATTTGGTTTTTCCATTATTCCAGGTGAGAAGTCCCAGTTACTTCACGTCAGTTGGATACAGAAGTCACTCTCTTAATCCATTTTGGATTAACTAAAACATGCACTGATTTCTTGTGGCAGACCATAGGAACATTTGTACACTCTTCATGAACAGAAAGATTTGCCAAAAGCTGTCCACATAAATTTCCCTTAACGTACAAAATGGCAATGTAATCTGTCACTGACTGAGACACCCACATGTTTTTAATATTTGATTTTGCATTGAAAAAGAAATAGATAACAAAAACATAATAAGCACAAAGTCTTCCTGTTTATCCTCTGTAGTATTTTGTCATTCTGGTGATGGTTTAAATATTCTGTCCCTCCATGCATGCCCAACCTCCTGATCCATGCCTGTAGATCTCCTACAGGCCACCACCCTTGAAATTTTACAAGCAACTTTGTTGACAGAAAATCACTACCCTACTCTACCCAGATGGTAATATTCATTTTAAGCCACTGAATACCAGGACTTCCTCCAATTTATCACAATTAAACACCTGTGCTAAATAAGTTGCATAGCTCCACTGTGGATTTAAAGCCACGAAATTGTAACCGTCAAATCTTTTTTTCATTTAATGGGATAAATAGTGTGAGGGCCCTCCAGATGTTGTTTAAAGATAATGCATGATGTTTTGAGCAGGGAGTTCCTCCAGAGGCTTTTCAGACTTTGGTTAATCCTTCTCTTCCATCCTCTGTGTTGCTTCTCTGATGGGATGACTCTATGCTTAAATGTCGAGATTCTGCCTCCCTACTTATCACATTCTTATTTTTATTTTGTGGCAAACCTCCCTTATATTGCTCCCGGAAAGGCATAAAAATTACTTATGATATTAAATGAGGATTAAGAACATGGGTTTGTATATCTGACAGGGCCAGACTGAAGTTCCAGCCATTTCCCTTACCAGCTGTGTGACCCTGGGTCTGTTACTAAAGATTTATGGCCCACAGTTTCTATCCACTCCCCTTTTAAAAAAGAAATAGCACAAGAAATTTTGTATAGACAAAATAATGAATGTAAAAAGGGTTGAGTACAATACCTTCCAACAGGAAATGCTCAGTAAAGGTGATATTTTGATACTGAATAAGTTGTTAGTGATGGTAAGTCTTGCATCATTGTCATTACCCTTTATAATAATTCTTGGTGCAAAGGTTACTTTCAGAGTCTGATGGGCTATCCATTGTTAAATACCTGATATATTACCTCACTATTCTCAGCCAGATGTCTCAAATTGATGGTCCACAGGAAAGCAGCATGAAGTTTTTAAACATTAAAAACAAAATTAAGAAAAAAATGATTTCCTATTGAATCCAGAGTTCAGTAAAAAGTCAGACACCTGTCTTAAATGTCTACACCTTAAATGTCTTTTAGGTGTAGACTCAGGATTCCATGTGTTTTAATGAGGCAGCTATGAACTAGCTATCATATTCAGTAGCACAATACTTGCCAATTTGCCAGGACCCATCTATCTCACTTGCCTTCCCCACACCAAATTGAGAGTCACCCTCACCCAGCACAGGAACTATTAATTATCCTTCCTGTCCCCTGATTTACTCTGAGGCTGCTTACTCTGCCTAAATGAGATGCACTAAAGTTTACAAGGTATTTAGAATAGAGACTAATATAAAGAGCAGCATTTCTGTAAATGGCCTTTGTCCTGAAACATAATAAAATGATTTGGGGAGCAGTTCTGGACATTCTGCCTTTTGGTGTTTGAGCTGAGACTGCAGGTTGTCACCAGACATGGATTCTGCTTTGTTTCTTTGCTGCTACTGCTGCTGCTAAGTCACTTCAGTCGTGTCCGACTCTGTGCCACCCCATAGACGGCAGCCCACCAGGCTCCCCCATCCCTGGGATTCTCCAGGCAAGAACACTGGAGTGGGTTGCCATTTCCTTCTCCAATGCATGAAAGTGAAAAGTGAAAGGGAAGTCGCTCAGTTGTGTCCAACTCTTAGCAACCCTATGGACTGCAGCCTGCCAGGCTCCTCTGTCCATGGGATTTTCCAGGCAAGAGTACTGGAATGGGTTGCCATTTGTTTCTCTAGCATAACACTAATATGAGCTGGATTCATTGCTGAACAAAATAAAAAGTCCAAGTATGCCTCTCAGTTTGGCATGATAATGTGAATAAATCATGATATATATGTAGCTCTTGATTAACATCATTAAAGAAAGAAGCATGGCCCTCTCCTGCCCTTTCTTGTCCTCTTAGGGCCAAACTGTTGGTGTGATGACTGAAGTTGGAGTAGCCATTTTGTAATGAAGTAGAAGGCAAGAGTTGAGAATGATGAAACAACAAATTAAAAGGCACCTGGATTCCCGGTACTCTTTGTGCCAGCTTACCTGTCCTGGACTACATACATTTTTATTAGAGAAGTATATATTTCAGTAATGTTTATGCTACCATTATTTGGGAATTTCTGACACTTAAAGATGAAGTACTCTTGCCTGGCAAATCCCATGGACAGAGGAGCCTGGTGGGCTGCAGTCCATGGGGTCGCTGAGTCGGACACAACTGAGCGACTTCCCTCTCACTTTTCACTTTCATGCGTTGGAGAAGGAAATGGCAACCCACTCCAGTGTTCTTGCCTGGAGAATCCCAGGGATGGGGGAGCCTGGNTGCCGTCTATAGGGTCGCAGAGTCGGACATGACTGAAGTGACTTAGCAGTAGCAGCAACAGCAAAGATGAAGTTAATCCAAACTGATACTATTATATGTATATTTTTTTACTTTTATATATTGATATGACACATTAATATCAGCTATTATGTTGATAATAACTTTTCTATATAATTTATAGAAATTAGCATAGGCATCTAAGAAATTCACATTAATTAATTATCTGCATTAATTATGTCTTCCATGTGACTTTTCTTCATTGAAATAGTTCACACACTTTAAAAAATTATTTATCATCTATTCTCACTAATTCTACTTTATGTATATTAAATTCTATTGTACTTTAGTATTATATGTATTCTATTTTTGTAACAGGTTTGTTGAGATATAATCCACATATCATAGAATTTACTCACTTAACATATATAATTCAGTTTTTAATATGTTCACAAGCTTGTGCGACCATCACCAGTATCAATAGTACTGTTTACTTCCGCTTGCTTTCCATCGGTTCAAGCAAGTCATATAACCTTGACTAGGAAAGCCTCCTGTAGAGAGGCATCTCATACTGGAAAGCAAATCCTCTGAAGAAGAATGCAATCTAACACACATATCATCCCAACTAGGTAGATATTAGGGGTCATAGTGATCAGAGTATATGTGGTAGAGGAGTTGAGACTTGAGTAGGTGTTGTATTGAGTTGGATATGCTGATAGAAGGAAATGGCATTTAAGAAAATAATTTCCTTGTGAGCTCAAGTACAATGAAGAAAATAAACAAATAAGAAAAGTATTGAATAACAGTAAGAAAAGTATTAAATAAATATTTTTGAATAAAAAGTAAGAAAAGTATTCTTACAAGAGAGGAAATTTTTTTTTAATTGAAAGTGGTAAGTTAGGATGTAATGTAAGGCCAGCTGTAACTGAGAGTCTTGACTGAAAAGTTACAGTTGATTTTAAAAACCAACTATAAAAACAGTAATTAAAATATGAAAGTAACTTTCTTGTGTAATAGGTACTGTTTTATGTATTTTACATGCTATATCTCCTTTAATCTTCACAATAACCAGATGCAATAGGTCCAGATAGTATCTTTACTTACCAGATGAGCTAACAAACTCAGAGAGGCAAATGTCATTCAGTATGAAAGTTCCTATTGCTTCCAATCAAGAATCATAAATCATACTGAATAGAAAAAATCTAAAATAATATACACTATAATTTTAACAGTGAAACTATGTGTTGGGTAAAATTTCAGGGAAATTTCCATTTATTTGTATCTTCTTTAATTTTCTTTCAGCAGTTTTTTCCCTTAGTTTCCAGTATACAAACTTGCACCTCTTTCGTTAAATTTATTCTCAAGTATTTTATTCTTTCTGATGCTATTGTAATGGATTCTCTTAACTTCATTTTCTGTACATTGTCACCCTGCTTATTTAACTTATATGCAGAGTACATCATGAGAAATGCTGGGCTGGATGAAGCACAAGCTGGAATCAAGATTGCCGGGAGAAATATCAATAACGTCAGATATGCAGATGATACCACCCTTATGGCAGAAAATGGAGAAGAACTAAAGAGCCTCTTGATGAAAGTGAAAGCAGAGAGTGAAAAAGTTGGCTTAAAGCTCAACATTCAGAAAACTAAGATCATGGCATCCAGTCCCATCACTTCATGGCAAATAGATGGAGAAATAGTGGAAACAGTGGCAGACTTAATTGGGGGGTGGGGGCTCTAAAATCACTGCAGATGGTGAGTGAAACCATGAAATTAAAAGATGCTTACTCCTTGAAAGAAAACTTATGACCAACCTAGACAGCATATTAAAAAGCAGAGACATTACTTTGTCAAAATAGGTCTGTCTAGGCAAGGCTATGGTTTTTCCAGTAGTCATGTATGGATATAAGAGTTGGACTGTGAAGAAAGCTGAGCACCAAAGAATTGAGGCTTTTGAACTGTGGTATTGGAGAAGACTCTTGAGAGTCCCTTGGACTGCAAGTAGATCCAACCAGTCCATCCTAAAGGAAATCAGTCCTGAATATTCTTTGGAAGGACTGATGTTGAAGCTCAAACTCCAATACTTTGGCTACCTGATGCGTAAGAGCTGACTCATTTGACAAGACTGTGATGCTGGGAAAGATTGAAGGTGGGAGGATAAGGGGACGACAGATGATGACATGGTTGGATGGCATCACGGACTCAATGGACCTGAGTCTGCGTAAACTCCAGGAGTTAGTGATGGACAAGGAGGCCTGGAGTGCTGCAGTCCATGGGGTCGCAAAGAGTCAGACACAACTGAGTGACTGAACTGAACTGAACTTCATTTTCAGATTATTGATCACTAGTATGTATAGATACAAGAGGTATTTACATATCGATCTTGCAGCCTTGAACTTTGCTCAATTTATTATCTCTAATAGGCTTGTGTGTGTGTGTGAATTCTTTAGGATTTTCTCTATATAGAATCATGTAACTTGTGAAAAAAGATGGTTTAACTTCTTTCCCTGGTGGCTCAGCTGGTAAAGAATCTGCCTGCAATGTGGGAGACCTGGGTTCTATCCCTGGGTTGGGAAGCTCCCCTGGAGAAGGGAAAGGCTACCCACTCCAGTATTCTGGCCTGGAGAATTCCATGGACTGTATAGTTCATAGGGTCGCCAAGAGTCAGACACAACTGAGCAACTTTCACTTTTAAATGTGGATGCCTTTTGTCTTAGGCAATTTTACTGCCTAATTGTTCTGGCTGGAACTTCTACTGGAGAGTTAAATACCAGTAGTGAAGTGGGCTTCCCTCTTCTTGATCTTAGGGGAAAAGCTTTCAGGCTTTCACTATTGAAACAATGTATTACTTTTAAACATAGAAAACCACATGATTATTTTACACAACTAATAAAAATGTAGAATGAAATCTATTTGAGGAGTTCTTTAAGGTATAAAGCTCCCATTAACCTCTTAGTTTTATGCAGGAGAAAATGACAGATTAGTATTGAAAGGGAAGCTAGAGTCAGCCACACAGGACTATGAAGAGATAACTAGAAACACCTTTCCTCTTGGAATAAGAAGGAGTAAACCGCCAGTGGGATAGCATGAAAACATTGAAGACTTGAAATTAGGTACTCCCTAAAAGATATAATAAGGAGAGAGCTGTCTTCAAAAAGAGAACTAGGTATTTCAGACTGCAAGGCCAAGATCAAGATAAAGGAATAGTAGTTACTAGTTGCCACTCATTATAGTTAAAGTATTATGAAAACCAACGTGACTGAAGAAACAGCAACTTAGAAGAAACTGCTAGAGTTGAAGGCTCAGGATTTCTGGGAAAGAAGCACATTAGGGGAAAATAGCAAGAAGTATGACTTGCCAATCCAATCTATGTTAGTGATGGTCAATAGCTCATTACACTGAAATTGTGGGTTCTGTGTTTATGGCTTCCATTTAATACATTCTTAATAGATATCAGTCACTGGGCAAAGATTTCTATTAATTCTTATAACAGCCAAGTGAGAGATACAGTTTTGGTTTCATTATATAGAAAGGGAAATTGAGATTCAGAAAAGTGAAAGTGAAAGTTGCTCAGTTGTGCCTGACTCTTTGTGACCCCATGGACTATACAGCCCATGGAATTCTCCAGGCCAGAAAACTGGAGTGGGTAGCCTTTCCCTTCTCCATGGGATCTTCCCAACCCAGGGATCAAACCCAGGTCTCCCACATTGCAGGTGGATTCTTTATCAGCTGAGTCACCAGGGACAGATTCAAAAAATTTCTGTCCTTTTTTCTAGCTACACAGTGAGTAGATATTAGAAATAGGATTGGGGTCTAGAGTTTTTGTTAAATGTTATAATTTTCATAGATGATACAAAGAAATTTTTAGTATAGTTACCTATATTCATACTATATGGTCAGTTTAGGTGAGGTGATGCTACAGTAACAAAGAGGCCCCAAGCTTCAGTGATTTAAAACAATATTCCATATCCTCTTCACTATGCAACACAGAATAACAGATTATGTATCTTCTATGCCAAAATTTCAATAGTCCATGATTCTACCATTTCTCCATTTCCCTCTTGCTATCCCTTTAATTTTTTACAAATTAATGTGTCTGTGTGAGCAGTATAAACATTTTTTGAGCATGACAGAATGTAAGGTGAAAATCAGCATCTCCATTTTACACTGACATTTTGAATAATGAAAGTTGTATATGAGGGCATTTTAAGCTCCTTAAAGAAAAAAAATCATATCAAATTCAAGATATAGCAATAACAATGGTTCCTGTCATTTTGAATTGTTTAGTTTTGATATAAAGCATCCAAATCAAAACTAAAAATAAGTCTTGACTACATAAAATTTTTCAGGAGAGTTTTTATTAAAGTTTTTTATTAAAGGGCNGATTGCAACCATTAAAGTATCTGAAAAGATATTGAATTTGGTTTTGACACATGGGCAAAGTAGATTTTAACTTTGTGTGTGTGTATGTAAGAGGCCACTGAAAAAAAGAGAATTAAAATTGTCACACTGTGTGTGTAATGACCTGCCATATTCATGAAGTTATTGCAGTGATAAATCTGTAGTTTTCACTGATGCCAGGACTAGTAATGTGCAATGCATTTAACAAATAAATTTGCATACAGAAAATATCATTGACCTTTGAATCTCAAAAGACAAAGATTTACAAGGACCATCATCCCCAAATAAACTATTTGATTTATGTTCTTGTGTTTTCTTGTAGCAGCAACAGAAATGCAACAAGCTGCCATTCCGCAATGAGAATAAAAGAGGAGAAATACCTTCCCAAGTGTGAGATATACCAATTTGCATTGAAAATTGATAATTCTATAATCTGATTTCTCCTGATTCTTATTTTATAGCATTTATTTTTGTTCTATAACTGAAGGCATTAAAATAGCATATGATCATGGTGAAATGGTTCTTTAAAATAGTAGAATTTCAGGAACATAGATTTGTTTTATTTTAATCATAAATTCAACTGGGATGTGAGGGCTGCTTCCTGTTGTGCTACCCTGCTGCCTTCAATGTGAAACATCTAGAAAGAAAAATCTGTATTTGCTTTCTTTCCTTGCTGGCCACAACTCACCCCTTTGCAATCTGTCATCTTAGTTCACCTTAAAATTATATAATTGCATTTATTTATTCATTTCTTGTTTTTTGTTCATTCATTGATTCAGCTCAGTTCAGTCACTCAGTCGTGTCCAACTCTCTGCAACCCCATGAATCGCAGCACGCCAGGCCTCCCTGTCCATCACCAACTCCCGGAGTTCACTCAGACTCACATCCATCGAGTCAGTGATGCCATCCAGCCATCACATCCTCTGTCGTCCCCTTCTCCTCCTGCCCCCAATCCCTCCTAGCATCAGAGTCTTTTCCAGTGAGTCAACTCTTTGCATGAGGTGGCCAAAGTACTGGAGTTTCAGCTTTAGCATCATTCCTTCCAAAGAAATCCCAGGGCTGATCTCCCTCAGAATGGACTGGTTGGATCTCCTTGCAGTCCAAGGGACTCTCAAGAGTCTTCTCCAACACTACAGTTCAAAAGCATCAATTCTTTGCTGCTCAGCTTTCTTCACAGTCCAACTCTCACATCCATACATGACTACTGGAAAAACCATAGCCTTGACTAGACAGACCTTTGTTGGCAAAGTACTATTAAGCATTTGCTTGTGTGTATCAGGCAATGTCCTCATCCATGGGAATGTAAGGCTAAACACCACCCATGTGGTCCCTGGCCCCTTAGACTTTCTATCTGCCAGAGAGTGAGAGGCAGGAAAAATACCAATAAGTAAATGCATGAAAAGAATAAATCCAGAGAATATAAATTCTATAAAGAAAGTAAGTAAGGTGGTATGATAGAGTAGCTGAGTAACAATGGGTGCATACAATGAAATAGGAACTTGAAGAAGTCTCTTTGAAAATATGATACTATGTTCAGAGGCAAATGATGAGAAAAAGTGAACTCAGAAAAGAATTACATACAAATTGCAGAGTAAAAACAAGACCCAGGGTTGGGCACAAGCTGGGCTTATTCAGGAAACTAAAAAGTTCCGTCTGCACTGGCCAACTTGGCTCTCTCTGTATCCTTCTTCTGCCTCTCTCGGATAATGCAAGGAGGTGGTAAGAGTGGATAAGAGCGCAAGTTCTGGAGTCTGGTGAGTTGTCACTGAATCTGTATTCTCCTACTTCCTCCTTTGCAAGCCTCTGTTTTCTCACCTGTAACACGTAGGACTGTCTTGTCAGCGTTCTTACAGGAAACAAATGACATATCCAAATAAGGTTAATTTGAGGAAGTTTATTTGCAAAGGGGTAAATTACAAAGGCATGTTGGGTATAAAGAAAATAGGAGATTCCATTTCAGAACTCTTGATACATAACAGCCAGATTATTCCCACCTCTAGACCAAAAGGGATAAAAGAGAGAGAGATTACAAGAACTTGAAAATAGAGAGAGCACAAACTCCTTTGAGAGTGACGGTGACCCTAACTGAGACTGAATGGCTTCTCGTAAGATACTGAATATGGTTTTTGTGTTTTACAATAAGACCTTAGCATTTATCCATTCTATATATAATAGCTTATATTTGCTAACCCCAACCTCGCACTCCAGCCCTCTCCCAACTCCCTTCCCCTTGGCAACCACCAGGCAGTTCTCTATGTCTGTGATTCTGTTTCTGCTTCACAGATAGGTTTATCTGTGTCATATCTTAGATTTCACATATAAGTGATATCGTATGGCATTAGTCTTTCCCTGGGCACAAGTTGCATCCATGTTGCTGCAGCTGGCATCATTTCATTCTTTTTATGGCTGAGTAATAGTCCATTGCATACATGTACCACATCTTCTTTATCCATTCATCTCTCAATGGACATCTAGGTCGTTTCCATGTCTTGGCTGTTGTGAATACTACTACTGTAATATGAACATTCAGAGAAGGCAATGGCACCCCACTCCAGTACTCCTGCCTGGAAAATCACATGGACAGAGGAGCCTGGTGGGCTGCAGTCCATGGGGTCGCTGAGTTGAACACAGCTGAGCGACTTCACTTTCACTTTTCACTTTCACGCAAGGAGAAGGAAATGGCAACCTACTCCAGTGTTCTTGCCTGGAGAATCCCAGGGACGGGGGAGCCTGGTAGGCTGCCATCTATGGGATCGCACAGAGTCGGACACGACTGTCACTGGGGTGTGTGCATCTTTTTGGTTATAGTTTTGTCTGGATATTTGCCAGGAGTGAAACTTCTGGATCATATTGTAGTTCTCTTTTTAGTTTTCTGAGGAACACCCATACTGTTTGCCACAGTGGCTGCACCAACTTACATTTCCACCATCAGTGTAGGAGGGTTCCTTTCTCTTCACACCCTCTCCAGCATTTATTATTTGTAGACTTTTTGGTGATGGCCATTCGGACTGTTTTGAAATGATATCTCATTGTAGTTTTGATTTTCACTGTTGAGCATCTTTTCATGTCCCTATTGACCATCTGTATTTCTTATTTGGAGAAATGTCTATGTAGGTCTTCTGCTCAGTTTTGAATTGGGTTTTTTGTTTTTGTTGTTGAGTTGTATGAGCTGTTTGTATATTTTGGAAATTAAGCCCTTGTCAATCATATCATTTGCAGATATTTTCTTTCATTCTGCATTATTTTTTCTCCAAAAATATACGCCAGTTTTTAATGAGAAAAATAAGAATTGCTATCAAGAGGGGAATTCATTAATGGATTCAGGAAGCAGTGCGGGAAGGTGACAGAGGAAAGAGAGGGAGAGGCTCAGGGTGTCCAGCAGGTAGAGCCTCATCTTTCCCCCCTGCCTTCATTGCCTTTGCTTAGGCTCCCCTCCCTGAGAGATACAGGCTCAGCTTTGGACGTCAGGGGCTTGCTTGGATAATGGAACATATCCAGTCTTATGTGATCCTCCAACCTTCCTGAAGTTACTGAGTCACTGTTCATGCCAGCATCCCTTGAACACATGTGTATAGACAGAGCGTCTCAGATTTTAAGGTAGAAGAGACTACTTTTAGAAGCTTATTGAAGACTCAAACATTCTACTTCACCCCAGCAGTATGCCTGGAAAGAAACATTGATATCTGCATTTTTAAAAGCCCTTCCAGATGATCATTTTGTTGGGGGTTAGTTAACCACCTAATAACAATCACTGGACAGTTATGGTGTAAATGTACCTTTTCGGGTGTCAGTCTCATGCTTTTTCCTCCAATGGAAAGATAAGTGGTTACCTGCAGAGGCTCATGGCATGCTATATGACCTAGGGGCAGAGATATGTGGAGGCGGATGGGCTGGATTTTGATAGGTGACAAAGCTAGGAATGGCTGGCAAGTGAAACAAATGATCCTGAACTTAGTCATGAGAGCAGAGATGGACATGGTGCTCTTGGGGAACTTGAGCATTCTGTGGGTGTCAGGCCTGGAAGAGTAGGTGAAGGCCAGATTGTCCTTTTCCTATAGGAAGTAGCAGATCACTGAAGATTTTAGAACAAGAAAGTAAAAGGAGATTCTATGTGCATTCTAACAAGGCAGTGAGCATGCAGACCAATGGGGCCAGACTTAGAGCCCAAAAGACCTGGGTTTGGGCCCAACTCTGCCGGGGCTTCCCTGGTGGCTCAGCTGGTAAAGAATCTGCTGTAATGCGGGAGACCTGGGTTCAATCCCTGAGTTGGGAAGATCGCCTGGAGAAGGGAACAGCTACCCACTCCAGTATCCTGGCCTGGAGAATTCCATGGACTGTATAGCCCATGGGGTCGCAAAGAGTCAGATGGGACTGAGCGACTTTCACTTCACTTCTGCCTGTTAATGGTAAGTGATTAGGGGACAACTTAAAACCCTTTCACAGTTTCAGTTTCCTTTTTTCTAAAGTGAGCTTAATACAAATTTGTAGAGTCAATATAAAAGGCCTATATTTTTGTATAAATTTACACTCAGGTATCCAGTAAATGATCCTTAAAAGAGCTTATTGTCAGAATGGTGAAACACAGGTAAAGATGAAAAGACTGCCTTCAGGGAAAGTGAAAGAACAGAGACTGTAATCACCCTGCAGTACTCTTTGTGGTCTTCCCTTTCTGTACTGATGGCATCTCCCGAAGTTAGCAAAGCTCTTAGATGAAAGTGTTCTGTGGAAGCAACCAATCACTGCACTGCAGTAGTGTTTCTCAAAGTGGGGTTTTCCAACCCTGCTGACTCTTGACCAGCAGTCAACTGTCACACATGGTACATATATTTTGGGGTGATTCCAATAAACACGCTTTTCATATGAATTTCACAAATAATGAGATGTAAGATTTATTGTGTTAGTTATAGAATTCTCATTACATTTTAGGATTTTATATGTTTGACCCAGACTGATGGTCAGTTCATCTCAGCTAACATGAAATTAACTGTGAAATTTGCATTTTTATTCCTATTGAATATGTTATGCTTATTCAAAAAATGTTCAAGTCACAAAAAAGGAGTTCATTGGGGCATAAAAGTGGTGATTAAATTGGAACATAAATACTGCATCTCAGAAAGTATCACAACCATAAAGAGTGATGAGACCCTAGGACAAATCTGTAATATGAATAGGTATTGTTTTAGGAAAAATGAGTCTTAAGTGACAATTTCATGAATATCCTAAAGATTATATGTACTTAAACTAGCAAAATATAGAAAATTTCCATATAAAACTTTATTCAATATTGGAATAAACCCATGGTACTATTCATATTATGCTTTTTTTTTAAGTGACCTCTCTGTTTTTCCTAAACAAGCTCAAAATAATACTTTCTGAAGCAAAGTTGATGACTTCTGCTGTCAGTGGTGGAAAAAAAAGACCAGAGCTACAGAGGCGTCTTTCAAGGTTGCATTCATCTTGCCAAAACACAGGTACAAGTCACACCAGTGCCAAGAAGCTAATAACAACAGCTGCCACGTTAATGACAAATAGTGTGATCACAGGCAAAGCAGAATGAGCTATTGGCAAAATTCCTTATCAAATAACACTGATGGATGTTGCAAAATATCAATGGAATACATTGTGGAAGAGCAATTACACTCTTGTGCATCTGCTGGTAGATATTTCACGGTAGACTTGGGTGATGCCACTGATGGAAAGAGTATGAATTAGCTGCTCTTGGCATAAATGCAGTACATAAAGGAAGAAGAAGTGCTTGACATGCTTTATTCTGTTTATCCAGGATATAGGAAAAGGGAGGTGTCTGTTGTTTTACAATTCTTTTTCATGATCTGTGAGCCAGACTAGAAAATGTGCAATGAAATCAGTCCCACTGGACTCCAACAACCTATACGTAGCATGGATGGGGTTTGCTTTGCAAAGAAAAGGATTCTCACCTTAGTGCCAACCAGAAGATATTTTATCAGCAAAGAAAATTTGGTGGTCAACAATTCTACTTTGATTCAAATTAAACAACAACAAAAAAAAGTGCAAGTGGTGACATAGATTGGGAAAATGAATGTAAGATTCTGCTTTTCTAGCCTGAAGTATGTTGGCTTTCAAGATAAAGTTGTTCAGAAAACAAGTTTGAAATGAAAGAAAAAGAAAAAAAAAAAACCTTCAAAATTGGGAATGGAATATGCCAAGACTGATGCTTTTGAACTGTGGTGTTGGAGAAGACTCTTGAGAGTCCCTTGGACTGCAAGGAGATCCAACCAGTCCATTCTCAAGGAGATCAGCCCTGGGATTTCTTTGGAAGGAATGATGCTAAAGCTGAAACTCCAGTACTTTGGCCACCTCATGCAAAGAGTTGACTCATTGGAAAAGACTCTGATGCTGGGAGGGATTGGGGGCAGGAGGAGAAGGGGACGACAGAGGATGTGATGGCTGAATGGCATCACTGACTCGATGGATGTGAGTCTGAGTGATCTCCGGGAGTTGGTGATGGACAGGGAGGCCTGGCGTGCTGCGATTCATGGGGTCGCAAAGAGTTGGACACGACTGAGCGACTGAACTGAACTGAACTGATACATTGTCACCTTACTTATTTAATTATATGCAGAGTACATCATATGAAATGCTAGGCTGTATGATCACAAACTGGAATCAAGATTGCTGGGAGAAACATCAACAACTTCAGATATGCAGATGATACCACTCTAATGGCAGAAAGCGAAGAAGAACTAAAGAGCCTCTTGATGAGAGTAAAAGAGGAGAGTGAAAAAGCTGGCTTAAATCCCAGCATTCGAAAAACAAAGATCGTGGCCTCAAGTCCTATCACTTCATGGCAAATAGATGAGGGAAAAGTGAAAGCAGTTAGATTTTCTTTTCTTGGGCTTCTTAAACACTGCAAGTGGTGAGTGCAGCCATGAAATTAAAAGACGCTCCTTGGAAGGAAAACTCTGACAAACCTAGACAACATATTAAAAAGCAGAGACATCACTTTGCAAATAAAGGTCTGTATAGTCAAAGCTATGGTTTTTCCAGTGTCATGTACAGATGTGAGAGTCAGACCATAAAGAAGGCTGAGTGCTGTAGAATTGATGCTTTTGAACTGTGGTACTCGAGAAGACTGTTGTGAGTCCCTGGGACATCAAAGAGGTCAAACCAGTCAACCCTAAAGGAAATCAGTCCTGAATATTCACTGGAAGGACTGATACCAGAGCTGATGCTCCAATACTTGGGCCAACTGATACAAAGGGGCATCTCCTTGGAAATAATCCTAAGGCTGAGAGAGATTAAAGACAAAAGAAGATGGAGGCGATAGAGGAAGAGACAGTTAGATAGCATCACCAACTCAATGGACATGAATTTGAGCAAAGTCTGAGAGACAGTGGAGTACCCAGAAGCCTGACGTGCTGCGGTCCGTGGGGTTTTAAAGAGTCAGACACAACTTAGTAACTGAATGACAACAACAATGAAAACCACTCTTTTGGGAAACTACTAATAATAGTTTAGTTCTTTGATTTTACATTATTTGCTCAAATGGCATATCTCAGCAATATATTCACTATCAGGAATAGAATGTCTATCAGAACTAGAATGTCTATATTGCTCTATTTTATGTTGAAACTAAGATATTAAAGAAATTATGGTACTGACTTTCTTTTTTTTAATTTTTTATTGAAGTATACTTGATGTGCAATGTATTAGTTTCAGGTGTACAACAAAGTGATACAGTTATACATATGTATATATATATGTGTGTGTCTGTACACACACACACACACACACACACACACATATATATATGTTCCTCTTCAGATTCCTTTATCTTATAAGTTATTACAAAATATTGAGTATAATTCCCTGTGTCATATAGTATGTCCTTGTTGGTTTTCTATTTTATATAGAGTAGTATATATACATTAATCCCCAACTCCTAAATTATCCCTCTCCCATACTTTCCACTTCAGTAACCATAAGTTTTTTTTGTTTTGTTTTATCTGTAACTCTGTCTCTATTTAATAAATAGCATTTTATCATATTTTGGATTCTATATATAAGTGATGCCATATGATATTTATCATCTCTTTTCTATATCCCTTCACTTAGCAGGGTTATCTCTAGGTCCACCCATGTTGCCGCAAATGGCATTATTTCATTATTTTTATGACTGAGTAATATTCCATTGTATATAAGTACCATGTCTTCTATATCCATTCTGTTGATGGACATTTAGGTTGCCTCCATGTCCTAACTTTTGTAAATAGTGCTGCAATGAACATTAGGGTGCATGCATTTATTGGATTATGGTTTTCTCTGGATATATGCCCAGGAGTGTGATTTCTGGATCTTATAATAGCTCCGTTTTTAGTTTTTTAAGGAATTTGCATACTGTTCTCCATCATGGCTGTACCAGCTTACATTCCTATCAGCAGTATAGGAGGGTTCCCTTTTCTCCACATCCTCTCCAGCATTTATTGTTTATAGAATTTTTGATGATGGCCATTCTGACCAATGTGCAGTGATGCCTCTTTGATTTGCATTTTTCTAACAAGTAGAGGGCTGCCGCCTATGGGGTCGCACAGAGTCAGACACAACTGAAGCAACTTAGCAGTAGCAGCAGCACAAGTAGTGCTGAAAATTTTTTCATGTGCCTCTTGGCCGTCTGTATGTCTCTTCTGAAAAAAGAATGTCTATTTTGATAGATATTCTTGACTTTTGCTAATCCATCAACCAAATAGTTAACACTGGGTATTTTAAAGGGTTGTTTGTAATTGGAAGGTGGGGGAAAGGAGGCCCTCAGTATATTTCTATATGATTTGCGTTTGTTAAAATGAGGATGCATTAATTTTTAATTTCAGATTTTAAGAACATAAATTTAGTTTAAAAATTATAAATTGATATTGCTTTACATCAGGAAATTTGGCAAACTATTACAATTCAAAATAAGAATAACTTTTACTGCTATAATTTTACTTGTAAGACTTTATCTCATTTTTTAAAAAAAAGTTTGTCTCTATGTTTATATAAGTGTGTATGTCCAAACATGAATGGACATACAGTTTGATTTAAACCATTAAAAAGTGGAAAGAATTTAAATGTTCATAAGTATTATAGAGATTTTTATTTTCAATAGGGTGTATTTATACAACACAGTACCAGAAAGTTAGTAAAAAGAATGAGAATGAGATGACTACTTATGACCTAGAAAGAGATCCAACACAGTGTTTAAGGGAAAAAGAAAGTTATAAAAAAGCATATTAACATGAGCCAATTTTAGTGACTATATAAAGAAGTGCAAATATGTGTGTGTATGTATAAAATAACTTGAAGGATGTATGAAATACATTAAGATTTCTACTCTGCTGGGGAATAGAATTGAGATAACCGGCAAGAAAATGGAGAGTGGGCTAAGAAGGAAAATATTTTTTTTATTTTATGTTTCTGTACATTTTTATATTAAGTTTAGATAAATCTTCATGCCATACATCATTGTATAAATTATGGAAAAATCCAGTTATCAACACTCCATCACATAATGCAGTAAGGAGAAAACTTGAACCATTAAGATAGAAAATCAACTGATAAGATGGAAAAACAGTTAAGCAAACACTGATGAACAGAAGCTAATGTGATAGAAAAAGGGAACCATGAAAATAAATGTGGAAGAAGACAGAGAAGAAATCAGAATAATCATTATCATAGTAATGATGATTATGCTGATCATTATAGTACTAGTAGTAGTAATAAAACTATAGAAACTGGAATGCTAACAGAATGTAGATATGTAACAAGAAAGTTGCATATTTACCTCTTCACTCTATTTTGCCACAGTGCTTCTTAATCTTTAGGGCCATTCCAGTTAACTCACTGAATTATCTCAATTATCCTGAGTGACTGTATGGAGTGATGCATATTAAAACAAAATTAAAAACAAATGAAACACGTGTTGGGTCGGCCAAAATGTCATTTGGATATTTTACCAAGATGTTATGGACAAACCTGAATAAACTTTTTGGCCAACCCAATATGTACATATTATATGCAACTTTCTCTCTCTGTCTCTTTTTTGTGGGCCAAGAGACGGGGCTGGAGGAGTATGAGAATAGTATCTGGTGCTCTGGACCTGGAGGCTTGTGAATCATGGTGCTCTGATGGTTATAGGGAGGTGACCCAATGACCTTGCTGAAATGACTCAAGTGAGGAGTGAAGGTATTAGTGATTAGTGGGTTCTAGGAAGGAGGATTCTGAGGTCGCTTATTGCCAGCCAGAGGTAACAAGCCCTATTTTCTCCTTCCTCCCTCTCCTTCCTCCCACTTTCCCAGCTCTTTCTTCCCACCAGTCCCCTCCCTTGCTAATCCTTTTCCCCTCCACTACCCTCCTCTTCTCATTTCACCTTTCTTTTAAAATCAAAGATCCCAGATATTTATTAATCATGCTATCTGTCACTCCTGTAATAAATCTCCCATTTGTATTTATACTGAGATATAAAACTGTCTTCGTGGCCAACGTCTTATGTTCGAACGTGTGTGGGAACCCCAGTAGTCCATGCTGACTGATGATCAGGTGTTTGATTTTATTTTTACTTAAAAATCAGCGGTTAGCATAGTGATATCCTAAAGCCCAGCTCTAGGTATCATGTGGCCTGAGAAAGCCAGGGGCATGCACTGCAGCTCATCATCTGTCAAATGCTCGCATCTTTCCAGCTCTCAAGTTTCCAAGGCCCTGGCAGTCTCCAAAAGCAGTGTGTTGCTTCCACAGCTAGAAGGATGCTGGTCTGAACCCCTTCAAGTGGTGCTTATTTGTATATCACTACCTGTGACGCTGTTAAGCTGCACTCTCACCCTGTTGCACTGCTGTCGATTCCTATCAGTCTTGGGAAAGTTCATTCTGTTGAGAAAGAGGCTGTGCATTTGTGAGTGCTTTCACATGAATGTTTTCACATGCTATACTTTTGGATAATATTTGACTTGTAAATTTTGCCCTGTTTTCTTTACATCTGAATGAAGAAGAGAGTTCTCTTTTCAATCTGGTATCCTGAGTTGATGATATTCATTCATTCACTTGTTTACCCTGCCACCCTTACACAATCATTTATTCATTCGTACACCTACTCACCTACCCAGTGTTTCATCATGAAACAGAATACATTTTCTTGAGCCTATTCCTGGCTGTATGTTAATCAAATCGCTTGGCTTTTCTGTGTCGTCTGCAAAAGCAGAGGTTTTCATTGCACTCGCTTCAATTGTTTTAAAGAATAAAGGGGGTCTTGAATGCAAAGTGTACCTAGAAGGGCTCCTGTAATATTTGTGGTGGTGGTTGGCACTTTTCTAGTATGTCTTGTTTATGCATGTTTGTGAGGTATTGTGTTTTACTCATTCATCCAACAGATTTTGTTTTTCCTTTTTTACAGAGATTATATTTGTTTATTTACTTAATCATGCATTTTTGGCTGTGCTTGGTCTTCACTGCTCCACGGGCAACTCTTTAGTTGCCATGCACAGGCTGCTGATTTCAGTGGCTTCTCTTGTTGCAGAGCACAGGTTCTGGGGCACTGACTTCAATAGTTGTGACGCATGGGCTCGGTAGCTGCAGTTCCCGAGTTGTAGAGCACAGGCTGAGTGGTAAGAAGGAATCGACTTTGCAGAGCCATCACAACAGTGCACATTCAGGGCCTAGAATCAGACCACGTCAGGCCTTTTTGAGCTGCGGAAGAAGCTGAAGGTGCTGGAGCGGAATGAGTTTGGGAAGAATGACAAGAGATGGACTCAGGAGAGGGAGGCCAAAACGTATAGCCCTGAGGGCCAAGCTCATGAGGCGAAATGTGCTCTAAACGCAGCAGAAGCCAAAGGAGGCTTTTACACGGGCCACCCCCAGGGTCAGTCTTGGTGCTGTGTGGATGGTGCAGGCACAGGAGAAAGCAAGGAGCTCTCACTGAGGAGTAGGGAGTTTGGGTCTGAGGATTATCTGCTCCAGATTCTTGCTGGAGTGTTGTTAACAACGTAGTTGCCCATGTGCTAAGAATATAGGTCCCTAAGTTAAGCAGCATCAAAATCTTTGGAAAAGAACCTGGGAATCGCAAGCAGAACTCTTCTGCACATTGAAATCTGAGCATTACTGTGCACATTTTTAAAACTGATGGACAGAGGTATGTGAATAGCAACATTAAAAAAAAGGCATCAACAACTTAAAAACTTTTCACTGCAGTATAATAGTGCTTTTTGTCCATTTGAATTAGTCAACTTCTTACCATCTACCTTAAATAATCTGTTCTCTAACTGAAGTGCTTATAACTTTAAGAATATAGAAAGCAGTGGAGAAGGAGATGGGAATAAATATTTCTCACTTATTTTCAATATTTCAAAACATATCCAACTAAAAGGTTATATTAGAAAATAAAAACTCTTTGTATATTTATGAAAACTTGAAATATTTTGCTTTTACCTAAAATTCTACCAACTCTGTATGCTAAAGGTGATTATATAATGTGGCCCAAAATGTCATATTTACAATTACATACTTTTTGTTCTAAAACATTAAAAATCATGAGAGACCAAAGGATGATTCATAAGAGTGCTTAAGACGACTGTCTTTAACTTTAGAAACATGGGTTTAAATTAAAATTGTTCCTCTTTCTAGAGGCAACACACTCCAGTATTCTTGCCTGGAAAACCCCAAGGATAGAGGAGCCTGGCGGGCTAAAGTCCATAGGGTCACAAAGAGTCAGACACAACTTAGCAACTAAGCAACAACTCTTTCTATCCACTATTTCTTGAGGCCTCAGTTTCTTCATCTGTAAAACAGGAATGTAAAAATCCCAATAACACACAATTTTTTGAGGATTAAATGAGCTAACCATATAAAAGTCATATAAGATACCTATATGTAATAATGTGGATATTAATGCAAAAAAACCATTAATATTATTGCTATTTAGTAATGGCATTTTCAGGGCTTCCCAGGTGACTCAGTGCTAAAAGAATCCACCTGCCAATGCAAGAAATGCAGAAGGCATGGGTTTGATCTCTGAGTCAGGAAGATCCCCTAAAGAAGGAAATGGCCACTCACTCCAATAATCCTGCCAGGATAATCCCATGGATAGAGGAGCCTGGCTGGCTACAGTCCATGGGGTCACTGAGAATTGGACACAACATAGCAACTAAACAACAGTGACATTTTGCTTACTAGGCAAAACTATTTCAAACTGCGGAATACAACTGGAAAAAAGGTAAAATCTTGTGTTCTTAATTGTCTGGGAAAATGGCAGGGCGGTGAGTTTGCTGGTCATACTAGCATGACATCTTGATTTAAGAGCTGAGATGGATTTCAGATTCCATAGCTCTTCTTTGCCAACAAAATGTTCATAACCATAGAGTCAAGATTTGTTATTGATGCTTCTTGGGGAAAACTCCACATGCAACAAGAATGTTCATGTCTTTGTTCAGATCAGTTCCTCAACTTTGTGTAACTAAAGACACAGCTAGGAATTTAACTTTCTTGCTAAGTGTGATAAATGTTCCAGAACCAAGGAGTCAGCTGGGAGCTACATTTGTAGTCATGTGATGACAGGAAGGTCCATTAACTTCCTCTTTGGTTACCTTTCCTTTTCATCTATACTTGATCTGGCTCAGCTGAAGAGTTGAGATGTTACTGACACATAAGCCCTTGGAAGAATTGCAAGGCGTTTCAGCTGAGCTCTTTTGATTGCCTGCAAAAGTATTTTTCTTGGATATATATTCTGAGCCTGTTGAGAGATTGACCATATTCAAAGTGGTTACAGTGACACACAGGTGGACTTTAGAAAGGGTTTCTCAGGACTTTGGAGAATTCTATGCAGTTATTAAAGAGGTAGTAAGGAGTTTTCCAAAGTCTATCTCAGTATAAGACACAGAGTTATAAAATATAGGTCTCTTATCTTTAGTGTTTCAGCAGCTCAAAATACGTCACTTAATTTTGAGTCATTGAAGGCCATAAAGCATTGAGGTGTGTTTGAGTAGGGCTTGTGTCTTGTATGTTAAAGCTACACTTCTAAGAATGTTCTGAGCTAATGCTTTCACTTTTCTATGAATCACCGTGACATAAATGAATAATTCATTCATAATATTGAAAGTGTAACCACAGAGGCTTCTTCCCCAGTGTGTCTTGGAAAAGCTATTGAAGATACTAAAATGAGCGTTAACGGAAGAACATCACCAGGGAAGGGTTGGAGGGAATGATCGTCAGACCATATCTTGAGGTTGTCTGTCAGCTTTTACAAAATGGGATCCTGTGTAAATTCAAGGGTGGTGCTAGAAAGCTCACAAATCTGATGCCAGTTAAAATGCTTCCAAGGTATGTTTGCAGGGAACTATGTATATGGCTGGAGAGTATCTTGTCATTTTTCTTTAGGTTATGAGTAAGAAATAGGAAGTCAAAAATCCCTTGCCTTGGCAGTCTTTCCTGAGAATATAGCATTCCTTAATAGAATTCACCAAAAAATGCCTTGAAATGAGACACAGACAGCTACCGATGCTGGAATTTTCCATCCCAGTGGTACAGTGGGTTATGAACTTCAGGTATCACTTTGAGCTGACTGAAGGCTACTAAATAATTCACATAATAGCCAACGGTATGCCTGTGCTTCCAGTTATGATGCTGCTGCTGCTGCTGCTGCTAAGTCACTTCAGTCGTGTCTGACTCTGTGCGACCCCATAGACGGCAGCCCACCAGGCTCCCCCGTCCCTGGGATTCTCCAGGCAAGAACACTGGAGTGGGTTGCCACTTCCTTCTCCAACGCATGAAAGTGAAAAGTGAAAGTGAAGGAAGTCAGTCGTTTCCGACTCCTAGCAACCCCATGGACTGCAGCCTACCAGGCTCCTCTGTATTGAGCTCTTCATGTGCCCGTCTCATTTAACCCATACTACAATTCTGTGAGATAGATTTTTTTTATAATTACCATCCTATTTTACAGATGACAAAGCTGAGGCTTCAGTAAGCAGGATACTTTACTCAAATCACCCAGTAAGTAGAAGTGAGTATCTGGATTTGAACACGTGTCTGCCTGATCAGTGTGCTTGTTCACTGCAGGAGAGCAGAAAAATGAAGATGTCAAGAAGGCAGTCAGGACAGACAGTCTTTGTTTTGTTCCCACCCTAATGGGAAGAAGGGATGGTATGGGAATCACGAACCCCAGACTTAGCTCCATCATTGCAAACTCATATAAGCTTCTAAACCTCTGTCTTATCATTTATGAACTGAACTTGCTGGGTTTTTCATGACAATGAAATTAGTTATCATGTGTGGAAATGAACTGAGATCATGAGAAGGCACTACAAAAGTGAGGGCCTCTGGCTGGAGAAGACGGTAGAGGTGGGAACCTTGTCTTCAGGGTACCAGCTGCATTTAACACAACGTAAAGAAGTGATGGGTTTAAGGTAATAGAGCATTGAGAGGTTTCCTGTGCTACACATTAGGTCCTTGTTAATTATCTAGTTCATGTATATCACTTTGTACATGTTAATCCTCTTAATTTCTCTGCCCCACCTATCACCCTTGGTAACCATAAGGTTGTTACCTAAGTCTTCGAGTTTGTTTCTGTTTTACAAATGAGTTCATTTGTATCAATTTGATTTTTAAACTCTACCCATAAGTGATATCATAGGCAATTTGTCCTTCTCTGTCTGACTTCCTTCACTTAGTATGATCATCTCCATGTCCCTCCATATTGCTGGAAAAGGCATTATTTCCCTGAGACATACTTTAGTACGGGAGGTATATGATATTTTCCCTGCTGTTTGACTTACTTAACTCAGTACGACACTCTCTAGGTCCATCCACGTTGCTGCAAATGGCATCATTTCATTCTTTTAACGGCTGAGTGATACTCCATGATGCATATATGTGTACCATATCTTCTTTATCCGTCACTCTGATGGTGGACTTTTTGGTTGCTTCTGTTAATATGGCTTGGCTAATGCAAACAGTGCTGCATGTATCATTTTGAACTACCCCACTCCAGTACTCTTGCCTGGAAAATCCCATGGACGGAGGAGCCTGGCAGGCTGCAGTCCATGGGGTCGCTGAGGGTTGGACACGACTGAGCGACTTCACTTTCACTTTTCACTTTCATGCATTGGAGAAGGAAATGGCAACCCACTCCAGTGTTCTTGCCAGGATAATCCCAGGGACAGGGGAGCCTGGTGGGCTGCCGTCTATTAGGTCGCACAGAGTCGGACACGACTGACATGACTTAGCAGCAGCAGCAGCAGCATGGTTTTTCCCCATGAAGAAGCCCAGGAGCGAGACGGCCGGATCATGTGGTCGCTCTATTTTAGGTTTTTTAAGGAACCTCCATACTGTTCTCCATCGAAGCTGTAACCAAGTTGCATTCTCTAAAACAGCATAGGAGGGTTCGCTTTTCTCCATGCCCTCTTCCGTTTACTGTTTGTAGTCTTTCTGATGATGGTTTTTGTATCTGGTGTGAGGTAGTTTTGATTTGTAGGTAGTTTTGAATTTGATTTCAGGTCTCTGATAATTAGCCATGTGGAGCATCTTTTCATATACTTTATTAAAAAAAAAGTGCATTAAATTGACCTCTAGAGATTGACTTCTTGAAGGTCTGCCCTGTATTGAATCGTTTTTCGACTACCTACCCCAGAACATTTCTTGAGGCCAAGTGTTCTTTACGGCCTGCAGGAATATGAAGTACCCAGAAGCCCGTTTTCCAGTTGTTGTTCTGGGAAACGTCCACAAGGCGGCAGCACTTCTCCATGCGCCTTTTGGATTCCAGGAGCCCTAGAGAAAGCCGCGTTACTGGCTTGTAGATTAGAGTGTAATGTGCCAGGGTTTGTGTCTCATTACTTTTTCCCCTTTACCCTGCACCTGCCAGGCAAACCTTAAACCCTGGCAAAACTGCAGTGCTGAGGATGCTGTTCTACTTAGGAACAGCAACTCCGAAGAAGGAGGGTGCTGGTGGGAACCCCACCACTGGGAGACGGTGGCCAAGTGATTTTTCAGAGCTCTTCCAGATCAGAGGGTCCACCATCCTTTAAGTGCTAGCCTTGCCTGAACTGTAGGAGGGCTCACCTGGATCTGGAGATTGGGATCCCAACCACAGGGGCCCAGGCACTGCATGTCCAAGGCAGGGCTCCTTTGCTGATACATCCTCCCCAGCTCGTCTCTGCCTCAATCCAGCCGTGGGGCCCCAGAGCAGCTCAGGCTCCAGGGATGTGACTCCAGCCCAGGTGACCAAGCCCTGAGGGGAGTATAGTAGCTATTTCTTTGTTTATCTTCCTTCTTTCTCTCTCTCGCTTTCTTTCTTTGTTTTGTTTAACTTTTATTTTAGATTGGACTATAAGGCAATGGCACCCCACTCCAGTACTCTTGCCTGGCAAATCCCATGGATGGAGGAGCCTGGTGGGCTGCCATCCATGGGGTCGTGAAGAGTCAGACACGACTGAGAGACTTAGCAGCAGCAGCAGAGTTGACTTACTATGTTGTGTTTGTTTTAGGTGGATAGCAACCTGATTCAATTATGCATATATTTCTTTTTTCTTGGATTCTTTTCCCACGTAGGATATTACAGAGTGTTGTGTAATGTGTAATATGTATTCCATGGGCTACAGTGGGTCTTTTTTGATGATCTATTATATATATGTTAATGTTTATATGTCAGTCCCCACCTCCTTATTTATCCTTCCCACCACCTTTTTCCTTTGGTAACCCTAATTTTGTGTTTTATGTCTGTGAATCTTTTTCTGTTTTGTAAACAAGTTCACTTGTATCAATTTTTCAGATTCCACATTTAAGTGATATCATATACTATTTATTTTTCTCTTTCTGACCTTACTTCACTTAGTGTGATCATCTCTGTATCCATCCATGTTGCTGAAAATGCTATTATTTCACTTTTTTATGAGCTTCCCTGGTAGCTCAGACAGTAAAGAATCTGCCTGCAATGTAGGAGACCTGGGTTCTGTCCCTGGGTCCAGAAGATCCTCTGGAGAAGGGAATGGCTCTCACTCCAGTATCCTTGCCTGGAAAATTCCATGGACAGAGGAGTCTGGTGGGCTACAGTCCATGGGGTTGCAAAAAGTTGGACATGACTGAGTGACTAACACTTCAGTTTTCAAATATGTGTTCAAGAGTGGCATTTCTGGATCATGTGCAACTCTATTTTTAGTTTAAGGAAATGTCATGTACTTTCCATAGTGGCTGCTCCCACTTATTATATATTCCCACCAACAGTATAGGAGTATTCCCTTTTCTCCACATTCTCTCCAGCTTTTCTTGTTTGCAGACTTTTTAATGATAGCCATTTTGGCTGTTGTGGGGTAATAACCGCCTTTTAGTTTTGGTTTGCATTTCTCTAATGTTTAGCAATATTGAGATAAATTTTATGCTTAATGAGTTGATTGAATGAGACATGAATAAAATCTTCACAAAGCTTGTATTAAAAACAGGTACAACCTAAGATTTAATGTCATCCTCTTGGGTAGTCAATGAAAGCAAAATTAAAGAAATGAAAACAAAGCTGCCCTTTAGTGTTAATGGAGAATTGTTATTAATAGTAGTGGGTCTATATTATTCAGTGTTCACACTGATCTCAGTGACCTAGACACATCTGTACCTTTTTTTTTTGAAACCAAACATACACGTGCTTTTCTCTTAGTTTTCTAATTCAGAGACTACCAGACATGAAAGCATTCTTTCAGACCTTTCCTATTACTTTCCTTTTCATAATCAAGTTCATGAACAGGCCCAAGGGATAGTATTTAATGACAGCCTCTGCCTGTTGCTAAGTGTTTGGTTCTCTTATATAACTCTTAATTATACTGAACTCTGGCTGTGGTGGAAAGAGTCTTCCCAATGAATGATGCTGTTTAAATAAATGTGAAAAATATACTTCAAAAATACCTTAGGGTAACAGTAAAGGAAATCACCAGCAAATATCTTTCTAAACCTGAATATTGTTTTGAGTGAATAATATATGGTACTTATCTACTGAACACATTTTATAAAGATTCTTTATGGTGCACGTATCTTCCTAGTTTTTCAGGTTGATAAAATATGTCATCCCTGGAATTCTGTATTATTATCACAGTCAGAAGTGGATTTCTACAAATAGCAAAAATATGTACGTAGGCTTTGAGGTAAAAAAGGAAAAAGACAAAACCCTTAGAGTGTTTCTTGTCTCACAGCATGAGAATAAACTGCAGCCGTTTGATGTGGAGGAGAAATGGACCTCAGACAATGCCGTAAAGCTGTCAGTGTCAGAGCTACCCAAAATCACTAAGAGACAATTATTGATGCGCCTCCTGGGAGGGCTGGTCACTTTAGAGTAACTCAACTGTGTAACTGATTTTATATGCATAAATATAGCAACATAAGGTAAAGGTTTTAGAGAACAAAAATTTCCTAAGAAAAACCTAAATTGTCAAAAGAAGAATAGCAAACTCATGAAACTGTTAGATCCAAAGCATGACGCGTGCGTCCCACTCCCCTCGAGTGTGGCAACCAGTGTTAGTTTATTTTAGCTTTACATCTAAACAGTTAGAAATGAGCATTAGGTAACATTTGAGCTACAGATGGATTTATTTATATAATTTTAATAAATGTGTGCACATTTGCCTTAGAGCTTAACATTCAAAGAAACTCCTTGATAGACTAAGAAGTCTAACCTACATTTGAAAACAATTGGAAAAAGAATAAATACGTGGATGTGTATAATCTGAATCACTTCGCTGTACACCTGAAACTAACATAACATTGTTACTCGACTATACACCAATATAAAGTAAGTATTTTTAGAAATGAAGTCTATAGTGTATATCATGAGCTAGTGACCAGCAGATAAAACTGGGTATCAGAAACGGGGCTCTTCTGGTTTTCTTGGTAGTTAAAAAATAAAGCATTGTCCAACATTTAAGAATCAAAGTGTTTAACAGAAAATCTAGATTTCTAATTGATCTTGGGAAATGAAAAGCTACAGAAACAGTGAATTCAGATTGTAATGTGACCGCAGCTGGCGGAGTGATCGATGGCTCTCTCCTTTTGTCAAAATGACCTGATCTCTGTGTTGAGCAAATCTCTGCCATTCATCACTGTATTCTGCCTGATTGGTTTCACTATTTTATCTACTTGGCCTCAGGTATGTTTTTAAATCCATGATAACAGTTGGCTGACTGATCAATAGTTCCCTCCTTTAGTCAAAATGACTAAATTGCTGTATTGACCTAATCTTTGCCATTCTTTACTGTATTCTGCCTGGATGGTTTCACTGCTCTATGTTATCTGCCTGACTGTGGTACCTATTTAAATTTGTAGCATAAAGTATTTCATACTGAATCTATAAACCAAAAACCACGGCCCTTATAATGGGACCAGACAGCTGTTCACCAAACCGTTTTACTCATTCTTAGCACACAGCTAGACTCCTTTCCCAGATTCTTTTGCTACGTCAAGGATCCTGGAGGGCTACAGTCCATGGGGTCACAGAGAGTTGGACACAACAGAGCGACTAACACTGCTCCTCCGTCCATGGGATTTTCCAGGCAAGAGTACTGGAGTGGGGTGCCATTGCCTTCTCCATGCTACGTCATTAAGTTTTATTTAATGGAAGAGGGATTGTAACTCTCTTTTCTTCTTGTGTCCACTGGCTAGATATCAACCACCTAGGTCATCTCAAAAGCTACACATGCAGAAGTGCAAAGACTCCATCAACCTGGGGTCAGGAGCCAACTTATGTATTCTCCCCCTCCACACAAAAAATTGGATTCGAAATGAATGTTCTCTTAAGTCACTGAGAGTTAAACTATTACCTTGATTAATTCAAGATGTAATCATCTTTCCTTCCATCTCTATATGCTTCCTCTCAGGAAACACAACCAGTAATCTGGAGGAAAGAAAAAGGAGGAAGAAGATGAAGGATTATTCATCCCTCCTTCTCTAATGCTGCCTTTTATTTTTCTTTTGCTTAATTGGCATTCCTATGATGAGTTCTTAATCCTCACTCCATGTCTTTCTCCATATTATGTCCTTGAGGCAATATATAAACCAAGATGCTTTTAGCTGAAATATCAAAAAAGCCCAGTTTACACTGGCTTGAACAATCAAAGAACATTTTTGGCTCCCATGATGCCACAGTGCAGCCGGAGGACAGGCTTTATGTGCAGTTGGATTTGGTCCCTGGAGCTCTTTAACTTCTGCGTTTCTCAGACGAGCATCCCTTGCGGCAGCAGAATGACCATAGGAGTTCACACCTGTGTCTGTACAGCACACCCTCTGGAGCAGGGATGTAAGTCATCGTACTAGAAGCTCTGAGTTTCTCTGTCTTTGGAGCATTGAAGCCACATGCCTACCCTGAACCCAGTGGCTGTGGCTAAGAATTGCTTTGTGCTTGGCTGTTCATCCCTGAACTAACACTTTGGCAAGAGAGATGGCCTTGTGCCTGCCTATTGTTTATGCCAACTTGGGAGCTGATCAGACCCACTCAAATCGCAGGGCGGAAGAAGAATCCATAATCCATGTCAGAATTCAGTGATACATAAAACTGATTCCTGGTGCCATGGCAACCTGGCTCTTAAGAAGAATGATTTCCAGTTACCCAGTGCCTTAGACTTTCTAAGACTATAGTTTTATGTCTTATTAATGTGCTTCCCTGGTGACTCAGACAGTAAAGGATCTTCCTGGAATACAGGAGTCCCAG
Source organism: Redunca redunca (assembly GCA_006410935.1). Taxonomy (NCBI): domain Eukaryota; kingdom Metazoa; phylum Chordata; class Mammalia; order Artiodactyla; family Bovidae; genus Redunca; species Redunca redunca. The sequence goes on from SJYQ01011783.1 coordinate 389,189, forward strand.
GCTTGATTCCTGGGTCAGGAATATCCCCTAGAGAAAGGAATGGCTACCCACTCCAGTATCCTTGCCTGGAGAATCCCATGGACAGAGAAGCCTGGTGGGCTACTATCCATGGGGTTGCAAAGAGTCAGGCACGACAGAGTACCAAGCACACACATATTATTATGTGTTAATCCACTAATGATTCTTTGGGATATACAATGCATATTTTATTGTATGTATTTTACAGATAAACTTTAGGCTGAGAGTTGTTAGGGAGTTTGCCCTAGATCACAGACTGGTTAGTGGCAGAACTAGAAAATTGTTTATTTCACCATGACTCTTCTCTTCCTCACTTTCTTTGAAAAAGTATTAGGTAAAGATTGTGTTGTAATTGCGTTTCTGGTTCAGAAAATCAAACTACTACTGCCATAATAGCCCCTATAAAGCACCACTTTGGCTGCTTTTAGTTCTAAATTGCTTAATCTTTGTGAGTTCAGGTGGCCAGATACATCTGCAATTAGGCATCTTACCCATGAACACAGAGCCCTATTGAAGGCTAAGGAGTGACTCAGCCCTTGTTATGATTGAATCCTAGGGTTGAAAATAAATACACAGGTACAGTTAAGGAAAACAGGCCCTCTTTCTTTTGTGCTCTTCTGAGAAGTCAGTACACTGCAGATTAAAGGGGGTGATAGTCTGGCTACATGTAAGCATAAGCCATCGATTGGAGTATTAGTGCATTACAAGTTCATTGCTGTTAAAAGCAAAACCATATAATTACTCTTCACAGAAGGCAGTACACAACAAGGGAAGAAGTACATTTCCAGGCTCACATATTTAAGTTAATGAACAGAAAGCTCATTTTCACCTAAAGAGAAGGCATCGTGATTTCCATTATTTAATCATTTTTCAGCAGAGATAAGGGTTCACCAGAATGAGAGAGAGAAGTGCTTTCATTAAGACTCACATTACCATATTCCATGTAGAAACTATTGAGCCAGAGAGATATTTTTGGAAAATTGAATCCACCTCAAACCATACTGAACCAAAAAAAAAAAAAAAGTTAAAGAAGAGGTACATGTTCCAGGTAGTTAAAATAATAGTTCAAAAGAAAGGAGAAATGACAGGAACTTGAAGGTAAAGTTACAGTTAAAGCAATAGGAACCAAAATCGGTCATAAATCACTCACAACTGACTTGATCTCAGTAGTGAGAGTGTTTTAAAGACAGATGCCTGAACAGGGGTTATGAAATTGGATTTCTTTTCTTACATCCACTGAAGGTTGCTTCTGAGAATAAGTCACTCAACTTCCTGTCTACTTTTCCTATAAAATCAAGCCATAGAAAATATTGATGCCAATCTTTGTGGTTTTCACAACAATTACACTCTATTTTAAAGCAATGTTTCACCATGTTCACCAAACACAGCAGCCTATTCTGCTGACAATAGGCAGCAGTTGGTATGAGTACTGTTCAGTTGTGAAGTCGTGTCCTACTCCTTGCGACCCCATGAACTGCAGCACGCCAGGCTTCCCTGTCCTTCACTATCTCTTGGAGTTTTCTCAAACTCATATCCATTGAGTCGGTGATGCCATCCAACCATCTCATCCTCTGTTGCCTCCTTCTCCTTTGTCCTCAATCTTTCCCAGCATCAGGGTCTTTTCCAGTGAGTCAGCTCTTAGCATCAGGTGGCCAAAGTATTGGAGTGTCAGCATCAATCCTTCCAATAAATATTCAGGGTTGACTTCCTTTAGGATTGACTGGTTTGATTTCTTTGCTATCCAAAGGACTCGCAAGAGTCTTCTCCAACACCACAATTCAAAAGCATCAGTTATTTGGCATGCAGTCTTCTTTATGGTCCAAATCTCACATCCATACATGACTCCTGGAAAATCCATAGCTTTGAGTATAGGGACCTTTGTTGGCAAAATGATTATTATTTTAAAAGATTGTTGACTTTTAAAACCTACTAGTTCCTAAACATTTTTAGTAGCCTATGACATTTTCATTATCTTTTCACACTTGGAAAGGTCACTGCCACATTATATTTATAGGTCTCTCTGGCAGGAGAAAAGTGAAGCAAGAACTATAAACTCTGTTATTTTCCTTAAAATTCTTACTTATTGTCTCAGATAGGGCCCTTTGGTTGCAGGTAAGAACCTGGATTCTGGCTAATTTAGGCAGAAAAGGAATATACTGGCTGTATGAAGGGCAGCTCACAGAATCCAAAGAATACTAATGACATTGGGTTGGGCATAGGAGATACATAGCCCTGAGAATGTGGTCCCAGAAACTCGCTGAACATTTCAAGACATGAGCATCCTAGTGAAAGACATCCTGTGGGTTTTCCATCTTTGTGCAGCTTCCCAAAGATTCGAATTCCAGAAGATAAATTCTGTTTGGCTTAACTTGAGTTGGCTTCCATGGTGGCTCAGATGGTAAAGAATCTGCCTGCAAAGTGGGAGGCCCAGGTTCAGTTCCTGGATTGTGAAGATCCTCTGGAGAAGGAAATGACAGCCCACTCCAGTGTTCTTGCCTGGGAAATCCCATGGACAGAGGAGTCTGGCGGGCTACAGTCCATATGGTCACAAAGAGTTAGATTTGACTGAGTGACTGGCCCACACAGACAAAAGGGTGGACAGGCCCTCTTGATAGAGCTTTCACCAGAAGGGCAGTGGGTGTCTGTGACAATGGTCTCATCATTCTCCAAAAGGCAGCATGAATGCTGCTCAGCCCCCAGAATGGCCTTGTAATTCATTTTCTGATCTCATTGCATCTGCTTTACTTTTGTTTATAGTAGGGAACATTAGTTTATTCATTAGTTTCTCATATAACTGTTAACTGGGTGAGAAAACTTATTCCTAATTGGAGACTATTTGCTGAGAATCAGTAAGACAGTCTAATAGCTCCTTTAAGGGAAAATATTCCGAAAGCTGTGGCCACACTGCCTTTCATGGGAGGACATAATGGTTAGGCAGTAGCGAATTGCACTGGTATTGTGTCAAACAGTAGGAACAAAACACCACCTTTTGCTGGTCTATTAATAAACACCTTGCTGAGGAACACATTATTTCAAATATATGCAGTGATGGCCTGATGGCATGCCATTTCCTTGAACATGAACTATGAGGCAGGGGCTGTGAAGGTGTGCTGTCTTGGGACTCCCACACAGGTAAACAGGGCTGACTGTTACTGGTTGTCTGGCCATCAGTTCCCATCTAAAGCCTGTAAGGACAGAAGACCTTAAAACAATAGGCTTGCATTAGGCTGTCATTTTAAAAAAGAAGCAGGCAACTGCCTCCTGATTTCTGCACAGTGGGTCGAGACAACTGCTGGCAGCATAAAATGTTTCAAAATACAGTAGGACAGCCCGCAGATCAATCAGTCATCAGAATTTGCATGGTGTTCCTAGGGAATAGCAATGTAGAGAGCTTTACCAAACAAAGTAAGCTCCGTGAAGACCAAACCCCCAAATCAACCTTTTTGACAACATGGCTATCTATTCTGGTAAGGAATCAGTCTAATTTCAGAGAAAGACATTGTAAGAACATGCTACCCGCAACTTTCTCTCCATAGTAAGTGTTTTATTAGAGGATTATAGGAAAGTAAGCAAAATAGTACAGCTTAAAAAAATCCCCCAGAATAAGAAATCAAACCCTCCATCTGCAACTCTTACTCCTTTTCTTCACCTTCATCACTTTCTCCCTCCCTTTCTACCCCTGCCTCCTACTCTTCTTTTTCCTTCATCATTAGTGCCATGAAAGAACTAGGTTTCACTCTATAACACTCAGAATCTATGAAAAGACTCTGCCATTAAGCTACAAATTAATAGGGGGAAGTTGTCCATGACATCCTAACCCAAAGTTAATTTTGTCAGTCTGCTTACTAAGTGGGTGTTCTCTCTCTCCCTCTTTCCAACATCTGGAACTCTGCTGGGAAAATGACTTTCCCATATCGAAATGAACAGCTCATAAATCGATGGAGTACCAAGCGGCGACAGTAGGATGTCAATAGTTTAACTGGAATCCTTAGTTCATGTGCAAACAGGGCAAAGAGTGCCTGTCCTTTTATAGGCTTCCCTGGCAGCTCAGAAAATCCACCTGCCAAAGCAGGAGACACAGCGGACATGGATTCGATCTCTGGGTTGGGGAGATCCGCTGGAGGAAGAAATGGCAACACATTCCAGTGTTCTTGCTTGGAAAATCCCATGGATATAGGAGCCTGGTGGGCTGCAGTCCATGAGGTCACAAAAGAGTCAAACAGGACTTAGCAACTAAATAACAGCCTGTCCTGTTGCCTAAAACAAGGGTTGGCAAATTATGGCCCAAAGGCCAAATCTAACCTATCTGGTTTTATTGGAAAAAAGCCACACCGATTTGCTTATTTATTGCCAATGGCTGCTTTTACTCTATTCCTGCAGAACTGAGTGATTGCACCAAGGACCACATGAGCCTTAAGGCTGAAAATACTTATTACCTGGTCTTTCCGAGAAAAAGTTTGCCAACCTCTAGCCTAGAACTTTGCTAAGTGAATGGGAAAGAGCTCCTCTTACGTATTAAATAATGTGTCATCTTACTAGACTGGGAAGTTGATCACAGAGAAGATGTTTAGTTAATGGTGTAAGATAGAATTGAATAAATATCAAACTTGTGCAGTATTGATTGCATTTGTATAAATAATTCAGAGAGGAGGGATTAGGCTGGTACCATTGCAGAAAATGGTGTGATGGAAATGATCTTTATAGAGTGGGTGAGGTTTGAATTGGAAAATTTCAGAGCTGGAAAGCAGCTTTGAAGACATCTGATTTGGGAGTTCCCAGGTACTGGGCTGTGGGCCAGTGTGAATTTGTGGCAAAAAGAGAAAAAAAAAAAATATAACAAGTGGGTTGCAAGTTTTAAAGTAGGTGTTTCCCCAGGTCTGTGCAACATGGACTGTATCTTCTTATACCTGGTAAGCTTCATAAAGCTGGGCTGCCGTCTATGGGGTCACACAGAGTCGGACACGACTTAGCAGCAGCACCAGCTTTCAACCTAAAAGTTTTCTCCCTCTTACATTTGTATAATATTTCCCTTCTTTTGGAAATGACACAGAGAATTGAGGGTGTGTGCTGGTGCTGCAATTATTTGTACTCTTCCTTGGCAGAAGAAAATTTAACAAACCTAGTGTTTGCTTGGTCAATACTTTTTTTTTATGTTCGTTGTGCTGTGAAATCCACGAGACTTGGAATCACACAACAGAGTGGATGCTAGTCATTGCTTCAATATCTTCTATATTTGGCAACAGGCAAAATCAGTGAGAAGAGAAAGCTATGTAGATGGCAGGAAGAGAAATAAGTTTCAAACAGAGATGGTGTTGATTTCCTCCCAACTCAGGGCTATCACTCTACATTTGACTTTTGCACCCAAAGCTCTCAATGTTTTAAAACTTTCTCTTCCACTGAGTATTACTCTGCAGAGCCTACCAGGGATTTTTTTATGTTCAGACTCAAGAGCCACGATAGGCCACAGTGAACTAAGAAGGCTGGGATTCAGAATCCAAAGCTCCCAGGAGGGAGGCAGTGGCATTCTCCTCCTGTGGAAAGCCTTGCAGTGTCCATGGGACAGTTACTGTGGTTTTCAGAGCATCTCTCCTGAGGTGATTGCTTGAGTGCAAGAAAAGCACATGGGGCAGGTATCTGAGCAGCCCTAGCCTCCCAGGAGCCAATACGTTCAAACTCTGCAGCACAGGCAGAGTTTCCAGTGTCCATGCAAGGGGCATGCCCATTTGTCAGAGCCACTCAGGAGAGCCGGGAGCTATGACTTCCCATCAGGTAGATACACTTCTTCCACTCTAAATGTAACCTTTCTGTATGGAGTCATTTTATTATTAACAACATTGCCTAGCAACAGTTGACATATTACCTTATGAGGTTACCAGGGGAACAGAGTAGAGAATTAACCAAAAGGTTAAGTTCATATGAAGAAGGGGAAAAAAGCTCTATTAACTCATTATCCATGATTGTCTTCTAAACCCTTAGAATAGCAGGTGACTAGGAGCATCTCTAAATCTCTCAAGTTATCAGAGAAATTGAACAACAAGCTGTCCTGTTCAGACAGGAAGGGGATATTGGCTTTTTCAAGAAAGACCCAGAGGTTGAGTCACTGTTATACTGTGAATAAAAAGCTATTTCAATAACCAGCACCTTCTTCTGAACATCTCTATCTAAGTATATCCTCTTCCTGGAAACCCTCCTTGACTACCTATAAAGTGTATCCTCAGATATTCTCCATCACAACACATTTAAAAAAATTAATTTATTTATTTTAATTGGAGGCTAATTACTTTACAATATTTTGGTGGTTTTTGCCATACATTGACATGAATCAGCTGTGGGTGTACATGTGTTCCCCATCCTGAACCCCCCTCCCACCTCCCTCCCCATCCCATCCCTCAGGGTCATCCCAGTGCACCAGCCCTGAGCACCCTGTCTCATGCATTGAACCTGGACTGGCGATCTGTTTCACATGATAATATACATGTTCCAATGCTAGTCTCTAAAATCATCCCACCCTCCCTTCTCCCATAGAGTCCAAAAGTCTGTTCTATACATCTGCATCTCTTTTGCTGTCTCACATATAGGGTCATTGTTACCATCTTTCTAAATTCCATGTGTATACGTTAATATACGGTATTGGTGTTTTTCTTTCTGACTTACTTCACTCTGTATAAGAGGCTCCAGTTTCATCCACCTCATTAGAACTGATTCAAATGTATTCTTTTTAATGGCTGAGTAATACTCCATTGTGTATATGTACCACAGCTTTCTTATCCATTCGTCTGCCAATGGACATCTAGGTTGCTTCCATGTCCTGGCTATTATAAACACTGCTGCAATGAACATTGGGGTACATGTGTCTCTTTCAATTCTGGTTTCCTCGGTGTGTATGCCCAGCAGTGGGATTGCTGGGTATTATGGCAGTTCTATTTCCAGTTTTTTAAGGAATCTTCACACTGTTCTCCATAGTGGCTGTACTAGTTTGCATTCTCACCAACAGTGTAAGAGGGTTCCCTTTTCTCCACAACCTTTCCAGCATTTATTGCTTGTAGACTTTTGGATCGCAGCCATTCTGACTGGCGTGAAATGGTACCTCATTGTGGTTTTGGTTTGCATTTCTTATTTCCTTCTCTAACCTTCCACTAAATGCTAACTTTAAATTCCCTTTGGGATTATCACCCTCACTAACACATTAGTCACTTTCTCTAAGGCATCTAATTTCATATCTAGAACATGGTGCATACTTCAAATTCCTGTTCATCTCATGAAAGACTGGGGCAGTGAAGCAAACAGAATGCACAGAGCTGTGAGTCCTCGCTGACATAAGGTGCAATTTTACGGTTGTATTCTGACTACTTCTCTCACTTCACTGGAAGAACAAAGGTTAAGATTCACATGGTTTGATCTTTTTCCCCAAAAACTTAGATCTAGATCTCTCATTATATCTGCCCCAGAGGTCTGACAAAAAGTCCATAGGAAGTCTTCCTAACCACATTCTAAATAGCTGCAGGTTTCATCATAAATGCCCTTTCAAACGCAGAAGGAACACAGTCTGGCTTCCTGTGGCATTCCTTTGGGACCAGTCAGCTCTGATTCTCATTAGCATCCCTGGAGGTTAAACATGATGAGTTTGGCACAGAGAGCAAGGACTGCTTCTCTCTTTCCATACAGATCACTTTGATAAGCCCCAACCTCAAACTTCAACTAAACTAGAAGTAGAAGGAAGAGATTATTTCCCCTTTAATCCAGGGGGAAAACAAGTTCTTCCAAAAAGATGTCAAAATTAAGGGTTTACTTAAAAAAACTCACAATATAAGAAGAGAAAAATGTTTTCCTAAAGAAAACTTTAGAATATAGCTTACCCTTTCAGGCAAATTCATAAAAGGGAGGAATTCTGAGAAAACATTAAAGAAAAATTCCGCTCTTGCAGATTCCTGTGCTAGTTGATATCATAGCAGCTGGTTCTTTGATGATGTTCTTTTACTAATAAATTTTTCAGCTGGAAAGAGAAACTGGCTTCCCAAAATGAGTCTGGCTTCCCAAATGAGCATCAGCTCTGGATTTTTGTGGTTAGAATTTTGATGGGACTTATTAAAAACATACACTGGCATCAGGGAGGGCTGGGTGAGGCATGAATAGCGTGCCTAGGGACCCACTGTCCAGCCGTGATGCCTGGAGGTGTCGATTCTTACAAAATAGGATGAGTTTGTGCAGTGGGCTTGAATTTCAAACACCATGTTGACGTCTCAGATATCCATGTCAGTTTTATCTCAAAGTTAAGGAAATGAGTAGAGACTTTTTTCTCCCAGGTTGGTTTAACACTTCTCACTCTGCTTGCCAGTATTTACTCTGGGAAAGAAAAGTATATAATACCTTGAATTTCTGGGTGGGCTCTTGGTTTGGTTGTTAATATTGGAAGATGGAGTTTATTCCAGGTGACAGGTATTTTCAGTGGCTTTTTGAGCTCAAAAGCAGGTGACCCAATATTGGAGGTACCAGGAGCTCCTCATCAAAGTCAAAAGTGGGAGATGTCGCAGAAACTCTTCTTTCCTAGGGTAGTTGGCTCAAAACTTTATTTGTTCAGTTCACTGTGTGATCAAACTGATGCAGTGCTCTTTCCAAAAATGACATCATCAGGTATCCGGATATGCTGTCATCTCTAAGTATAACAGCTGGTGCTAGTCGTATTTTAATATAAAATGGATGGAGACCAAGAGGGGATCAAGTGAACTTTAGTGTGTTTCTTTTACTAATTATTTCTCCATGTCCATTCTAGAAAACTACATAAAATAGGACAGACCAAAGCCAGCTTTTTCAAAAAGTGATGTGACTTGCAAAACTACACAAATTAAAATCACAATGAAATGCCTATCAGACTGGCTTGAACAATGCTTATATCCAGTGCCAGATGGGGTGTGAAGAAAAAAATAGTGTCTTACACATCTTGCGAGATTGATACACAATTAATAGAGAGTTGTAAACTAGTTTAATCCAGCAATTAACTTCTGGGAATTAAACTTAAGGAAATAATTGTAAATATAGACAAAGATGTATGTTCACAGAGGTTCGTTAAGTGTCATTTATTGGAAAAGTATAAATGGAAGCAAACTAAATGGCCAAAACAGGTGATTAGTAAAGTATGGTACCTGAAAACAAGTGAATACTATGAAGCCATTCATTAACTAGTTTTCATAAAGAGCTCATTCAATGAATATTTGTGGGGCTCCTCTCCTAGGATATGTCACGTGCCATTCTGAACACTGGAGATTCAAGAAAACAAAATCTCTCTCTTTGAAAATCAGTAATCTAGTGAGACAGAAAGTCAATATACAAGATAAATAAGTAAAATAAATACAGTATGTTATAGTCAGATAATTAAGTGCTAAGAGAAAAAGACATAAAAAGAGAAAATGCATGAAGTCAGCTTTTTGACAGTGAGCTCTTTGAAGACGAGAGCTGTGGTTTCTTCCTCAGTGCATCTGCAGGGTCTTGCTCAGAGCCCAGCATGTAGTAGCTGAACAAGTAAATGATTGGTAAACATTGATGAGTGGGCTTCAGAAGGATTGCTGTGTTTGGGGACCTCATGAGTATGGTTTCAGAGATACTCTAGAGTTATTAGTAGTATGGTTGCCTGGAGCCTCGTATGAGTGAGAGATGAAGCTTGAAGAGTGGTGAAATGTAGAATCAATTTGGATTTTATTCTGAAAGCAGTGGGGAGCCATTGACTGATTTAAACAGGTGAATAACTTGATCTAGTTGGTGTCTTAGACACATTACTTTGGGAGATGCAGATGGGGGTGAGAGGGAGGGAGCAAACCCGGAGACAGGACCACCAGTTCCTGCTGCTGCTGCTGCTGCTGCTAAGTTGCTCCAGTCGTGTCCGACTCTGTGTAACCCCATAGATGGCAGCCCACCAGGCTCCCCCAGCCCTGGGATTCTCCAGGCAATAACACTGGAGGGGGTTGCCATTTCCTTCTCCAATGCATGAAAGTGAAAAGTGAAAGTGAAGTCGCTCAGTCGGACTCTTCGTGACCACATGGCCTGCAGCCTACCAGGCTCCTCCATCCATGGGATTTTCCAGGCAAGAGTACTGGAGTGGGGTACCATTGCCTTCTCCGAACCACCAGTTAGGAGATGTTAATTGTGTATTACTGCTGCCAAGCACACACATGCACACACACACACACACACCCATCCCCAGAGATATCTGCAGCCAGTCCACATACATGCTGATGGCTTCCTGTGTGTCTCTGTTAAAAGTCCCATCTGGCCCAAGGAAAGAGCTTGGGTGAATAGTAGCTTCCTGGCACTTTAGGAAGACAATTCCAAGATATGTGCAGTGAAGGGGCTTCCCAGTAAATTCAGCCCAATTGCCCACAGCATTGACCCTCTAAGTAACATATTCCTTAATATCCCCTCCCTCCCCAGTCTCACTTCCCTTCTTCCCCACAGCATCTCTTGGGGTGTCCTTCACACAACTTGAACCAAAAAAAAAAAAACAGGTAGATGGGGATGTACTGCAGTTTTAGATAAGGTAGCCCGTGAAAGTCACAGTGAGAAACAGGCAGGTGTGAAATCCTAAAGGAAGGAAGGGAACTAGGGAGGTCTGGAAGAAAAATATCCATGCAGGACAGTACATGCTAATTCACTAAGCCTTGAGACAGCAGCATGCCTGGTGAGACAGCAGTCAGTGTGGCTGATGTAGAATGAGTGAGGCCAAAGCTAATAAGATATGAGGTCAGGAAAAAAAAAGAAAACTGAGGATGTTTAGGGAGGCATATTAAATTTTGTCTTTTACTTTGTGTGTAATGCAAAGCCTTGGTCATTGAAAGATTCTGTCTAAGCAGAGAGGAGCCTCTCTGACATAGGTTTAAGTGCTATCTCTCTGGCTGGCTGAAAGGGGACTAAAAGGGGAAAAGAGCAGAAGCATGGAGACCAAAGTCCAGGTGAAAGTTGATAGTACTTTGAATTATCTTGATAGCAGTGGTGGTGATAAGAAGCCTTTGGAAACCATGTTGTAGGAGAATTATTATCATGATAATTACTTAAAAGCAAGCAAAGAAATATGAAAGTTTGTCATGATTTTGTAGACTTGTAAAAAAAAAATTCCTTAAAGGGCATATTAGAATAATCACATTGGTTATCTTGGGTGGTTGGAGAATGCTTAAATCTTTCCAGTTTTCTGCATTATTTTTCTAGTCAAGGGAAGAGGGGCCTTCATAATTTGGAAGCTCAACAATCAAAGGACCAAACCTCTGAACTCTCATTGTCAGAATCACGTGGAATATGTCTGTGGAGTTTTGCCTTTCTACAGATCTCTGCTCCATTTCCTTTTTGGAGAATAGCTTTCTCTTCTTCCCTTTCTTTCTCTTCTTCTATATTCCACTGAGACCACGGAGGAAAACATACTACAATTGGCTTTTCGGAAAATGTTTTCATGGGTTCAGGACTTAGACTCTTTCTGTCAAGGCTTCACTGTAAGAGCTGCTAAACTGAACGAACTCTGTGTAGCGTTGGCATGCTCTCTGGAGGACACAAGTAAAGATGTTAACTTTTGTTTTTACACCCAAAGAATGTGCTGTTTTCTTACCTGGGTCAAGAGGGACCATTGCGATGGTTTCTGGTGTCCACGAATATAGCATTTAAACTGTAGACTGAATGCTTTCGATTTATTTGAATTAAATTGTACACCCCTCTTGTTATTCCCCTCTTGTTATTCTGGGCTTCCCTGGTGGCTCAGAGGTTAAAGCATCTGCCTCCAATGCAGGAGACCCGGGTTTGATCCCTCGGTTGGGAAGATCTCCTGGAGAAGGAAATGGTAACCCACTCCAGTATTCTTGCCTGCAGAATCAATCCCATGGATGGAGAAGCCTGGTAGGCTACAGTCCATGGGGTTGCAAAGAGTTGGACATGATTGAGCAACTTCACTTGTTATTCAAAAATAACCGAGTGTGTTTATCACCAGACACGTTTTGCATTGATGCTTCTGGGACTCCAAGGCTTGTTAGACATATTTTCCTTACAATCTTATTAGGAAACAATTCCATTTTCTTTTTATTTCCCTTCCGCTTAGTGACTAGAAAGTATGTAAGAAACCATTTTTATACCAAAAAAAAAAAAAAGTCAACAGAATAAACTCATTAAATTGTAAAGATACAGAAGTGTTGCACAAGCTCTTATCTTTTGTCAATGCACTTCTAATAAAACGTGCTTAGATTGGCTTAGTGAGATAGTTCACCCTGGCGATTAAATCAAGCTTGAATGATGCAATTCAACAGAGATTCTGGGCAACCTTACATTTGTACTAGAACATTCTTCTGATAAGAGTTTAACTAATTAAGCCAATTGCAAGAAAAACATGTTTTAGTTATTGTTAAGTAAAGAATGTGTAGCTAGGCATTATTGATTTAAGGACATTTCCCCAGATTTAGTCATAGAGCAATAATACCATTAGCATTAGTAATGATTATAGTGATCATAATAGAGTGCCGAGGTTGATAAGGTCTGTGCTAAGCAGCTGACTTGTATTATTTTATACAGTCTGAGGGAAAATTTATCATTATCGTTATTTTACAAATAAAGAAATGGAACATAAGACAGCTAAACTAAAGAAGTTCATTGCTCCTGTGATTTGCCATTTAGAGACTGAAGCTTTCAGAGGAGCGTTCATAGTATGATCTTCACTTGAAGTTATTTAAAGGTTGTCTTGATGATTTTGAACTTCTCTTGCCCATTGAACTCAGCAAGATGACTTGATGAGCTCAGAAAAATACACCTCCATTAAGTGTTAAAACTGATTTATGGATATGGTAATCCTGACAACTTATGAACCTACGTATCTGGTTGTGATTTACTGATTATGCAGCCAGAGAACCAAGTTCTAGCCCAGATCTTGGTCATTTCTGGTTCCGTGTTGCTGAGCAAGTCTCTTAATGTTTGGGGGCCTCAGATTCCCTAAACTGGGACCTTAGAAGATAGATTGGATTATTTTCAGGGTCTTTTCCCTGAAACATTTAGTTGTGACATTTAGAAGTGGTAACCTGGTTGCTGTCGCTAGGATATGAATTCTAAGTAGGCCTGTCAGTGAGAGACCATAGGCTTCCTCACACAGATGCTTGATTCATCACAGAAATGGAACAAATCTGGGCTGAGGAACTAGGGAAGTCAGTTACTATATATATACTAAATCCACTGGATATGCCTGAAATGAGTTTCAGAGGAGTGGCAATTTGAAGAAAAGATTTTTAAAAAAGGAAAAGGTACAGTTAGAAGAAGGACAAGTGGCTTATGGGCAGCAAAACAGAACACACACCCTATGCCATATTTTAGCCATGCCTGGGTCTAATAGCTGCCTCCAAAATGCCCATTTCCCCTGATAACTGGGTAAAATCATAGCATTTCAGACTGAAAAGAACTTAGAAAGTTAACCTTTCTCTCACCTTTCACTGATGAGGAAATTCATTCCCTTAAGCCGTTACTTGATAAAGTATTTGGAGCCACATTGCCTTCATCTGATTTAATTAACCAATGTAATTTTAACATTTTCCATCTTTGAATTCATAGAACAAGCTCAGAGCAATAAAATATTCTTCTCTCCACTGCTCCTTCAAAACTAACATCTGGAGAATTTAACACAAATAGAATTTAAATATAAATATGTACATTAGAGTTTTGATCCCTGTACCCCAAGAGGGCCTTCATGGATATTGACTTTGTTTTTAATCAGTTAGACCTACAGTTCAGTAACCATATCCATCTACATTTTGTCATTTAATCATTTCATCATTTCCCTCTAATCTGTTGTATTCTATGGCTGATTTTAAGAACAGAGTCCCTGGTGGCTCAGATGGTAAAGAGTTCACTTGCAGAGCAGGAGACCCAGGCTCAATCCCTGGATTGAGAAGATCCCCTGGAGAAGGAAATGGCAACCCACTCCAGTATTCTTGCCTGGGAAATTCCACAGATAGAGGAGCCTGATGGGCTACAGTCCATGGGGTCACAAAGAGTCGGACACAACTGAGTGACTTTCACTTATACTGATAATGAAAAAATAATGACTAAGCATGACTAAATAAATAATGACTAAAATATATCATTCTTAGAAGACACAGAGCAAATAGTTGTTACTACTTCAGTCATCCACTTTAGTTTTATTTTCTCAGATCATCTCTTAGTTGTGATATCATGTTGATGTGCTTTAAAAAGTACAGAATAAATCCAACCAAAAGCAAAATTGGTGACAGAAGACTCCTGAGTGTGCAATTAAGGCCCTTGTAAATTACTGAAGTTATCATGCCATAATACAGCACTGCAGTGTATGTCCCCTCCACCCCCTGCCTCCCAGGAAAAGTTCAGACTTCAGAGAATATGAGAGGCAAGAAGCTGGATCTGGAAATAGAATGAGGGTTGATGGTGCCGAGCCGTGGCCTTTGAAGACTAGCACTACCATGGGCCCTTCTAACTGCCGGGGCTTGTCTTCAGGAATCACTGAGAGTCATTCAAATCCAGGCAGTTTCCCTGGCAACCAAAATAATCCATGGAGTCTTTTCAGATTTAGGGACTTCTTTGGAAACTTGAAATACAAGCATCACTACAACAAAGTCTGTAGGAAAACCTACTGGTTTTAATTTGGTAAACCACATCAAGATAGTTTGAAATCTAGGATATGATAGGAAGACAGTAAGTCTCTCTTCTCTTCCCTTCCCCTGCGTCTCCCACTTCACCTCTCCTTTTTTTTTTTTCTTTTCTCTTCTCCTGCTTCTTTCTTTCACTTTTGTCACTACTTTGGAATTAAATTGACATTTCTGGATATTTTCAGAATTTGAGGGTTATCTCTTCTGTAATAATTCAATATGCTTTTTCTGGTTGAACAGATTTCCTTTTTGTTTTTCCCCCATTTTATCATTTTATCCAAATGATAAAAATACTGAAAAAATGAATAAATAGTGAAATAAGAAAGGAAAATTTCCTCTTTGAATCTTAGCTATATTTCTGCATAATTTATCTCCCACAAAAAATGGAGAGAGTAGGGTACGCATCATTCTTTCTCTGAACTGGATTTGTATTCCCCAGACCAGAAAGGTGTTACCTAGTGTGGGACCCAGTTGGGATGCCAGCAGCCTTGCTCTTTGTAATTCCTGTGGTGTGCTTGGTGGGCTGAGCTCTTTCTTAACGTTGATGGGCTCTCTTGTTGTCCTGTCTTTCTTCTGGCTTTCAAGTCTACTCCCAAACTTGGTGAGAAACCGAGAGATGCATAGATGAAAAGACTTGGAAAGGAGTTGCAGGGGTTGCGTAACAACCTCTGAAGAGCAAGCGCCCTGGAATTGAACAGCCAAGGATTTGAGGCCTTTCAGTTACCAGCTGGGCTTCTCAGATGGTATTAGTGGTAAAGAACCCGACTGCCAATGCTGGAGACATAAGAGACATGGGTTCCATCCCTGGCTCAGGAAAATCCCCTGGAGAAAGGCATGGCAATTCCATCTAGTATTTTTGCCTGGAGATTCCCCAGGGACAGAGGAGCTTGGTGAGGTACAGTCCGTAGCATAGCAAAAGATTTGGACACAACTGAAGTGACTTAACATGCATGCACAGTTACTAGCTATGTGCGAGTGGCTGTGATGAACTTCTCTGAAACCCCATTTCTTCTCCTATAAAATGAGACATTGAAATATCCATTCTCCTTCCTGTATTTAAGACGGAAAAGGTCTTTATTTTCTAAAAGAATTATCCCTCACCACAAATTCATCCTGGTACATGGTTGCTGATAGAGTGACCAGATCTCCTACAGGTTAGCTGTAGCCATGTGATAAAGGTGCAGTCGGTGGGATTTGAGCAGAAGTAATGGCTGTTCTGTGCCTGGAACCTGAAAATGTTGAGTGTGTACATTTTGGCACACTCTGTACAAAGAAGGCACACTCTGCCTTCTTTCCCATGGCTGGGAAGTGGTAGCACCTAGAAGATCCAGCTTGGAACAGGTCTCATGAAAGCAGAGTCACTCTCCCAGCTTCTTAGCACTTACCTTTGCAAAACTATGTGTGAAGAAGAAATACTTCTTTGACTGTAAATTTTCTTTCTGTTACTCATTTTATGGTGTGTCTTCTTCCATTCTCTTATTTTCAACCTGTCTGCATCCTTTATATGTAAGGTTTTGTCTCACAAGCATTACATTTTTAAGTTATTTCATCCACTTGGGCAATCTTGTCTTTTAATTTTTATATTTAATATAATTATTGGCATATTTAAGCTTATATCTACCATCTTATTATTATTTTCTATTTAACTCATCTGTTTTNACGTGAGTCTGAGTGAACTCCGGGAGTTGGTGATGGACAGGGAGGCCTGGCGTGCTGTGATTCATGGGGTCGCAAAGAGTCGGACACGACTGAGCAACTGAACTGAACTGAGTGTATATAGGTCAGTTCTACTCTCTCACTTTGTCCCAGCCTCTTCTTCCCCTGCTGCATCCACAAGTCCATGCTCTACATCTATTCTATTCTGTGTCTCTATTCCTTCCCTGCAAATAGGTTTATTTTATACTTAAATGGCAATATTAGTTTACATATATCTTTCTCTCCTACTTGAGATCCTCAAGGTCAGGTGTTTTGGTTAATCTTCATAATAAAAGTAGCTAAGCATATAGTCATTTCAGACACCTTACTGCATACTTCATGAGAATAAATTCACTTCATTCACATATCCATTCTGTGAAGTAGATGCTATTTTAACCCTCATTTTGCAGAAAAACAATTAGATACTCAATAAGAATTTAACTTGTTCAAGATTCTCCTAATTGGATGTGTTGAAAAGAGAGTAGTTGTTCAATAAATATCTTCTGAATGTCAAAGGAAAGAATGAGCCCCATGGGTGGCTGTTAATGTCCCCATGGCTGACAAGGCTTTCTTAAGGGATTGACTTGTGTCCAGTGACCATTAAAGGCAATATATGAGCTAAGGAACTAGATGTAGTTGATGTCAAAGGGCTTATAAATTTGTCATCCAATTTAACAGAAATAAATATTACCTGTCTGCTATCAGACAGGTAATAAATTGATTAGACCTTATTGATTCACAATACACTGTGGAAAATTCTGAAAGAGATGGGAATACCAGACCACCTGACCTGCTTCTTGAGAAATCTGTATGCAGGTCAGGAAGCAACAGTTAGAACTGAACATGGAAAAACAGAATGGTTCCAAATAGGAAAAGGAGTACATCAAGGCTGTATAGTGCCATCCTGCTTATTTGATTATATGCAGAGTGTATCATGAGAAAAACTAGGCTGGATGAAGCACAAGCTGGAATCAAGATTGCAGGGAGAAACACCAGTAACCTCAGATATATAGATGACACCACCCATATGGCAGAAAGTGAAGAAGAACTAAAGAACCTCTTGATGAAAGTGAAGAGGAAAGTGAAAAAGTTGGCTTAAAACTCAACATTCAGAAAACTGTGATCATGGCATCCAGTCCCAATGCTTCATGGCAAGTAGATGGGGAAACAGTGGAAACAGTGTCAGACTTAATTTTGGTGGGCTCCAAAATCATTGCAGATAGTGACTGGAGCCATGAAATTAAAAGACACTTATTCCTTGGAAGAACAGTTATGACCAACCTAGACAGCATATTAAAAAGCAGAGACATTACTTTGCCGACAAACATCTGTCTAGTCAAAGCTATAGTTTTTTCCAGTAGTCATGTATGGATGTGAGAGTTGGACTATAAAAAAAGTTGAGAGCCAAAAATTGCTGCTTTTGAACTGTGGTGTTGGAGAAGACTCTTGAGAGTCCCTTGGACTGCAAGGAGATCCTCCCAGTCCATCCTAAAGGAGATCAGTCCTGAGTGTTCATTGGAAAGACTGATGTTGAGAGATGTTGAAGCTGAAACTCCAATACTTTGGCCACCTGATGCTAAGAGCTGACTCATTGGAAAAGACCCTGATGCTGGGAAAGATTTAAGGCAGGAGGAGAAGGGGATGACAGAGGACGAGATGGTGGGACAGCATCACTGACTCAAAGGACATGAGTCTGGGTGAACTCTGGGAGTTGGTGATGGAAGGGAGGCCTGGCGTGCTGCAGTCCTTGGGCTCACAGAGTTGGATATGACTGAGTGACTGAACTGAACTGAAAATTAATTAATCAAGAAATATCTGTCTGTACATGTATTTGGCAACACACTTAATTAAATAATAGAAGAAATAACACCAGGAAGAGTTGAATTAAATAATTCCTTCTGAGTTATAGCATGTAGAGGATAAAGAGTTGTCCAAAGGACTATTTTTTCATGCTGAGTTCTTAGGCAACAGCATTTCAAGTTCTATCCATGTGCATGTGATCATTTGAAATATTTCATGTTTCTCATAAAGCAATTTTTCACCTCTTCTGAGGATGTAGAAAGCAGAAGAGAAGTGTCCCTTCCATCTTTGACACTATACTAAAAAATACCAGATACTCACCCAACTCACAACTTTACTTGAACCCATCAGAGAGCTGTCAATCATCTGAAATCTAAAGACAAACAAGCATTTTCAAGAAGACATGACATCTGAGCACTCAGCCAGCAAGCCATTAAGAGGAAGCTAGCAAAGGCCAACCGAAGACCAGCATCTGCTTAGTCTGATGCTGAACTTGAAAGGCAGGGTATGCCCTTCCTCTGCCCCAACCATCAGGACCAAGCAAGTGTCAAGTTACAAATAAGAGTTTTATCTTTGGAGCAAGAATAAAAGCAGAGAGAAAAGGCCCTTCAAGGGACAGGTGTAAAGAAACTGTCAAGCTGCAAGTGGACCAGATACTGAGGAGACCCTCTGGCAAACCAATACCCACCCTAAAGCCCAAGTAATGCTGAAAGTTACTCTTGTAGCATGCTTGGATATAAAGGCGACCCCAGAAAAAACAAACCCTAATTCAGGGGACACTCCTGTCTAACTTAATTCAGATCCACAAATGAAATTTTTAGTGACGAGAAGTATGTCCATTTCCAACCTTGTTATTGATGTTCAGTTCCAGCCTTAAATGCTATCACATTTGTTGCTACAAGTTACACCCTTTGCTCTTTTTCCCCTGGACTCTTGCACCGTAGACTGGCACTGCTGATGGTCAGCACTGCCCCCTTTTTCTGGGCAGTGGCAGGTACCATGGGAAGACCATGCCTTCGATTCAGACACTTTAGTTCAGGTGTCAACCATGCCATCCAGAGACCTTGAAGACTGTTTAACTCCAAAAATCAGTTTCTTTATGTGAGCTAAGGGCTTTAACTACTTCAAAGGATTTTTATGACAAGGAAGTGACTTCCTGAGTATAAAGAGCTTAGCACCCTGAATCTCTGGTGACTCATAGACACTGAGCAGAGACTGGTCAGTCATGGCTCAGGGACCAAATGACAGATTTTCTTTGCACTCTGCTCACTGATGTCTCTTCCTGGTTCATAACTTTCTAGTTCAGTGGTTCTAAGTGAAAGGATTGTACAAACTGGGGGAAGGACTGTTTTGGGTTGTTACAGAACTTGGTGTATGAAGGGGATCCTTCTTGGATTTAAAAGATGGGAGCCGTAGGTGTTGGATTTCCTGAACAGGAGAGAGAAACCACACAATGAACGATCTCTATTCTGCATTTGGCATGAGCTTTGAATGCCTCTTTGGACATTTTTGTAACTGAAAGCCTGTTTGTAATTATTTGAGCTAAGAAAATAACTCCATATGATCTACAAAGTCTTCCTAGCACCGTTTTTATATCACTGATTTGGCCAAGAATGCAACCACAATGCAGTTTTAGGGAAGATAGTCTTTGGTTCAAAATTTTACTAAGAGTTGTTCACTATTTTGGAAAATTCTATCACTAATGGCAGTTGTGCCTTGAATTTTGAATTCCCAACAAAACATACCTGGAGCAACATTTTTTGTTGCTGTAATGGTCATGGTACTATCGTGTCTGAATGCAAGCACGAAGTGCTTCATTGTCTTCTGGTGTGGTTGAACATTTAAATATCATCAAAGTGTTGATTTGATATAAATTACTTTTTCTTCATTTCTAGTTTTTATTATATTTAGGAAAGTGTGTGGATTTTTTGGCACTGTTTGAATGGGTAGGTTAGATTTTCTGTTGATGATCTAAGAGGCTCAAGGAAGTATTACAAAATTGTTTCTATTAAAAGGGGTCTGGGATCTCCTGGCTGCAAGTCCCAGCACTCATCTAGGTTGTCATAAGTTTGTATACTTTAGTACTGAAGGTGTCCACATGAAGACTTACTTTAAAAATATAGATTTTTGTCTTGTATCCCAAAATACCTGCTCTATGGTCCAGGTTGCTGATGCTGCTCCTAAGTCGCTTCACTTGTGTCCGACTCTGTGCGACCCCAGAGACGGCAGCCCACCAGGCTCCCCCATCCCTGGAATTCTCCAAGCAAGAACACTGGAGTGGGTTGCGTTTCCTTCTCCAATGCATGAAAGTAAAAAGTGAAAGTGAAGTCGCTCAGTCATGTTTGATTCTTCACGACCCCATGGATTGCAGCCCACCAGGCTCCTCCATCCATAGGATTTTCCAGGCAAGAGTACTGGAGTGGGGTGCCATTGCCTTCTCCGATCGTCCAGGTTATCTGCAGTTTTAACAGGTACTTGATGAGGGCTCTTCCTAATACACTTTAAGAAGCAGAGTCCTGGTGTCTGAAGCTTGATCCAATGCTGTTGTCTCTCTCTGGAGAGGGCAAGACTGAAAACAGTCTCTCCACCTGTCTCACTCCCTCAACACCTTCATAACCCTCCTCCCTTCTCCCAGCCATCACCTTGCCTTCAACTCACTTTTGGTCACTGCTAGTTAACTGAAGCCTCTGGATCAGTACAGAATCATTCCTTTGTGAGCAAAGAGTAGAATTTAAATAGGACATAGGAGATGAATCAGAGAGTATGAGAACTCTGTAAAGATCTGAGTTGTAGCTAACTAAATAGGGGGAAATTCCCATTAAATTTGAGAAAAGTTTTGCAAATCTTTTATAAATAAAGTAGAACCTAAATGAAACAGTGTTAGAAAAATAGGTGAATTGGAGCAAGGAATTTATTTATTCAAAGAAATTTTAAAGCCCTCTATTATGTTAGCTGTTAAAATCCCAATAAAGAAATTATTTTAATCATTAAAGCTTCACAAGGTGAGAAGTGTCAGCATCTATTTTTCCCATTTAACATATAAACATGCTTTTTGTCTATTTTTTATATATAGCTGCTGACATTGAACATAATGATTGTGCTCAGGAAGCATGTAGCATTTGTCACTGAAATATAACTCACAAAGACTTGAAACACAGAGAATAAAGCTCCAGGTGAAAGAAGGAAAGGGATGTCAATTATGCGACCTCTTTAGTCTGTGTGAGACCAATCTGAAACTCCTGGAGGAAAAAATAATAGTAACACTGACTATTTATTGGGCCTTAATAGACTGGCAGCTATACTAAAAACTATCATCTCTCATTTATTCTAAATAATGAATATTTATTCATTCATTCTAAATAAATTTTTATTCATTATCAAATATAAATATTTANGGAGCTTCTGTTCTGCAGAAAAGCACTTTTACAAAGGGGCTATAATTATCTTGGCAAAACAGATGAGGATACTGGGCATTATAGTCATCAAGGGCTTTGCCCAAAGTTACATAGCTTGCTAGTGACAGAGCAGAATTTGGAAACTGGATCTGCCTGGCCCCAATGCCAGTTATTAATCAGCAGTCTACACTGCAGTCATGTATGGATGTGAGAGTTGGACTGTGAAGAAGGCTGAGCGCCGAAGAATTGATGCTTTTGAACTGTGGTGTTGGAGAAGACTCTTGAGAGTCCCTTGGACTGCAAGGAGATCCAACCAGTCCATTCTGAAGGAGATCAACCCTGGGTGTTCTTTGGAAGGACTGATGCTAAAGCTGAAACTCTAGTACTTTGGCCACCTCATGCAAAGGGTTGACTCATTGGAAAAGACCCTGATGCTGGGCGGGA
Source organism: Redunca redunca (assembly GCA_006410935.1). Lineage (NCBI taxonomy): Eukaryota > Metazoa > Chordata > Mammalia > Artiodactyla > Bovidae > Redunca > Redunca redunca. The sequence goes on from SJYQ01011783.1 coordinate 411,168, forward strand.
TTGGGGGCAGGAGGAGAAGGGGACGACAGAGGATGAGATGGCTGGATGGCATCACTGACTCGATGGGCGTGAGTCTGAGTGAACTCCGGAGTTGGTGATGGACAGGGAGGCCTGGCGGGCTGCGATTCATGGGGTCGCAAAGAGTCGGACACGACTGAGCGACTGAACTGAACTGAACACTGCAGTAATGAATGTGCATCTTCTATTCACACCCTCAGCCTTGGACAGCTAGAGTAAGGCTGTCTACTGTATGCAAGTTGCAGTTGTTTAATCAGAAAGTCATGTCTGACTCTATGCGACACCATGGACTGTAGCCCACCAGACTCCTCTATTCTTGAGATTTCCCAGGCAAGAATACTAGAGTGAGTTGACATTTCCTTCTCCAGGGGATGTTCCCAGCCTAGGGATTGAACCCACATTTCCTGCATTGGCACGTGGTTTCTTTACTATCTCAGCCACCAGAGAAGCCCTGAAGTATGCAAGACTCCTTTTTCAATTCCAGTAATAGCCACAGTATATGAAAAATTAGAGGAAAAGGGAGATGAGTGAGTCACTTTTAAGTGTCCCAAGGATTTCATGAGATTGTAGGAGAAATCCACAGAGAGCAGTACCTGACCACACAATGTTGCTTTCAAGTTTTTGTTTTTTTTTTTTTTATAAAAAACCTTTTGAGAAATTCAGAGGCTTGTAAAATGGGTGAAGTTAACAATTGCATTTCATTTTTTTGAGCATGCCTCTTATTTGTTTAATTAAAAGTGATAAAAGGGAATGACACTGGAAAACAATTCCCTTTATATCACAGGTACTGGACACCAGGTTTGTAAGCAATTCTTACAGTGTAACTGAAAGAACTTGCCTTAAAATCTGGGGAAATTTTGTATCTAAATCCCTACCCACCACGTCAGACCATGAGGATAGCCAAAAAGGATGTGAAATGCTCTCCTTGACAAGATTTTTATAGATTTTTCTTTTTTATAGAAGTGACAGAGAAAGAAATTCTTTCTCAAAGGCCTGCCAACCTCAAGAAAATAAAGCATTTCTTTACCTCCCTCTTCCCTGCAAAATAATGATTATGATTATTTAACTTCTATTCTGATGCCAGTTAAAGTGTATAGATAAAATCCTGCTGGAAGTAGATAGCTTTTAAAAGGGGAAATTACTCGGGTCTTTCGAAGTTTCCTTAATCACAGTTTGAGCACAAAGTGTTGTCATTCCAATGATGTTTCGCTAGATGGACACTGTTAATAAAACCTAGCCCCCCTCAGAGGAGGCTCAGAGGCTGCAGTACAGCAGTGATACCAAACCGTCCAGGTGGCAGTCTCTTCAGACTGGAGACGTGCCAGAGGAAAACCAAGGGACCAAGTCCCAGGGCAGATTTAGATGGCATGCATTCACGAAAGAGTTGTTTTAACTGGGTTGTACTCCCAAGAACACAAGCAGTCAAGCTGAAATGGAAAACCGAGTTGGTTGTTGATTGTGTCTACATGGCTTCCTCTGTGGGAATCTGCACAGAGCCAGGACAGAATTGGAGCAAACAACACTCCAGTGTAGCAGGTGATAAGTAAACCACCCCATTCTCCTAAAGTTAGGAACATCAGCCCAGCATGCTGGTTTTCTAAAGTGAAGCAGGAAATTGGGCACATTGGAGAATCTTTTTGGTTTGTTTGCTTATTGACATCAATCTTGTGCTTGGTCTGGCTTAGTGAAACTGATGGGCCCATAAAGGAATCCAAGTATAGTAGATTAAAGTTAGACAGGGCTGGCCGGGGGTTTGAGTTCCTTTGCTTACAAGTTGTATAAACTTGGGTAAGTCACCTGATCTTTCTGAACCCATTTCCCCATGTTGTTATAAGTTAATCCAGCTCATCACGTTGTTATAAGTGTTGAACAAACAAAAAATACTCTAAAAAATGCTTACATATGGAAGTTATGACAAAGTATAATGTCTCTCCCTGTTAGAAGGCCATAGACTATTGACTCTTATCTAATGAGACATCTAGCCAGTTGTTCAGTCGTGTCCGACCCTTTGCGACCCCATGGACTGCAGCATGCCAGGCTTCCCTTCCATCATCAACTCCCGCTCAAACTCGTGTCCATTGAGTTGGTGATGCCATCCAACCATCCCCTCCTCTGTCATCCCCTTCTCCTCCTGACTTCAGTCTTTCCCAGCATCAGGGTCTTTTCAAATGAGTCAGCTCTTCTCATCAGGTGGCCAAAGTATTGGAGTTTCAGCCTCAGCCTCAGCCTCAGTCCTCCTAATGAATTTTCAGGACTGATTTCCTTTAGGATTGGCTTTTTTGATCTCCTTGGAGCCCAAGGAACTGTCAAGAGTCGTCCCCAATACCACAGTTCAAAAGCATCAATTCTTTGGTGCTCAGCTTTCTTTATAGTCCAACTCTCACATCCATACATGACTAATGGAAAAATCATAGCTTTGACTAGACAGACCTTTGTTGGCAAAGTAATATCTCTGCTTTGAATATGTTATCTAGATTAGTGATAGCTTTTCTTCCAAGGAGCAAGTGTCTTAATTTCATGGCTGCAGTCACCACCATCTGCAGTGATTTTGGAGCCCAAAAAAACAAAGTCTGTCACTGTTTCCATAGTTTTCCCATCTATTTGCCATGTAGTATTGGGACTGGATGCCATGATCTTCGTTTTTTGAATGTTGAGTTTTAAGCCAGCTTCTTCACTCTCCTCTTTCACTTTCATCAAGAGGCTCTTTAGTTCTTCTTCACTTTCTGCCATATGGGTCGTGTCATCTACGTATCTGAGGTTATTGGTATTTCTCCCAGAAATCTTCATTCCAGTTTGTCCTTCATCCAGCCCAGCATTTTGCATGATATCCTCTGCATATAAGTTAAATAAGCAGGGTGACAATATACAACCTGGAGATACTCCTTTCCCAATTTGGAACCAACTTGTTGTTCTATGCCCGGTTCTAACTGTTGTTTCTTGACTTGCATACAGATTTCTCAGGAGTCAGGTAAGGTGGTCTGGTATTCCCATCTCTTAAAGAATTATCCAGTTTGTTGTGATCTACACAGTCAAAGGCTTTGGCATAATCAATAAAGCTGAAGTAGACATTTTTCTGGTATTTTCTTGATATTCCAATGATCCAACGGATGTTGGCAATTTGATCTCTGGTTCCTCTGCCTTTTCTAAATCCAGCTTGAACATCTGCAAGTTCATGGCTCACATACTGTTGAAGCCTGGCTTGGAGAATTTTGAGCATTGTTTTTCTAGTGTGTGAGATGAGTGAAATTCCTCATCTAATAGGTGATGAATTCAAATTTCCAAGTTGGAGTGGGGATTGGAGGACATGGGCTCTAGAGCTGGAGAGAACTAGGGTAGATTTCTGCTAATTATGTTATTTTGAGCAAATTGGATGGTCTTTTAAGTCAGATTTCTCCTCTTGAAAATGGATATATTCATAATAAATCATAGGTTTATTAGGAGGATTCACTGAGGTATTATGGGCAAGACTTGTTAGCCCAGTACTTGACAAGTAATGAGCAGCACCTTTTTGGTAAAATAAAAAATACCCTATAATGTGGTAAGAAGCAGGATATGGCCTAGAACCCAGAAGAATGTGCAGCCAGACAGGAGAGGCAGGGAAAAGAAGATAATCAAGGTGTTGGATGAGGAAACAGAAATACGGACATGGGCTCAGGATGAAGAAGATCCAGACAAGCACCATGCTCTACTGGGTTGTCTCTGGTTTTCTGTGTTCCCACCCACACATCTACAGTTGCCACCCATCTGCTAGGTTCTAGAACTCTGCCATGCAGTGAGAGATCTGCTAAAAACAAGGTAGCCTCCTTTTTGCCTTCATTATTGGAGCTGATGCTGCTGCTGGAAAAGTTGAATAAGCAATGATGGGACAAAGGGGAGATAGACTTAGCCAGGAAACCTTTACACACATCAGAAAAGGGATAACTCAGAGCATGATGAGCTGTTGAGATGGAAAGCACTGTAGCTTGGTGACTCTCCTGGTTATGGTGCTGTTACCAGGGGTGCTGTGCCATCAACTAGTATTGGCAACACCAGATTGTCAAATACACTTGCTCAGGCAGCTCAGATGAATTTATTCATTATGAGACCTTGTGCCTGGAGGATAAAGTTTGAGTTACTCTGTGACACAGGCCTGGCCATTCACAGTCACCTGGAAATAAGAGTTGAGATCAAAGAGCTCTTGAAATTTTCTGTGCCATGGGTACTTTGTAGTACAGCTCTGCCCATAAATCCCCCTCAGAATAATATTTAGGAATGACCAAAATAAAATACAAAAAATTGTAAAGGGATCCAGTTATAGTAAAACAGTTATCAAAATATATAGATTCCTATTTATAAAATAATATGTGCTTCTTTTTAATGAATAAAATAATGAGGACTAGCTGTGGATGCAATAATTACCATCATTTCAAAATAGTGTTGAGTATAAATGATTATTTGAGGTATTAGAAACACTTGTAATATGATTAGCGAAAGATTGTGATTTCCATCAGTGACAAAGTCATGGTTATTGCTTATCTTACTGTGGTTTGTTGTCAACAAAGAAATGCTGCATTTCAGTTAAAATTTGGTGAGCGTGGCAAGGGCATTTGGACCCAGCCAAATTCACAGACACTGAATTTTCACCATGAACTTGCAGAGGTGTGGACCTCAGATTAAATCCCCTGTTTAGACGCAGGCAGAAATAAAGCTGGGACCAGAGACTCTTGCAATCATTGATCCACATAGATGTAAAGTATGACCTACTTCCCTCTACTGAAATATTTTCTTCAGGGAATTAAAAAAGACAAAGAACATGTATCAGGCCCCTCTGGTTGCCACAACAGACTAGCACAGACTGAGTGGCTTAAGCAACAAAATGTACTTTTCTCATAATTCTGGAGACTGGAAATCCCACGTGAAGATGCCCACAGCCTTGATTTTGGGGAGACTGTCTCTTCCTGGCATGAAGACACTCACTTTCTTGCTGCATCCTCAAATGGCCTTTCCTCTGTACTCCTGCACCTCTGGTATCTCTTCCACTTCTTAAATGGCCACCAGTCCTGTCAGATCAGGCCCCACCACTGAGACCTCATTTAGTCACAATCACCTCCTTAAAGGATGCATGCATAAACATGGATGTGCTCACCTGTTGCCCACAGTGTCTCAGTTCTCCGTGACCTCACTGCTCCACTGCTCCTGGAGATACTTAAGTTTGCAATCCTGATGTTCAGAACTTCCCCAAGAGACAGTCTAGTAAATGTAGATTTTTTTTTTCCATGCCTTTACTTTTCCAGTGATAGTTTATCACTTCCTTGAAATTGACACCTCAGCCAAGTGCCCAGATTGGCCATTAATTGTGGTTTGGTTAAACCCAGGGACGGGGGAGCCTGGTGGGCTGCTGTCTATGGGGTCGCACAGAGTCAGACATGACTGAAGTGACTTAGCAGTTAGCAGTAAACCTAGCAAATTCTCTAAAACATAGAGATTGTAAAGATGTGTATTCTTAGCACATCAACGGTTAGGGCAGAGAGACAAGGGGAGGAGACAGAGATTGGGACATCAGGGGTGGCCTTTACAACCTTGTCAAAATTATGCCAGAGGCAGGCTGTACAAATGTAGCCTAGTGATTATGCAGGCTAGTTAAATAAAACTTAGCATGCTAATTTCTCTCCTTTTCTAAATCATCACAGTGGTATCTTTGTATTCATAATATACCTCCTGTTAGAGCAATTCAAACAATTGATGGGGGAGGCAGCCGTAAGAATCAGAGTCTAAATTCTAGTGTCCTGTCAAAAATAAAACTCTCTATTTCTGTCATTTGATCAGATAATTTTTAACTAAGCAGGAATCTGTCAACTGACCTTCATTTTGTGTCCTATAGACCTGGGGAAAGATTTTTTTTTCCCCTTTCCCGTTGCTTCCTACTGTGTTAAACTGGCAATTTTCAGAGAAACACCTCTTGTCTGTTAATAAGAATCAGCCTTGACTTTTGCAGACTGAATTTTGTACATTGGTTTTATTGAAAGTGAGAAATGGCATAAAGAACTAAAGAAGGGAGAAAAATTAAGAATATGCCCAAAGAACAGAGGCCTTGTCATAATCTTGCTTTTAGATAAGTGATCATGAGTTTTGGGGGCTTCCCACCAGGGAATCCACCTGCAATACTGGAGACCCAAGTTTGATCCCTGGGTCAAGAAGATCCCTTGAAGAAGTCAACAGCAACCCACTCCAGTATTCTTGCCTGGGAAATCTCATGGACAAGGAGCCGGGAGGACTACAGTCCATGGTTCACAAAGTCAGACACAAAATGACTTAGTGACTAAATGACCACAAGCTTTGGATCTGGCACCATATGAGATAGCTTAGGGGTCTCTTCCAGGTTCAGACGCTGACATTTTCCACACTGATCTGGGCACAGGGAGCAGTAAATTATAGTCACTCTCCACCTCTGAGGTATTGCAAGGGTTAAGGACTTTACAATGCATCTTCTGCACTAGGATTTGAAAGGTCTCTTTGCAGAGGAAATTATTGCCGTAGTCCTTTGACAGTGTACTGTTCATCCAAAGAGATGATGTTGAATGGTCTCCCTGAATTTGAATCTGACAGTTTTCAGACTGTGAGTTTCTCTCTGTGCTCTCCAGAATTGTCTCAAATGCCTTAATATGCACTTGATTTCATAGAAAGGGGTTTTTCTCATCTTTCATTGTTTACTGTTGTGATTATATTGAAGTATATTTTTAGAACTTTTTCTAATATTAAAAAAATTTTCTCTGGGTAGAAAAGTTGAATGTGGGGGCAGGGGGAGCTGATACACTGCAGTTTTCATTGGTCTGCCATATCTGAATTGTAGCTAGCGTTACTTGTTTCTCTTCAAAGAAGAAAGAATGATTTATGGTGCAGAATTTGATACAGAGTATCAAACCCCAGTGATCTACTTTGATGAGAATAGTTCATCTCATCCAACTCTATAAATCTACTTTCTGTAAGTATTTTGTTATTTCAGGATAATATTTATGAAATGAAAAAGAATGACAAATATTTATTGAATACTTTAGTGCACTATGAACTGTACCAAGCAGGCACTTTAACTGGATTAACTAACTTCATACATAAAACCCAGTAAAGATTAATACTATCCTTTTTCTATAAGAAAGAGCTCAGTGAACTTTATATCTTTTGTGTTCTCCTGCTTGGGAATATGTTATCATATTCACAAGGTTCTTCAGGTTAGAAGCCTGTCCAATTTCTTTTGCCTGGTATTTCCCAAAGTTACCAAACCATGGAAATTATTCTCCTATGGAACACTGATTAATACTAAAATTCCCCATAATATAGTTGGGAAAGCCCTGCCTCGTACATTCTCAAGTATGCACAGTTCCTGAGCACCTCTGGTCACACCACATACATATTCTTGCTTATACAGTGCTTTTTGCCTGAAGTGCCCTATTCAGTCTACTCAAATACCACTCACCATTTAAAGCTTAGAATATATATATATATATATATATATATTTTTACCTCCATTGGGAAATCTCTCCCAGTGACCCATGTTATCTCCCTTTGCTTAATAAAAACCAAATGAAATCAGTTTTCCAGTGCTTGGACAGTCTCTTGCTACTACCTATTTCCAAGTTTCCCCTCTGCATTCGACTCTGAACTCCTTAAGGATCCACTTTAATTGCTGTATACCTAACTGCTACCTGAGAACTTGACACAAAGTAGATATTCAGTGAACACTGAAGGAATAAGTCGTTGATCCTTTTGTATTCAAAGAAATAAAAGTAAGTAAAAATGTTTAATGGCTTTTCTCCTGGCTCAGATGGTAAAGAATCTGCCTCCAATGCAGGAAACCCAGGTTTGATCCCTGAGTCAGGAAGATCCCCTTGAGAAGGGCCTGGCACCCCACTCTAGTATTCTTGCCTGGAGAATTCCATGGACAGAGGAGCCTGGTGGGTTACAGTTCATTGGGTCTCAAAGAGTTGGACATGACTGAGCAACTAACACACAGACAACACATTGTTCAAGAAAACAGAAGTGATCCTAAATGGAGAGAAGTTAAGTAGGAGGGCAGAGGCAAGAAAATGCAAGCTAACTGTAAAAAATACAAGTGTGATCTTGGCTGTTAAGTTTGGTCACTTTATTTTTATTGGGGCTTTCCAGGTGGTGCTAGTGGTAAAGAACCCGCCTGCCAATGCTGGTGACTCTATTTTTGCCAGTGCAAAAATATGGATGTGCTGTAATTCATGGCAGTAACAGCAATCACATTTTTTGGAGATTTCTTATGTGCCTGTTACTATTCTCCTCTTTCACATTAGCTTATGAAAGAACATCTTCACAAAGTAATTGCAGTTCTTACACACAGTTTCCACCAATAAGGTATTTTTTAAAAAGTAGAAATTTAATCCCAGACTGTAGAATGTTCCAGTGACTTCCAAAACAGCAGGCAAAACAGATGTTGCCCTGACTTCCACTCACTGGGATGTGACAGCCACCTTGATTGCCCTTTTCCAGCCATTTAATTTGGTTATTTAGGGAGGCAGTGACTTTGATGCATCTGTAAGAGGTAGCCTGACATAAATCAGATCCTCTTACATTTCTCTAAGAAAAAAACTCTCCACCCTTTTCATCTGAGAATTGCATTATTTCTACAGTGAGGCTGGAAAAGAAGAGAGATGAATCGTATTTCCCAGGATTCTAGAACAAATGAAAAATCTGCCAGCCTGGCAAGTAGGTAATGCTGCTATTCAGAAGACACGTGCATATGACCAAATCGCCAACAGATGCTCATAAAATGTTCTTTCCCTCCTTTTGTCACCTCAGAATGAATTTTACATCTTTTTTTTCCCCTTTAATTTCCGCAAATTTCCAGAGCTCTGAATTCTGCCTGACATTAGTGAGGCCTGGCATGCAAACACAAATAAGGAAAGGGCCCTGTGTCAGATGGTTCACTATTGGTTAGAAAAAGCAGATACATAAATAACTAACTGTCTTCCATACAGATAATGGCAAAACTTCAACTGGCTTCCACCCAACAGAGACCAGCATTTTGCCAGGCTCAATGATGTATTAACAATCCTATAATGAGAACACCAGCTGTCAGCCATGAGAAATATTAAAACAGGGAAGAGAAAATTTTCAACAATTCACTTAATGATTTCCAGCACGTGCTTGCCCATGTCCACTCAGTATCCTTGCATCTTCTTACGCGCATGCTCTAAAACCTTCTGTGACTCCTCAGTGCCTCCTGGAGAAAGCTGTGCTTCATTTGCAGCATTGGATGGTGCTATGGTTGAGGAATTGAGAGTTTATTTCCTAGAATCATACATGCTGTAACTCACCTGCTCTGTGACCTTGAGTAAGTTCTTTAGACTCTGTTTCCTCTCCTGTTGGATGAAGTAATATTAGTGCCTAAGTCGTAGAGTTTAGAGACATTTAAATGATATAGTCTATGCCAAGTGTGTGCATATAATAAAAGTAGAAACGATGATGGTGGGGAAAGTTGTAGAGGTAATGAAGGTACAATAGGAAAGAGGTACAAATTCTAGATTTTTGTTTTCCACTATCAAATACATTGTTACGTTAATATATTTGTGTACATATATATAAGTGTATAGATATATATGTATGTTTATATATATATCTTCACATATTTATGTGTGTGTGTAATTTTAATTAACCTATCTTAGTTTGAAATAACATTTCTTCCATTTACTTGATATGGGACAGCTGACTTTAACTAAGCCTCAGTTTTCCATCTATAAAATAGGAATAGTGATAGTGCCTACTTCTAAGAAGTAGGTTTGTCATAAGGATGAAATGGTATAAAGCATTTTTTAATATATTTATTTTAATTGGAGGCTAATTACTTTACAATAGTATAGTGGTTTTTGCCATACATTGACATGAATCAGCCATGGGTGTACACGAGTTCCCCATCCTGAACACCCCCCCCCACCTCCCTCCCCATCCCATCCCTTTGGGTTGGAACAGACTTGTTTCAATGCTATTCTCTCAAATCATCCCACCCTCACCTTCTCCCACAGAGTTCAAAAGTCTGTACTTAACATCACTGTCTCCTTTGCTGTCTCGGATATAGGGTCATCATTACCATCTTTCTAAATTCCATGTCTATGCATTAATATACTGTATTGGTGTTTTTCTCTCTGACTTACTTCACTCAGTATAATAGGCTGCAGTTTCATCCAGCTCATTAGAACTGATTCAAACATATTCTTTTTAATAGCTGAGTAATATTCCATTGTGTATATGTACCACAGCTTTTTTTATCCATTCATCTGCTGGTGGACATCTAGGTTGATTCCATGCCCTGGCTATTGTAAACAGTGCTGTGATGAACATTGGGGTACACGTGTCTCTTTCAGTTCTGGTTTCCTCAATGTGTATGCCCAGCAGTGGGATTCCTGGGTCGTATGGCAGTTCTATTTCCAGTTTTTTAAGGAATCTCCACACTGTTCTCCATAGTGGCTGTACTAGTTTGCATTCCCACCAACAGTGTAAGAGGGTTCCCTTTTTTCCGTACCTTCTCCAGCATTTATTGTTTGTAGACTTTTTGATAGCAGCCATTCTGACCAGCACAAGATGGTACACCCATGGCTGATTCATGTCAGTGTATGGCAAAACCAACACAGTATTGTAAAGCAAAATAAAGTAAAAATTAAAATTAAAAAAAGTTTAAAAACTGATAACAGTAAAATATATCTAGGAATTTCTCTGGAGCTGTTAAGGGCAGTGTGGGGTCAGTTCAGTTTCAGATAGTTCCTTGTTCCATCTTATACTTCTTCTCAAGGTCTACAGGCCCCTTCCAGTGTAGTCAATGCTAACTACAGGGTTTTAATCTGTTGCACCTGTCACTTCCAAGGTGGTTCCCTCTTTGTTTATTTTGGCTTCCTCTGTTTGCAAGTCTCTTCAATGCTTAATTTCTGCCTTGACACAAGGGGGCAAAAGTTGTCACTTACTTAGGCTCCCTTATTCAGGTGTGCTATGGGGAAGGAGGAAAACTGCAAACAAATATCGCTGGCATGTGTGGGGAGTGCTCGCAGTGTCTGGACCACACTGGATTTGCCCCAGCTCATGGAGGTTTATGCTTTCCCAGTCTACACTGCTCAGGCTCCAGGTGGCTCTGCAGGGGAACTGTCCTAAAGCAGGCCCTGAGTTGCATGCATTTCCCAGGTCTAAGCCACTCAGGTTCAGGTTCAGTTTCTGGGGTACTCCACAAAGGCACAGACTCAGCTGGGCCTGTATTTTGTGCCCTTCCCAGCTCTGAGCAGCTCAGGCAATCAGCTGCTTGAGGAGTGCACTATCCATCCCAGGTGTGCGGTGCGTCTTATCACCTCCCTGGTCCCAGCCACTAGGTTTCCTGGGTGTGCCACAAGAGCGCCATCTCAGGTGTGCTGGTGTGTCTCCTCTGGGAAGCTGATCTCAGGCTGCGACCCTCCAGGCAAATGTTAACCGTCCAGGATTCCAGGAAGACTTGGTTAGCAGTGGGAGCCTGCTCACATTTTGGTGGAGGTTACCGTCTCTGGGGCCAAGACTGCCCCTTGCCTTCTGGCTCTGGCTGTCTCCTGCCTGCCTCTCTGCCTCTGGTGGGGATGGGCTGGTCTGCAACCAGCTAGCTCTCCTCTGGTATTCTCTCATTCCTTTGTTCTGTGAGCAGGCCCAGCTGTGCCTTAGGTTAGAGCTTTTTGCACGAAAATTCTCTCTCTCTCTCTCTTTTTTTTTTCTCTCTGGCTATCCCACAGTTTGGGTTGCTATCTCACGTTAGCTCCCTCAGATTGTCCTCAGGGCATTCAGGCCCGGTCCTTACCCTAAAAATGCAACCTGCATCTCCCTGTTCAACCTCTGCTTGCTGGTGGCAGACATGAGCATCTGGGGTACTTCTCCGCTGGGAGTTGCAGTTAGGCGCATATTCTGTGGGTTTGTTTTTGTTTTTTCCCTCCGGGTTATGTTGCCCTCTGAGATTCCAAAACTCCCCACAGACCCACCGGTGAGAGGATTTCCTGGTGTTTGGAAACTTCTCCTTCATGACTCCCTTCCTGGGACGGGTCTCCAATCCTAACTCTTTTGTCTCTCTTTTTGTCTTTTATATTTTATCCTACCTCCTTTTGAAGAGAATGGGCTTCCTCTCCGGGTGCCTGGTGTCCTCTGTCAGTGTTCAGAAGTTGTTTTGTGGAAGTTGCTCAGCATTCAAATGATCTTTTGATGAATGTGTCGGGGAGAAAGTGGTCTCCCCATCCTATTCCTCCACGATGTTAGCCGATATAAAACATTTTAAGTAGCTGTTGCATGGTAAGTTCCCAATAAATGTTAATTTTCAAAAACACCTTTTGGAAAATAATATAGTATCTTGTTTTTTAAATCAGAGTATACTTGATTTACAATATCATTTTATTTTCAAGAATAACACAGTGTCTTTATGCCTATCAGTTCAGTTCAGTCACTCAGTCATGTTTGACTCTTTGCAACCCCAGGGACTGCAGCACACCAGGCTTCCCTGTCCATCACCAACTCCCAGAGCTTACTCCAACTCATGCCCATCAAGTCAGTGATGCTACCCAACTATCTCATCCTCTGTCATCCCCTTCTCCTCCTGTCTTCAATCTTTCCTAGCATCAGGGTCTTTTCTGATGAGTCAGTTCTTCCCACCACGTGGCCAAAGTATTTGAGATTCAGCATCAGTTCTTCCAATTGAATATTCAGGCCTGACTTCCTTGAGGATTGACTAGTTTGATCTCCTTGCAGTCCAACGGACTCTCAAGAGTCTTCTCCAGAACCACAGTTCAAAAGCATCAATTCTTCAGCACTCAGCTTTCTTTATGGTCCAGCTCTCACATCCATACATGAATACTGGAAAAACCATAGCTTTGACTAGACACATTGGCAAAGCAATGTCTTTGCTTTTCAATATACTGTCTAGGTTGGTCATAGCTTTTCTTCTAAGGAGCAAGTGTCTTTTAGTTTCATGGATGCAATCATCTGCAGTAATTTTGGAGCCCCCCAAAATAAAGTCTATCACTGTTTCCATAGTTTCCCCATCTATTTGCCATGAAGTGATGGGCCCAGATGCCTATAGAAGAATAAATTAGTATTATTACTAGTTCTGATCCATAAAAATATCATTTGTTTCCTGTCCCCTGAAATTTTCTCAGTTCTACTAAATTTGAGAATCAGAAATGAAAAGACACCCTAACTGTTCTACCCACAGGACTGATACACAATTTCTCTGGTGTTGGTACTTTCTGGTTTAAAGCCTGAAAACCCTGAGTTATTGTAATTGAATTTGAGAGTATAGAAATCTACTCTGTCACAGTCACTTTCGATGAAAACTACAATTTATGATGAGTTTCATAAAACCTGCTTAATTCAACATTTATGAGAGACACTGAAGATAAATGGAAGGTGTAGAAATGGAAAAATTTCTAATCAGTCATTTTGTCAAGAAAAAGGGACTAGAGTGATAGGCATAAAAAGGAGCTGGGTGTGCATATAAATAGTCTACTAGAGATAAATGATTAAATATTTTTATAAATTTTACCAAAATATTCTTAGTTCTATAATAAAAAGCTTAGTTTGTGTGTGCCCTTGAAAGATTAAGTGCATTTGCCCACATCATGCATCTGAACCAGGGCCCAGGTTAGGTTTGGGGAAACAAGTTCTACAAATGTATATTCCAACAAGAGTAAAAGAAACTACAAGAAAGCTGATTTCACAAGCCTAGTGCAAATTGCCTGTCTCTCCCTTCCCTCTAATTGCTGTGATAAGGTGCAACATCTAATTGAACCCCTGGAGGAAGCTTTATAGCTGTGTCATGCTGCTGGAAATGAGTGAATATAGAAGAACTAAAAGAGCCCTCAAAAAGGAAGAGAACAGATGTATAGTGTGAGTAAAGAGGATGCCACGCATGGACCACTTTTGGAACATCCCTTTCTTTAACTCAACAGAAGAGGCAGAAACAGGAGGCTGGCCCATTTTCTGGCCTAGCCGGGTGGCTGGAGCTCAGGGAGGAATGGAAGGGTGGTGTACCCTCTACAGTGGCCCTTAGTCCTGGCTCTGTAGCTTCAGCAAAGCACCAGGGACTGAGCTTTCTTTATATTGTATCCATTTTCCCAGACCCTTGGGGAATAATAAATACCTTGAAGTGAAAGAAGTCTCCCAAGTCAAATTATTTTCCTCCATTAGAACTTCTGGTTTTTCACACCCTCCAGCCCTGGTTGTGTCCAGTGAGTGCTGAGTACTCTGTTTGATGGATTGCATGGAGTTACCCAGCTCTAACCAAGCAGATTTCCCCTAGCCTAGGGTGCTTGAGCACATTAGCATCTCTACACATGGGTCCTCATCCATATTTGTAAACCCCAGATGACTATAACAAGTGGAGGAACACTGTCTAGCCCTTTCATGACTTAAGGCTTCAGACTCATGCTGCTCAATTATCTCTTAGCTCCGTTCACGTAAGTAATAGTCCTTAAGAACTTTCTTTATCACTTCATGTGCCAGTAAGCCTAGAAAACCTGCCAACTGTTCTAGTCCTCTTGGCAAAAAATGAGCTTAACTTGCCTTGCCTGGGTTTAAGAACTCATTTGCCAGCTGTTATAATTTTAACTTTTTAATGGCACTTTGGGGCTCCAGGATGAATATCACTGAAAGATTATATTTGCTTTTAAATTGATCTAGGTTAGTGATTCTCAAAGTGTGATTCCCAGAGCAGCAGCATTAATATCATCTCTGAACTCATGAGAAATGCAAATTATTTCATCCCATCCATGTCCCAGTGAACCAGAAATACCGGGGAAAGGGTCAAGAAATCTATATTTTAACGACCCAATTAGTTGTTGCTAATACTTAATCAAACTTGAGAACCAATAGTCCATATGCAGTGTACCAGTGGTGCACCCCAGGGCATATACTTCCTAAAGGTTCTTAGATGGTAGATCAGGAGGGCATAAGAAAATATGTATGTGCTGGCTTTTCTAAAGAATTTTTAAATGTCCATAAGAAACCTGGAAAAAATCAGTTTTCATCACAATCCGAAAGACGTGCAATGCCAAAGACTGTTCAAACTACCGTGTAATTGCACTCGTATCACATGCTAGTGAAAGGTTGTTGCTGAACCACAAAAAGACCCTGGGATTCTTGGCCTCTGGAAGAGAAGAATTCAATCTGGGGCCAGAGACGAGGCTTGATCACTCAGAGCTTTTGTGCAATAGAGTTTTATTAAAGTATAAAAAGGGTAGAGAAAGCTTTTGACATAGACATCAGAAGGGGGCAGAAAGCGTACCCCCTTGCTAATGTTAGCAATGGAGTTATATACTCTTCAATTAGTTATTACAGTGAATCAAAAGAATGCCTGGAGGTTGTACAGACCTCACTAGACCTACTCCCATAATTTACATTTTTAAGATAATAGGATTAGCCAGGAGGTTTTTTCCAGAGACTGTCCCCAAGCAGGATACATTATTGTTGTATAATCCTAAGGAATGTAGAAGGAAAAAAAATTTGTCCTTTCTTCCTCCTTGAGAATTCCAGACCCCTCTCTCCTTGGGGACCCCTGGACTTCTTATCAACCTACCTAGGAAATGACTCTCTCACTAGCAAGATAATGCTCAAAATCCTTCAAGTTAAGCTTCAACAGTATGTGAACCAACAACTTCTAGATGTAGAAGTTGAATTGAGAAGGCAGAGGAACCAGAGATCAAATTGCCAACATCTGTTAGATCATAGAAAAGGCAAGAGGATTCCAGAAAAACATCTATTTCTGCTTCACTGACTACACTAAAGCCTTTGTGTAGAGCACAACAAACTCTGGAAAATTCTTCAAGAGATGGGAATACCAGACCACCTTACCTGCCTCCTGAGAAATCTGTATATACATCAAGAAGCAACAGTTAGAACCAGACATGGAACAACAAACTGGTTCAAAATTGAGAAAGGAGTATGTCAAGGCTGTACATTGTCACCCTGTTTATTTAACCTATATGCAAAGTATATCATGCCAAATGCTGGGCTGGATGAATCACAAGCAGGAATCAAGATTGCCAGGAGAAATAACAGCAACCTCAGATATGCAGACGATACCATCCTGATGGCAGAAAGCAAAGAGGAACTAGAGCCACTTGATGAATGTGAAAGAGGAGAGTGAAAAGCCTGGCTTAAGACTCAATGTTCAACCTGTGTTCAATCTGCCACAGTGTACACCTGTGGCAGATTCATGTTGATGTATGGCAAAACCAATACAGTATTGTAAAATAAAGTAAAATTTTAAAAAAGACTAAATGTTCAAAAAATGAAGATCATGGCATCCAATCCCATCACTTTATTGCAAACAGATGGGGAAACAATGGAAGCAGTGACAGATTTTATTTTCTTAGGCTCTAAAATCACTGTGGATGGTGACTGTAGCCATGAAATTAAAAGACACTTGCTTCTTAGAAGAAAAGCTGTGACAAACCTAGACAGCATATTAGGAAGTAAAACTTCACTTTCCCAACAAAGGTCTGAATAATCAAAACTATGTTTTTTCCAGTATTCATATATAGATACTGAGAGTTGGACCACAAAGAAAACTGAGCCAAAGAGTTGATGCTTTCAAACTGTGGTGTTGGAGAAGACTCTTGAGAGTTCTTAGACAGCAAGGAGATTAAACCAGTCATCCTAAAGGCAATCAACCCTGAATATTCACTGGAAGAACAGATGCTAAAGCTGAAGCTCCTTGGCTGCCTGCTGCAAAGAACTGACTCATTAGAACAGACCCTGATGTTGGGAAAGATTGAGTGCAGAAGAAGGGAATGACAGAGGATATGATGGGAGGATGGCATTGTTGACTCAGTTGACATGAATCTGAGCAAACTCTGGGAGATAGTGAAGGACAGGGAAGCCTGTGCTGCATGCAGTCCATGAGGTCGCAAACAGCTGGACACTACTAGAGACTGAACAATGGAAGAAACCTGAATTTTAGCATAGTTTTTCCCTTATGTTTATTTATTTTTTAAATTAGGGTGTAGTTGGTTTACAATATTGTCTTAGTTTCTGCTGTACAACAAAGTGAATCAGATACACACACACACACACACACACACACACACATGCATATATCCCCTGCTCCTTGAGCATGCCTCTGACTCCTCCTCATCCCACCCCTCTAAGTCACCTCAGAGCACTCATCTCCCTGTGATGTACAGCAGGCTCCCACTAGCTATCTATTTTACACATGGTAGTGTTTATAGGTCAGTCCCAATCTCTCAGTTCATCCCACTCCTCCTAATCCCCCCACAGGGTCCATACATCTGTCCTCATATCATGTCTCTATTCCTGCCCTGCAAATAAGTTCATTAGTTTCATTATCCTAGATTCCACATATATGTGTTAATATACAGTATTTTTTGTCTCTTTCTAACTTGCTTCACTCTGTATGACAGACTCTAGCTCCATTCACATCTCTACAAGTGACCCAATTTTATTCCTTTTAATGGCTGAGTAACATTCCATTGTGTATATGTACCACATCCTCTTTACCTATTCATCTGTCAGTGGACAGTTAGGTTGCTTTCATGTCCTGGCTATTGTAAATAGTACTTCAGTGAACATTGGGGTGCTTGTGTCTTTTTGAATTATGATTTTCTCATGGTTTATGGCCAGTAGCAAAACCACTGGTGATCACAAAGTGAAATGCTTATAGAGACCAATAAAGTAAATAATGAAGTAGGCCAAGCCTGAGATTAAACCACAGGAATGTGGTGGAATCATGAAGAAGTATGGAATCTATATTCTGCCTAAGATATTGAAAAAATCATTCAAAAACCATTGTGCAAACCCAGTAAAACATTTCTTCGGGGTCCCGATTTGTCCTTCAGGCAGACTAGTTGTGGTTTTGATTATATATCATCTCTCTGACCGTAAAATAGGCATTAAGGATGCCTGTCCTCTTGACTAAGTTTATGATTCATACAAAATTGATTGGTTATTTAAAAATGGATTTACCACTAACACACTGAAAAATTTTGCCTCAATACTCACATGTTCTTGCAACCAAGATGAATGCTGCCTTTGACTTTAGATCTGAATTCTGATGGTGAATTCAGAGTGATGAATGAATGAATTCCTATAACACCTGAGAGGAGACTTATATTAGAAGGAATACTTTTTCAGGAATAATGCATGTACTGGCTTCCCTGGTGTCTCAGCAGTAAAGAATCCACCTGCCAATACAGGAGACACAAGTTCAATCCCTAAGTCAGGAAGATTTCCTGGAGAAGGAGATGGCAACCCACTCTAGTATTCTTGCCTGGGAAATCCCATGGACACAGAGAGGAGCCTACAGGGCTACAGTCCATGGGGTTGCAAAGATTCAGACATGACTTAGCAACAAAACAACCACAAAACTTGTCAATTACTTGGTAATCAAAAGATGTTTCATTTTTCTTTGCCTTTTTCTCAACAAAATCTGCTTCCAGTTTGTCAACCTGCAAAGAAGTAACTACCTTCTGTGAAGGGGTTAAAATTTAGTGACGATCTGTTATCGAGGCTTCCCTCATAGCCCAGTCAGTAAAGAATCTGCCTGCAATGCAGGAGACCCGAGTTTGATTCCTGGGTTGGGAAGATCCCTGGGAGAAGGAGATGGCAATCTACTAAGTATTCTTGCCTGGAAAATTCCATGGACAGAGGGGCCTGGAAGGCTACAGTCCACAGGGTTGCAAGAGTCGGACATGACTTAGTGACTAAACCACCACCAATCTGTTATCCATAGCAGGGCTATTTGTATTTTGAGAGAATTGAATCCTATAATGGAAATTAAGCATTCTCTAATCCTGGGTGTTGGCAACAGCTTATAGTGAAGTTATGATCGAGTCTGTTAATTCTGTAACCATGTAGTCAGAATTTCTGATATTGCTAACTTTATTATTATTTTTTAACTTAAAAAAATTTTTATTGTGGTAAAAGCCATATAATGTAAACATATTATTTTAACCATATTGATCTGTACATTTCAGTGGCATTCAGTACATTCACATTGCTATGCAACTCTCACCATCATCTCTCTCCCAAGTTTTTCACTTTCCTCAGCTGAAACTGTTCCTGGCATCTACCAATAAACTTTCTGACTCTGTGAATTTGAATCTTCTAGGTAGCTTGTATAAATGAAATCAAACAGCATTTGCTGTACCTAACATATATTGGAATGAATTTTTAAGGTTAACTTAATATATGTCCTACAAACAAATTGTACCTTCTTTTTCCCACCTGTGCTATACAGTAGTTCTCATCTGTTTTATACACAGGAGCATATATATATGTCAAGCCCATTTTTTTTTAATGTACAATGAAATGACTGAGTATATACACAGAGATATGTAATGGACATCACAATCAATTCAGAACATTTTAGTCATTTCAGAAAGAAACCACATACCCATTAGCTGTCATGCCTAAACACCCCCACCCAACCATTTTTTCCCAATAGATTGGCTTATTCTGAGCATATCTTGTGGGTAGAATCACACAATATGAGGTCGTTTCTGACTGGCTCTTTTCATTGAAGACTTCACTATACTTACTGTGATGTTTTTGATGTTCATTCCTGTTGTAGCATATACTACTATATTATTGCATTTCCATTGCTGGATAATACTCCATTGTCTAGCTATAATACATATTATTTATCCATCCATCAGGTGATGCAAATTTGGGTTGTCCAGTTTCTTCATGTTATCTTTTAAATTAAAATCATCCTAATAGGTATGAAGTGGTATTTGTGATTTTGATTTGCATTTTCTTGATGGAAATTCTGTGCAGAATTTACTCTAGATGAGACCGGTAATACCACAGTCACATCTATGGTGTTAGAAACTTGAATGCCTTGTGTACATGTCATATTCTATTGCTTTTTAACTAGGTATGTCCCCAAAAAAGGCAACAATATTGAAGGTATAGTAGAGCAGCTAAAATTTATTGGGTACTTATTATTTGCTACAAACTATGCTTAATGTTTCATAGGCATGATCCCATTATCTCCCATAACGTGTTATTTGTAGGTAGTGTTGTTATTCCCACGGTACAGATAAGGACTCTCAGGCATGGAAACATTATGAGACTGCTCCAGATCAATCACACAGATGTTGATATTGCCCAGAGAGAAACGTGAATCAGCTTGCCTTCAAATTATATGCATTCACTTCTGAGAACTGTTCATTATGTATTTTCAACTGAAGTTTTTCAGGTGGAAAAAAAAGGAAACAAGTATAATTTGCTGATTTCTTTGCATTTGGTCATTCATTTCATGAGAACAAAGCAGAGAATCAAAGTCATGAATTTGGTTACTTGGGGAAAAAGTCCTGACCCCAAAATTCAAGAATGTCCCAACCTCAGTCCTGGATCTAATTGAAAATGAGTAGATTTGCTTGTTTGCCTCCCTCTACACACAGTTAGCTACAATGAATCCAAATTTCCAAGTCTGAAATATGAAGTATTCTGATATTATTTAATGGTAACTCTTTGGATTTTAAATGGGTTTTCTTGGGTTTGTTTGCTATAATTTGAATTTAAATGATTTCTGTGACAGTAACCAAAGCACCATGAAATTTCATTTCATATCAGCTTTATTCTTAAATTGACAATGTTACATATGTATTTACAGGCTCATCTTCTAACAATTTTCTCTTTACTTGCCCACCATTTGCAACCACTTTACTGACACAGAATGGATAATAGATTAATTCTAGTTACCAATATGAATACCTCCTTTTGAACTTCCCATGGATTTGTTTTTGTCAGCTAACATACTGCAAATGTCAATGCTCCTTTTGGTTTTTGCAAAAGTCTGTGTGGATAAAAGGCAACAATTTACTAAAAATGCTGATTATTCCCCACTGATCAATAAGACAGGAGGATTTATGATGTTAAAATAACATGAATGAAAGTGCTGATGATAGTATATTTTCTCTCCATTTTCACATTGTTACTAGATTTAGCTCTCAGAATAATTTTCTTTTGTGCTTATTGCATTGATAATTTCTCCTTCTAATAGGAACAGACTTTTTGTTTATCATATTTTTCCAGCAGCTTTCATTGTTGTGTGTGCCATTTAAATTCCCAGATTCCCTCATCTAATTTCTTCTTGAGTGTCAATTCAGTATCTCTGCTTGTTCAGTGAATGCACTGCTTAGTTAGGCTTAATTCTCTCAGTCACTGTAAGAAAGATGATATATTGAAAATTTAAAAACCATTTTTAAGGCCAATTTTTAAAACAACCTGAATAAACCCTTTCAGGAGGTCAAGCATATTTTGTGACTTAAGAAAAACCTGGCATATAGAGTATCTAGTAGTAACTGAGACTTGTATATTATTTCTGTGTTTTCATTCAGCATCTTTCTATTACTGTTTGTCATATTATTTTTATTTCCCTATATAAACTGATTTCCCAGTTCACTTCTATTGGCAGAGAAATTCAAATTGGATTAATAAAAGTGTCAAAATTATAAAAATGTTCCACAATAGTTTGTTGCTTTCAGCAACATATATTCTATTCCTGCTAGTTAAACCTATATTGCATGCTCTAGGGTTCTATATGCTTGGCAAGCGTACCTGCACTCTCCTCTGCTGTAACCATGACAGACGTTGTTAATCAATCATGGAACTCTTTCCCAAGCATTTGAATCTTTCTCAGAAGTATATGTGAGGCAGACATTACAAAAGACTGGATTCCATCTCAGGTCAACTGGAAATGTCCTTTTCAATTCTGGAGAAATATTTGTAATTAACATAAAGATGCTAGTAGAAGTGAATCCCAATAGTTAAGTCTTTAAAGAGATTTAGAACTCCTCTTTGCAAACCTCTAGAGTGCGAATCTGAGCATGACTTCTCTTACTGGTCTGGAATTATAGATTAAGACCCAAAGCTGGGACAAAAAATGCATAATACTGAATCTTGCAGTCAGAAGTAAGAATGGATGCCACCTTGAGGGCTAATAAAACAGCAGCCACATAGTCTCTGGCAGCCCCTAAAAAATCTAGCCACCCTTCCCTCCAGTGGTCCATATAAGTATTCAATTTGACAAGGAATGGCAAAACATTCACTGAATGGCAGATGCTGCCCATCAGCCCCTCCATATCTGTGGGAGAATGGGGCTGCAAGGGACCCATGCATAGACATCAAGAGGGCTGCAAGAAAAGGAAAAGCTCCCTTGAGCTTCTTCTTATGCCGAGGATTTGCTAACCTGCCCGGGACTTTTATAGACAGGAAAGAACAGAATCAAAGGGAGATGACAAAATAGAGAAAAGGGATCTCAGTGCATGAGGTGAACCAATGGAGGAGAAAGGAAGGGGATGGGGAAAGAGTTCTGGAAGGAATTTAATCTTCTCAATCAGGGAGTTAAAACCTGAGCAAAATCTGCAGGGTCCCCAGCTGTCTGATACATGTGCTCCAGGGACAAGCCAGTACTGGGCAAGCCCCAGTTCTGCTCAGTTCAGTTCAGTTCAGTTCAGTCACTCAGTCATGTCTGACTCTTTGAGACCCCATGGACTGTAGCATGCCAGGCTTCCCTGTCCATCACCAACTCCTGGAGCCTGCTCAAATTCATGTCCATCGAGTCAGTGATGACCTCCAACCTTTTTGTCCTCTGCCATCTTCTTTTCCTGTTGCTTTCAATCTTTCCCAGCATCAGAGTCTTTCCCAGTGAGTCCACTCTTCACATCAGGTGGCCAAACTATTGGAGTTTCAGCTTCAACATCAGTCCTTCCAATGAATATTCAGGTCTGATTTCCTTTAGGATGGACTGATTGGATCTCCTTGTAGTCCAAGGGACTCTCAAGAGTCTTCTCCAACACAGTTCAAAAGCATCAATTCTTTGGTGTTCAGCTTTCTTTATGGTCCAACTCTCACATCCATACATGACTACTGGAAAAACCATAGCCTTGACTAGATGGACCTTTGTTGACAAAGTAATGCCTCAGCTTTTCAATATGCTGTCTACGATTGTCATAGCTTTTCTTCCAAGGAGCAAGCATCTTAAATATCATGGCTGCAATCACTATAGGCAGTGATTTTGAAGCCCAAGAAAATAAAGTCTTTCACTGTTTCCATTTTTCTCCATCTATTTGTCATGAAGTGATGGGTCCAGACGCCATGATCTTTGTTTTTTGAATGTTGAGTCTTAAGCCAGCTTTTTCACTCTTCTCTTTCACTTTCATCAAGAGGCTCTTTAATCCCTCTTTTCTTTTTGCCATAAAGGTGATATCATCTGCATATCTGAGTTAATTGATATTTCTCCCAGCAATCTTGATTCCACCTTGAGCTTCTTCCAGCCCGACATTTCTCATGATGTACTCTGCATAAAAGTTAAATAAGCAGGGTGACAATATACAGCCTTGACATACTTCTTTCCCAATGTGGAGTCAGTCCTTTGTTCCATGTCCAGTTCTAACTGTTCCTTCTTGACCTGCATACAGATTTCTCAGGAGGCATTCTGGTATTCCCATCTTTTTAAGAATTTTCCACAGTTTGTTGTGATCCACACAGTCAAAGGCTTTAGCATAGTTAATGAAGCAGAAGCAGATGTTTTTCTGGAATCCTCTTGCTTTTTCTATGATCTAACAGATGTTGGCAATTTGATCTCTGGTTCCAGTGCCTTTTCCAAATCCAGCTTGAACATCTGGAACATCTCAGTTCATGTACTGTTGAAGCTTGGCTTGGAGAATTTTGAGCATTACTTTGCTAGTGTGTGAGATGAGTAGTCATGTATGGATGTGAGAGTTGGACTGTGAAGAAGGCAAAGCGCCGAAGAATTGATGCTTTCTAACTGTGGTGTTAGAAAAGACTCTTGAGAGTCCCTTGGACTGCAGGGAGATCCAACCAGTCTATTCTGAAGGAGATCACCCTGGGATTTCTTTGGAAGGAATGATGCTCAAACTGAAACTCCAGTACTTTGGCCACCTCATGTGAAGAGTTGACTCAATGGAAAAGACTCTGATGCTGGGAGGGATTGGGGGCAGGAGGAAAAGGGGACGACCAAGGATGAGATGGCTGGATGGCATCACTGACTCGATGAACGCGAGTCTGAGTGAACTCTGGGAGTTGGTGATGGACAGGCAGGCATGGTGTGCTGCAATTCATGGGGTCGCAAAGAGTCGGACACAACTGAGTGACTGGATTGAACTGAACTGAACTGAGATGAGTGCAATTGCATGGTAGTTTGATCATCCTTTGACGTTGCCTTTCTTTGGGATTGGGATGAAAACTGACCTTTTCCGGTCCTGTGGCCATTGCTGAGTTTTCCAAATTTGCTGGCATATTGAGTGCAGCACTTTTATAACATCATCTTTTAGGATTTGAAATAGCTCAGTTGGAATTCCATCACCTCCACTAGTTTGCTCTCCCACTTGACTTTGCATTCCAGGATGTCTGGCTCTAGGTGAGTGATCATACTATCATGGTTATCTGGGTCATGAAGATATTTTTCATATAGTTTTTCTGTGTATTCTCTCCACCTCTTAATATCTTCTGTTTCTGTTAGGTCCATACTGTTTCCGTCCTTTATTGTGCCCATCCTTGTGTGAAGTGTTCCCTTGTTATCTCTTAATTTCCTTGAAGAGATCTCTAGTCTTTCCCATTCTATTGTTTTCCTCTATTTCTTTGCATTTTTCACTTAGAAAGGCTTCCTTGTCTCTCCTTGCTCTGCGTTCACATGGGTATATCTTTCCTTTTCTCCTTTGCCTTTTGCTTCTTTTCTTTTCCCAGCTATTTGTAAGGCTTCATCAGACAGTCATTCTGCCTTTTTGCTTTTCTTTTTCTTGGGGATGGTTTTGATCACCGCCTCCTGTACAGTGTTACAAACCTCCATCCATAGTTCTCCAGGCACTCTGTCTATCAGATCTAACCCCTTGAATCTATTTTTAACTTCCACTATATAATCTTAAGGGATTTGGAGGTCCTTAAAGGACACATCACACTTGAGCTCAAAAGGGAAGGAGATACATTATACAGACTAGACCTGATAGTAACTAAAGGAGATGGATGAGAAAAAGAGGTACATTTGCTGACGGCCAAGAGCTGGCCTCGTTTTACCAGCTAGGCTGGGTGCTGCTAGGAGCTGCACTGTCCCTCACAGACTGGGCTTGGCCTTGTCCTCATGCAGGTATACAATTTCATACACTGTCAACATCTGACGAGGCCCTGCTACACTGTGAAGACAGACAAAATAAAGCAACTTCATAATTTTGTCTAAGCAGAGACAGAAACAAGGTCACTGTGCAAACCACAGAGTTCCAGACAACCTCTCTGCTGGCTGACAGGAGTGACCACTGCTTCTCTGGCTGTGACAGCCTTCGCCCAGCCTGGCTCTGTACTTCCTCTAGAGAGACTCAGATACTCTTCAGAGAATCACCCATCTCCTGATAAAACCCAGTCCAGAGAAAGCCTCACTTCTTGAAACCCTTCCCCAAACCTTAAACCCTTTTCAAATTGACCTGACACAAGCCCACATCTTGTAAACAGTCCATTCTAACGCTGTCCAGTGGAGATGCCTCACAGCTGCCCACAGCCCAGGGTTTTCCTCACTGAACCAGTAATGACCCCCATTCATTGACCATAAGTATGTTCTGGTGGTACTTGGGCAGAAGTCATTGACAGGGAGATGTTATATATTCTGTTGAAGATGTCCCTAAAGGACAGAAAATATTTAGCAGCATAGGGTAGAAGGCACTTATTGGAAAAAATTAGACAGTTTTATGATGCTGCCCTTTCTGGTTCAGTGTTCAATAAACTGATTCCATTTAGTATCCTCTTTCTTTGCCAAAACTGAAGATAAAAGAATGAAGTCCAGTCCAAATCCTATATACACATTTCAGATCGGCCATGTACAAATTAATTGGATATGCTCTGTGTTGCTCATGTATGTGCTTGAACGGCTACAGAATATTTTTGAAAATGAAATTTAGTCTTGGAACAGTTTAAAAGCACTGAACACATCTAATCCTCACAGGCAGGGATGATGACTTGTTTCTTCTGCTTCCAATCCAAATCAGCCTTAGTCCTTATTTTCCTAATAGGTGTTTAGTAAATGTTTCTTGACTTACTTTGAGATGCATAAACGTACAGGATCCCCTAAGTGTTAAGATTGCGATAGCACTTGTGAGAAATGAAAAAAAAAAATTTAAATGTAATGGTCATGCTGGCTTGAAGCTGAGGCCAATTTGACCCAACTTAACCCTTATTTATGTCCAAGTAAACTTAAAATTTCTCACTCCATATTCCATTTAGCTTCGTTCCCTATTTCCTAATAAATGGATAAGTAAATTAAAATTAATTTAAGCTCCTCATTAAGTTAGAAGCTTTATCTTTTCTTAAAAAAAAAAAAGGTTTACAACAGTGCTCTCTGATACTCAGTTACGTTTTCTCCCCATTATCAGTTCCACCCCAAAGCTTCAATCTAAAATTGTCCCAGATTTCTATTAGAAAAACAACAAAAATCTTGGTACTGTCATCCCTAAAGAGGCCATTCCCACTTACTTGCATTTTGCATTGTCTTTAGAAATGTGTATGCATAGTTCAGCCTCTAAACTATAAATAGGCATAGCCAAGTTCCTCCTTCAGGTGGTTTTATCCTTAGGTTTTTAAGAATAGAGATGGTGAAATCTGCCAGACTTCAGTTTAATTTGATGCTTTCCATAATCATATCTGTAAAGCAGAAGCTACTAAAGATACCATGAATTTCTGTTGAGAATGTCTTTTCTTTCAGTTGTCAATATACTGTCCTCATTAACACTGACAAGTCATTTGAAACCAATCTCAAATCTTTCTTGAAACAGCACTAGATATAAATGAAATAATAAAGATGTCGAATACTAAATGACAGAAATGGTATTCAAGAAGCAAACTTTCACCTCTCATCATCACTACTTGACCTTAAAATTCAGTACAGTCTGAAATTTGGGGGCCCTGTATTAATAATATCATTTTTCCTTTGTAGAGGACTGAAAAGTGTGTAAACAGTTAATCCTAAAGAGTCAGTATGCATTTAAATAAGTTATTTTTATCTAGCCCAGAGTTGCAGAGTATTTCAAAACCTCAGAGAAAAGCAGACTATTGACAATTGAAACCCTTACAATCATACTGCTCTTTCATGTATCAAGGTCCACCCGAGTATGATATGGAAAGGCATAATGCTAATGGGCAAAATCATGTTTGCTTTCCCTCAGTGGATCTCAAACTGTATTAGCATGAGCTGATACAGATGTGAACATGCTGTCAAAATAAAACTGCTCCTTCCTTTTGGCTGAGGCCTTGAAGCCAAGAACACCATAAGAAGTGCCCAGCCACCATAGCAGGTCGTGATAAAATGTTTAAGGAACTAGTTTTGTAAACTTAGCTTATCACCCACTATGAAGATATCAGAAAAGAAGTGCTTGCAGACACAAAAAGGACAAATATATTGTATGATTCCATCTATATGCAGAACTTAGAATAGGTAAATGTATAGAGACAGAAGGTAGAATAGAGATTACTAGGGGCTGATGCAGGAAGGCGGGGAGGAGGCATAGGGAGTTATTGTTTAATGGGTGTAGAATTCTAAAAAAGTCTGGGAATGGATATTGGTGATGATCGTACAACATTAGGAATGTACTCAGTGCCACTAAATTGTATACCTAAAAATGGTTAGAATGGTGAATTTCATGTTATGCTTATTGTATCATAATACAAATACATATATACATAGGTACATGCATACATATGTATTGTACATACATATGAGATTTTAAAATAAAAAATAATTGGTAATAGAAGAAACGAATGTCTTCCTCCTCCCCTCCAGTTGAGCTGACCCAGCAAATTCCAAAGGCCAGGGTTCAGAACTTTACCTGAGGCTTTCTTTAGCCCCTTGAACTCACTAGGCAGGCAGAGATTCAGGAACTCTAATATCCCCTGGGAACAACCCTCAGTGAAAGGCCAAAAGGAATTGGTAGTTTATTAACCCAGATCATCTTTGTGCCAAGGGGATGACTCTCAGGCATGTTCACCAATGTCTCCCAGGGCTCCCAGTGAGAATGAGGCCCAATCACCTGACGTGTTTGAAATGCTTGCGAATATCCCTGTTTATTGGCTTCCCTCACCCCCTGTCTCAGTTCCCTATCGATGCTTTCTGGGATCAACTCTCTTATAAATTACTTGCCCTGAAATCTTGCTCTCAGAGTCTGTTCCTAAGGAAACTACTCTGCAAGCTTACAGGGTGGAGCTGGGATTTGAGGATGGAGGAATGGTTCCTAACACACACCAGGGAGATTGCTTACCAGGATAACAGAGCCTGGGTTGCCTGGAGAAAAACTTGCTCTACTGAAGCTTGGAGAGGGTGAAGCACTCACCGATGTAGACCAGAGAGATGGGATTGTTTTGAGAGCTATCCTTCCAAGAGAAGTTCCTGGAGGGGAGAGGTGAGCCCTAAAGAATGGTAGTCTTCCAGAAGTAGGTGCTAAGGCGGTGGCCATATCTACAATTGATGCTTTCATGGGGGGAATTTGCATCTCTGAAGAACTCACAAACAGGAGATACAGAATGCATTTGGGACATTGGACATACCATATGGACACCAAAGCCAGATGGTAACTGTACCAGTCTGGTGAGGGATGTACAGACCCTTCCTTCTCTCTTCCTTTCTGCTCCTGTCCTGAGGAAACTAGGAAGAACATAGGAAATTTAAAGTTGGAAATAAAACATAAGGTGTACAAACTCTGAAGGAACTGGTTGGGAATTCCCCGACATGCCTGTTCCATCCCCACGTCAGGCTTGTAACCACAAAGCAGGTCTGAGCCAGAGGAGGAAAAAAAGATTTAAGCTGCTGGAAATCTGGTCTGTTTAGATGATGAAAGTGAAAGTGAAGTCGCTCAGTTGTGTCCGACTCTTAGTGACCCCATGGACTTCAGCCCACCGGGCTCCTCCATCCATGGGATTTCCCAGGCAAGAGTGCTGGAGTGGGGTGCCATTGCCTTCTCCATACTGGTCATCAGATATGTGAGACTGGCCTGATATCTTATCTAAGAGCCAGAAAGGCCCAAGCCTGTGAGAATGGGTTTGCTGAGGTACTAATTTCTGCTCAGATTCTACAGATTAAGGCTTGTTCAACAAACTGTTCAAATAGATATTTTCTCCATCTAAATTTTTAGACGTAACAAAATAATGTCTATGAAGGATCATATCTAACAGAAATGATTAAAAAAGAATGATGTCAAAGTTGATTAACACAATCCCATCTATCAGGCACAGGAAACGTCTGTGGTACTCTCAAATCTCATAGTAGCAATACTAGGCTTTTTGCCACAGTTGTATTGAAATAAAATGACCTAGTTTTCCTTGTGTGTTTCGAGCACTTACTCATTTTTCTACAATATCTTCAATGAGCATATGTTGTTTGTATGATTTGAAAAGAAATATTCTAAGAAGAAAGATGTCATCCTAAATCAACGAATAGGAGATTGAAAATGTTGAATTAATAGAAGTATATCTGATTTTCATCCTGTTATTAACTAGAGCAATAATGGCCAACAGATTGTGCTCCCTTATCGGAAGGAATAATTCCTGTTTATAATGAAAACCCTAAGGTCACCAGAAGGTCTGAAAGCACCTTTGTGTTGTTGAATATAGATTGATTCACAAAGCTAATTCTTAAATTAGTCCACTTCTCATACCCAAGATAGAAACAAGACTGATTCACTGGAGTTTCCATGGCCTTTTCAATCAAGTTTTTTGCCATGTATTGTCTTCTGGGGTCCTAGTATCCCTAGTGGACATGCTACTGATCAGCAAACAAACTGTATTATTCAAAGTTCTCAACAGCTTCTTTTCTCAGATATCCCATTGATCTTTTTGGCTTGCCATGTCTCCTTAGTCAGATATTCCTTTTGTCCAAAGACATCCATGAATGTCCAGCTGAGAATTTCTGCTAATTAATGTTCTTCTTCTGTAATAATTAAGGTCCTTTAAAAGTCATGACTTTTTTCTTCCTTTTAATTAGATGCAATGATTAGAAAGTATTTTATATTACACAGCACTGTAGCTCTAATTGATTCCATTCTTCACTTGTTTAATTAATTTTTGTGAGATGATAAAGCATTTTTTGCCTTTGGGCATTTGTCAGAGTTGGTGTGTGAGTTCGTGTGTATATATACACAGCCAGTGTGTATCTATAACTGCTACTATTCCATTGACTTTGCCTACAAACAGTCTTGAAAAGAGAAGTGAAGAAAATATATGTTGTACATGATATAAATATTTTCACCATGTGGTGTTTATCCTCTGTTTTGAAGTATGTATTTAGCCATTTTTTTAAATTGGAGTATACTTGCTTTACAATGTTGCATTCATTTCTGCTGTATATCACTGTGAATCAAGCACATGTGTACATGTATCTCCTCTTCCATGGACTTCCTTCCCATTTAGGTCACCACAAAGTGTTGAGTAGAGTTTCCTGTGCTATGGCAAACCTAGACACCATATTACAAAGCAGAGACATTACTTTGCCAACAAAGGTCCGTCTAGTCAAAGCTATGATTTTTCCAGTAGTCAGGTATGGATGTGAGAGCTGGACCATCAAGAAAGCTGAGCACTGAAGAATGGATGCTTTTGAACTGTGTATTGGAGAAGACTCTTGAGAGTCCCTTGGACTGCAAAGAGATCCAACCAGTCTATCCTAAAGGAAATCGGTCCTGAATATTCATTGGAAGGACTGATGCTAAAGCTGAAATTCCAATACTTTGGCCACCTGATGCAAAGAACTGACTCATTTGAAAAGACCCTGATGCTGGGAAAGATTGAAGGTGGAAGGAGAAGGGGACAACCGAGGATGAGATGGTTGGATGGCATCACCAACACGATGGACATGAGTTTGAGTAAATTCCGGGAGTTGGTGATGGACAGGGAGGCCTGGAGTACTGCAGTCCATGGG
>SJYQ01011783.1:447580-550351 GCA_006410935.1 Redunca redunca
GATGGCATCACTGACCTGATGGACGTGAGTCTGAGTGAACTCCAGGAGTTGGTGATGGACAGGGAGGCCTGGCGTGCTGCGATTCATGGGGTCGCAAAGAGTCGGACATGACTGAGCGACTGAACTGAACTGAACTGAACCCCTTTCCAACACTGAGTCCTGGAGCAGTGCTAAATGTTTACATGCCTTTGGTTATTTGCTTCTCTCAGCGTTCAAATGAGGTAAGAACTACTATTGATATACCTACATTGCCAATCACCCTCAGAGAGAAACCTAGTATACTACTTAAGGCCACACAACTACTAGATGTTGGCACCCGGTCTTGAACTTATTTTTGCCAGATTTATAGCTCCCATACCAACAGCCCCTATTGGTAGAATTGGCATCAAGCGTCTTCATCTGTCGCCCAGTATTCTCTGTGCTAGGACCCATACTGTCTTCCCAGCTATATCTCCTACAGTACGATTGCAGTGCAGAGCTGTGCAGTCCATGGTCTGTGAGCATGCCCTATATTTTAGTACTTCATTGTTTCGCTTATGCTACTCCCTCACTTCTAAAGCATTTTTTCCTTTTTATGCATGCTCAAGCATCCTTATCTTTTGGATGCTGTTGTCTATGATTTATTTTTTTTTTTTTTACTTTTAAAATTTTTATTTTAACTTTAGTTTACTTTACATTACTGTATTGGTTTTGCCAAACATTGACATGAATTCACCACGAGTGTACAAGCGTTCCCAAACATGAATCCCCTCCCACCTCCCACCCCATGCCATCCCTCTGGGTCCTGTCTATGATTTTTAAATTAAGTTCCTCCTCTTCCACATTCTAATAGTGCTGTCTTTTCTTGCCACATTCAGAGTTTGATTTACTAGTGGATTTGTCCTGTAAGCTTCTTGAGGCACACTGTTCAATAAATACCTCTTGAGTAGAATTAAATGTATACCTACAATTGACCCTTGAACAATGCAGGATTTAGGGGTGTTGACTCTCCTCACAGTCAAAAATCCAAGTATCCATAGAGGAATACATAGGCAGAACACTCGATGACATAAACCAAAGCAAGATCCTCTATGACCCACCTCCTAGAGTAACAGAAATAAAAACAAAAGTAAACAAATGGGACCTGATTAAATGTAAAAGCTTTTGCACACCAAAGGAAACTATAAACAAGGTGAAAAGACAGCCCTCAGTATGGGAGAAAATAAGAGCAAATGAAACAACTGACAAAGGATTAATTTCCAAAATATACAAGCAGCTCATACAACTCAATGCCAGAAAAACAAACAAGCCATCAAAAAGTGGGAAAAAGACCTAAACAGTCATTTCTCCAAAGAAGATGTACAGATGGCTGACAAGCACATGAAAAGATGCTCAACATCATGCATTATTGGTGAAATACAAGTCAAAACTACAATGAGATATCAGCTGAAACCAGTCAGAATGCTGCTGCTGCTAAGTCACATCAGTCATGTCCAACTCTGTGCGACCCCATAGACAGCAGCCCAACAGCCTCCTCTGTCCCTGGGATTCTCCAGGTGAGAACATTGGAGTGGGCTGCCATTTCCTTCTCCAGTGCATGAAAGTGAAAAGTGAAAGGGAAGTTGCTCAGTCGTGTCCAACTCTTCATGACCCCATGGACTGCAGCCCACCAGGCTCCTCCATCCATGGGGTTTTCCGGGCAAGAGTACTGGAGTGGGGTGCCATCGTTTTCTCCTTCAGTCAGAATGGACATCATCAAAAAGTCTGCAAATAATAAATGCTGGAGAGGGTGTGGAGAAAAGAGAGTGCTCTTGCACTGTTGACGGGAGTGTAAATTGATACAGCCACTATGGAAGACGGTATGGAGATTCCTTAAGAAACTAGGAATAAAACCATCATATGACCCCAAATCCTACTCCTAGGCATAAACCCTGAGGAAACCAAAATTGAAAAATACACATGTATCCCATTGTTCATTGCACCACTGTTTACAATAGCTAAAGCATGGAAGCAGCCTAGATGTCCATTGACAGATGAATGGATAAAGAAGTTGTGGTACATATACAGAATGGAATATTACTCAGCCATAAAAAGGAATGCATTCGAGTCAGTTTGAATGAGGTGGATGAACCTAGAACCTATTATACAGAGTGAGGTGAGTCAGAAAGAGAAAGATAACTATCATATTCTAATGTATATACATGGAATCTAGAAAACTGGTACTGAAGAATTTATTTACAGGGAAGCAATGAAGAAAAAGACATAGAAAACAGATTTATGGACATGGGGAGTGGGGAGGAAAGGGTGAGATGTATGGAAAGAGTAACAGGGAAACTTACATTACCATATGTAAAATAAGTAGCCAACAGGGTTAGGGGTTGGAAATCTGAGTATCACTTTACAGTGGACGTTCCATATCTACAGTTCTGCCTCTGCAAATTCAGTCAACCGCAGGTCATGCAGTATGTATTAATTGAAAAATTTCCACATGTAGGTGGACCCACACAGTTCAAACCCATGTTTTCAGGGTCACCTATATTCTCTTCCACCTTTAATTTCTGCCCTTAAAATAGAAAAATACAATTAAAAGTTAGTAAAATCTTAAGATGTTGTTCACCTTGCTTGTTTAAATTAGAAAATAGAAATTAAATCTGTTTTTTCCCCTTTGCTTTTGAGATCCTTGTTACATTAATATAAAATAGAAATCAACATTTGATTGAGCTATTACTACTGCTTTTTGTTTTTGTGTTTTACAGGCATGAAATATTCCTAAAACAATTGCTCTCTCCCAATGGAGTCATTTAGTTTACGTGTTCCCTCTCTTTAACCAGGCTGAAGAGTAACTCTCAAAACACAGAACCTAAAGGACATATCTGTGAAGCCTCCCAGATGGGGTACACAGTAACAGACCAGTGCCATGGACACATTTTGCCCCTTGTAACTTTGTAGAAGCCACAAAAGCCTAGTTACTTTTGATTTATAATAGAGGGAAGGTCATTTTTATAATGAAAAAAGATAAAAGAAGGAAAACAAGGTCTATATTTTCAGACCCCAAGATTCAATTTGTCATAAAGATCAATGACAGTTTTATTCTCTAGAGAGATGAACTAACATTTTGCTGTAAAAATCATCACCCTTTTTCAGACCTTATGTTGTTGCTAAAGAGATGTGAGCTGGAGATCTAATAAGGTGCTTTAAAAATAGGAAAATCTTACATTTGAGCAATCTTTTACAAAAATACAATACTATTTTGTATAAGGNTATGTTGTTGCTAAAGAGATGTGAGCTGGAGATCTAATAAGGTGCTTTAAAAATAGGAAAATCTTACATTTGAGCAATCTTTTACAAAAATACAATACTATTTTGTATAAGGTGCTTCTCCTCAAAACAAAAGATACATGAATCTACTACTTGAATTGTGGGTACTAAGTGAGATGTGACCTCATTAGATTGTTAATGGAACTAGAAGGCTGGGTATTTTCAGAGAGATGCTGGACAATGAGAAGTCAAGAGATATGACTAAAAATATTTGGAAGTCAGCTCAAAGGAAAAAATAAAGTAGTTGAAAAGTAGAAGAGAAATTCTTATTGACCTCAAAATACTATAGAACAAAAAGAAGAAAGAGAAAACAAATGAGCTTTCAAAGGGGAAATGTGCTACCTCTACCAAACTATCCAGGATGCCTTTATTGAGAGTCTATCATCTACTCAACTTTGTGCCAAGTGCCAAGGGAAATAATACATCACAAAAGCATCAGCCATTGTCTCTGAATTTAAGACTTCAAAGTCTAATTGTAAAATCAGGCATACAGTCATTTTGTCATGTATGCATTTCCCAGAAGGTTATCCAGTGCCTGTGTACTGCCTACCTAGAACTAGAATGACCGCTGGGGAATTAGAAAAATACAGCCCCTGCCCTCACACAGCTTTCAGTTTAAAGAGATGGACATGCACCATAAATACCTTCTCAATGAACAAACATAACTAGAGTATCCTTTCCAATAGCTTGAGATGGCTCGCACTGACATCCCCTATGTGATCAGATGAGCAGGAGTTCATTCTTTTCCTTTGACTTTTTTTCCCTATCATGTCAAAAAATATGAATGTGGCTTATTCTTGTTCAGACATCAGTTCTACTGCTCTATTTACTCTACTAAGTAAATCAGAAATGAGACACAACCCCCCTTTTGGATATTTTCCCAACTTTTTTGAGGTATAATTAACAAAAATCATATACATCTAAGGTTTATAATGTGATCTTTTGGTATTACGTTGTGAAATGATCACCACAATCAAACTAATTAACATATCCATCATGTCACAGAAGGTTATCTATTTTTGTGTGTGGTGAGCACATTGAAGATTTACTCTCTTAGTACATTTCAAGAATATATTGACATGATATTGAAGTTACTCAGTCGTGTCCGACTCTTTGCGACCCCATGGACTGTAGCCTACCAGGCTCCTTATGGTGTAATTAACGTAGTCACCACACTATACATTAGATCTCTAGATTTGTTTATCCTACATAACTGAAGCTTTGTACTCATTGATCAATATCTCCCCTAGCTCCTGGAAACCACCATTCTAGTCTCTACAATTATGAGTTAGACTCCTTTAGAAGCCACGTATAAGTGAGATCATGCAGCACTTATCTTTCTTGCCTTGCTTACTTCACTTAGCATAAAGTTCTACAAGTTCATCCATGTTGTCACCAATGACATGATTTACTTCTTTGTTAAGGTAGAATAATATTCCATTATATATGTATCACATTTTCTTTATACATTCACTCATGGACTGACATTTGGGTTGCTTCCACATCTTGGCTCTTGTGGATAACACTGTAGTGAATGTGGAAGTTCTGATGTCCCTTTGAGATACCATTTCATTTTCTTTGGATATATATCCAAAAATGAGATTTCTGGACGACATGATAGTTCTGTTTTTTTTTTTAATTTTGATGAATCTCTATACTGGTTTTCATAAACTTATACCAGTTTACATTCCCAACAGTATACAAGGGTCTTCTTTTCATCATGTCCTCATTGATAATTCTTGTCATTTATCTTTTTGATAATAGTCATTCTAATAGGTGTCAGGTGATATCTAATTGTTGCTTTGACTTGGATTTCCCTGATGATTGGTAACATTCAGCATATTTTCATATACCTGTATGTCTTCTTTTGAGAAATGTTTATTCAAGTCATTTGCTCATTTTAAAACTGGGTTATTTGTTTTCTTGCTATTGAGTTGTTTGTTTTCCTTATAGATTTCAGACATTAATCCCTTATCAGATTATGCTTTGAAATTACTTCCTCTCATTCCAAAGGTTTCCTCTTTACTCTGAAGCTTTGTGATGTGATGTAATTCCATTTGCCTGTTTTTTTTTTTCTTTTGTTGCCTGTGCTTTTAGTCATATCCAAAAATAATCGTTGCCCAGACCAATGTCAGGAAGTTTTTCTCTATGTTTTCTTCTAGTAGTTTTACAGCTTAGTTCTTATACTTAAGCCCTTAATGTATTTGGAATAGATTTTTGTACATGGTATGAGATAAGGTTTCAGTTTTATTCTTCAGCATGCAGATGTCTAGTTTTCCCAATACCCTTTAATGAAGACACTGTTCTCTCCCCATTGTATGCCCTTAGCACCTTTATAGATGGTTATTTGACTATAAATGAATGGATTTGTTTTGGGGTTCTCTCTGCTGTTCCATTATCTATATATTTGTTTTTATTTCAGTACCATATTGTCATTACTACTGTAGCTTTTTAGTATGTTTTGAAATCAGGTGGTGTGATGCCTCCAACTTTATTTTTCTTTCTCAAGATTGTTTTAGATATTTAGAAGTTTTGTGATTTGTTATGAACTAAATAGAATTGTTTTGTTTTTTTCTATCTCCGTGAAAGCTGTCACTGGAATTTTGATAGGGATTGCAGTGAATCTGTTGGTCACTTTTGGTAGAATGGCCATCTTAACTATTTTGATTCATGAATACAGTGTTTGTTTCCTATCTCAAAGGAAAAGCTTTTAGCTTTTAACGTGGAGTGTGATGCTCAAGGTGGATTTCATTCTGTTGAGGTATAGTCCTTCTGTACCTCACTTGTTAGGAGTTTTCTTTTTTATTATGAAATTATATTTCATATATTATTATGAAAGGGTATTGAATTCAGAAAAAATGCTTTTTCTGAATCTATGGAGATGATCATATGATTTTTATCTTCCATTCTGTTAATGTGGTTTATTACATTTATCAACTTGTGTATGATAAAACATCTTTAAATCTCAGGGATAAATCTCATTCAATCATGGTGTATGCTCCTTTTAATGTAATGTTAAATTTCATCTGCTAGTATTTTGTTGAGAATTTTGCATGTATATTCATCAGAGATATTAGTCTAATTTTTTTGGTAGTATCCTTACCTGGCTTTGGTAAAATGGATATGGAAGTGTTTCCTCCTCTTCAATTTCTTGGAAGAATTTGCGATGGATTGGCATTAATTCTCTGAGTGTTTGGTAGTATTCTGTAGTGCTCAACTAAAGAAATCAAGGTCTTTTTTAGTGATGGAAGAAAGGGGGCTCTGTTGAACTTGTTGAGAAATCCTTTTCAGTTTCCAATGTGTTGCATAAACGTAGCCACAGCAAATCTTGCATCTATGCTACCAAGAACATATAGAACAGAAAAAAAGCCACATTACCATGTGCTTCACTGAGTACAGTGTTGGAAAGTCAAGCACAAGATAATGGCAATTTGACCATTACTGTTAAATGATCATTAAATGGTCATTTCATCTTGCCTAATGTCTTTATGTTACAACATCCAAGGGAGATGCAGCTCTATCATATTTATGGTATTATTCTAAATCTAAGATTTGAACATTTGTACTTACTGACACATACCTTCTTATCCTCATCTTAATTGAATTTGAAACACACATAGCATAGCTGTATAACCTTGAACCAGTCACATAAATTCTGTTTCATCATCTATAAAACTAGTGGGTGGGACTTTTAATCACTAGTGCACCTTCCAGTAGTATCATTCTCATTCTAAATATATTAAATCCCATTCTGTATGCAGAATAATCTAACTGGGAGATGACTTGGTTAAAGCTTTATTATGAAAATCAGACCAAGAAAGTCATTTTGTGACATGGACAATAGTCAGGCAGAATTGGACACAGGAGCTTGCTGAGTGAATTATTAAGATTAGTACTAATGAGATTCCATTTTTATGAGTCGTCCCTTGACAGCAATTCTTAAATAAAAAGATAGGACTAACATCACAGGCAAAATTCACTGCGTAGTTGGCAAATACAGCAATACCTTTATTAAATTACCCTTGAGTCAAAAGCCTGTTGTCTGTGAGATTAGCCCTTATAATCATTTTTCATTAAAAAAGACAAAAGGAAACAACAGTTCCCATTTATGGCCAAGGGTCTAATTTGAGGGTGTGTTAGAAAAATGATTATTTACAACATTTTAATATATTTGAAGAATTTGTTGTGCATATTTGAAATTCTGTTCACAATGAATACAAGAGGAATACAAAAAAAAATGAATCCTGATTATTTTCTGCAAGCTTAAATTCTGGAAGGTTAAATTTTCAAAATTTAACCCTGCCAGGCCCATAGTGTAATCATAAACCCATACTTCAGTCACATATAATACTATGCCTATACTATCTACTCTAGGTTAATTGGTGAAATGGGTGTAAGAAAAATTTCTCTGGGACATTGTTAATATATAAACCATTAGAGATATTTCAAATTATATACCTATTATGAAAGTTTAAGTTTTAATCCAGAGATCAGCATTGCCTGTACTCTGAAGAAAAAGAGTGTTGGTCCACGGGGGGAAATGTCTCTCACAGTTAACTCTTTGCAAGAAATATATTTGCTGTACTTTGTTATATAAAACATACTTAGCCTTTTAAAAAAATATGTTCCTCATGCCTTTTGTTTATATAGACAGTTATCTAAGAAGATAATGAAACTCAGAATTTTGTCAAAATTAATTGAAGACAACAGGAGCAAAAATTAAAAGCCAGGTTATTTTAGAGTCCAGGTTATTCACACTAAAAAAATATTTATTTATCTATTTATTTTTGGCAGTGTGTGGTCTTCATTGTGCATAGGCTTTTTTCTACTTGCTGCGAGTGGTAGCTATTCTCGAGGTGCAGTGGGCAGGGTTCCCATTGCAGCGGCTTTTCTTGTTTTGGAGCAAAGTCTCTAGGGCGCCTGGGCTTGAGTACTCGCAGCTGGTGGACTCATCAATTGCGACTTGGAGTCTCTAGCGCACAGGCTCAATAGTTGTGCCTGTGGCCTTACTTGCTCCACAGCATGTGGCATCTTCCCAGATCAGGGATCAAACCCGTGTTTCCTGCATTGGCAGGTGTGTTCTTTTACCACTCAGTCACCAGGGGAGCCCCACGTTATGCACATTTAATCAGATAATGTCTTAATATCTCAACCAGTGTATCTTTAGTTCCAAGAATTTAACATTACTTCATGACCCTCCCACATTAAGGCACTCACTTAAATGTTTTATGCTCACAGCCTCAGGAAAATGATGACTGAGAACAACACAAAACAATACTTTTTTTTGGCTTTTGATTTTTAACAAGCTTAATTGTTGTTCTGCAAAAGGTGATTGCTTCAGGAGAGAAGGCTCCCTGACTGCCTCTATCCCTCTTCCTAACTTCCATCACAATAATAATACCCTGTGCTGCTGAAAGGAAGGAGGACTAGAGGAGAAAAAAAGAACTTAGACGTGAGTGGACAGAAAGAGCCCTGAACCCTTAGATTTAGGCTCAAGGTGGTGTGTGCACGTGTCAGTCTCTCTTAGCGACCCCCTGGACTGTAGCCCACCAGGCACCTCTGCCCATGGGATTTCCCAAGCAAGAATACTGGAGTGGGTTGCCATTTCTTTCTCTACCCCACAAACCAGATTTATTTCCTCTTGTCTTTACTCATAGAACTTGAAAGATTTAATTGCTACCTGGCTTCCCAGGCAAAAAGCTATTTTTCTTGGCCTTCTGTGCAGCCAAGTTTTATCATGTGACCAAATAGACCCTTGTTTCCTTCTTCCTCTTGACTATAATGAAAAAAAAAATAGTGAAAACTGGACCTCAGGTTGAAGTAGAGGAATGAGGTAAAGGAAACCTGGATAATGACACATTTAAAGCATTGTATTAGCACAGGACCACTTTCCAATATTTTTCTCTAAGGAAGAAATAAACTTCTATTTTATTCAAGTGACATTATTTGCTGTCTCAAAATAAAAGAGCTCAATGACTATCCTAATATACTGGATAAAGCCCCCCAAATGACCAGATATTGGTTTCTCCACCCAGCATAATAGGGAATATAGCAGAAATTTCTGCAAAAATGTGTGTAGGCAGATGAGACTGTGACCTCCTCAGAGAGCTCCCATGGCTACCACAGAGTTTGGGAAGCACAGGAAGCAGGGCAGTAGGTCCCTACCATTCAGCCTAGAGCAGGAGGGGAGATGATTTACCATGTGACTGCACATGACAGAGAGCAGGAGGATCTGAAAGTGTTGACAGCTGGAATGAAAGGTGAATTGCAATAGCCACATGGACCAGTGACCACATCCAGATACAAATGAGAATGTATCAGCAAATGCCAATGTTAATAGATGGTGTTGACCCGAATAAGCTTGTGTTCACCCCCACTCTAAGCTAATATGCCCTGATATTACATAAACTCACTAGATTATAGACACAGAAGTAGAGAGAAAGGGAAGGAAAAGCAGATCCCTGAATTCACTGAAATTAATTTTTTAGCTCTTAGAAAAACAGAATCTTATAATAGACATTAAGTTCTAAAAACTAAAAATATTCCCAATTCTTACCTTTCTTGGTTTGTGGTCTGTGACTTATACTTGCTGCCCAAAATAACTGGTGGATGGTAGAGGATGGTAGAATTAAAAATGTTTAAGCAACAACTAGTTGCTGAGTTATTCACTGCAGTCATCTAACCACCATTCTGTCTTCAGTCTGCATAATGTCTGGCAGATAGTGAGAACTCAAATATGTGTAAATATTTCTTGACTTACTCTAGTTCATTGACTGTGCTCCATGAGTAATTGTATCATTGGTAAATTTTTTAACTATCCCCTCCTGTTTTAAGAAATTACTTAAAGTCAAAGGAGAAACTACTTAAAATTCCTACACACGTCCCCTAACTAATATACTAACACAATGACTTGAATATATGCATTTCTTATTAGAATCTGTTTTGTAATATTCTATTAAATTTGGTGCCAGAATTGTGTGACACTCTTCTTTTCAAAGCTATTTGAGTGGTATTTTGCCATTGACAAATTGTTATGTAAGCTTTAGATATACAGCATTATAATTTGACATCTGTACACAGTGACAAGTAATCACTACCCACATGTTCTAGCTGCCGTCTATCACATGTGATAGACTCCTTTCACCCATTTCACTTACTCCCAAATACCATTGCCCTCTGGTAAGCACTAACCTGGTAAGCACTGTTCTCTGCGTCTCTGAGGGTTTTTTGTTGAATTTTGATCATTTGTTGCCTTTTTGTTAGTGAAATCATACAGTATTAGTCTTTCTCCAGATGACTTATTTCACTTAGCATAGATTCACTCATGTTGTTGCAAATGGCAGGATTTCATTCTTTTTTTAAGTGTGTGTGTGTGTGTGTGTGTGTGCGTGCACATGCACACATGCATGCACACTCATGTCTTGAAATCTTAGATGGAAGGAGCTGTGTCTGAGGAATTCCAAATTCTGAATGGCTATTTCAGTGAAGGAGAAAGGGGAAGTGGGGGAGAAATAAAACTGAAAAGTTTTACATACACTAATGCAGATTTCAGGACTCATAAAATCCCTAGAAGGAATCTAGGAATAAAACCCATTTTCCTAAAAACTATCATTAAAAATTCGAACCCTGATATTGTAAGTGAGATGCTTTCAAACCTGAAGCCCCCTTGAGGTGATCAACTATTTTTCTTTCTACCTCTAGAAGATATCAAGAGTAAGGGGAGAGTGACCAGCAGACTTAACTACTTCTATAACTGTATGTTTTAACAATTGTTTAGAACCTTGACATATACTTTAGATTAATTTCTTTGATTTTTCACAAAGATTTACAGTTTATAGATTTATTTAAAGAAATTCTTTTCCACTCCCATTGCCCATCCTCAATATTAGCCTGGAAATCTTTTCAGAAAAGTGGTATCAGTTGAGATAAGCAGGGAAGAAAATTGCTTTGCCCTCAGCCCCTTATACTGTTTTACTCTAGGAATAGAAATAGATAATGCCTCTTGACTAAGAGTTGATGGTTGGGTGTAAAATCCTTAAATTAGAAAATCTTATTCAGTTAATTAACAGATCTTTTTTTTTTTTTTAACTGACAGAACTTGAGGGAATTCAAGCTTGCCAAGAGATAGAGAATTTCTGAATGTTCAAGGGAATAAGAGTATACTTTGGGAAAAATATTACTGATCGTCACATCCGAGACACTAACTTACCATGGAAAGATTGCAGTGAGTTAAATTCTACTGAGGACTCTAGAAGAAATACCCAACTAAATAATCCATACTAGAAGAAAGAATCTGGACTTTAAAAAAGCTAACACATTGTACAATACTCCCTTAAAATTGCTAAACCAGAATGTAGATCTGAATCAGAAGAATTTAAACCCCAGTTCAGAGCTAAGGGTCATGATTATTGTGCTTCAGAAGACAGAACAGAAAGTTATCATGGAATTCCAGATTTTGTAAGAAATTGTTTACTATCCTGAACTACTGTATTTGAACAAACTCATTCACTAAATGGTAAGCTCCCAAATTAGGGAAAATGTTTGAAAACAGCATGAGGAGAAAGACCAGGAGAATATTTAAATACTCCAAATATACACAGTTTGAAAATTAACCTTAAAATGGAAAGAAAAAAAGGCACTATGTAAACTCTGAAAGCCTTTCTCTTAAGAGTAGATTGGTCAAATATTCCAAATTATAAACAAATTAAAGAGGAATAAATAGGAGACTTTAAAATTAGACTTTGGGTTATAAGATTCAGCGGTAAAAGAAGTCAAAGAAGCTGTGTTTTCTCTTTTGTTATGGAATATGGGGACCTGAAATGGGGACATGGTCAAAAAATAACTAAAGTGGAAATTACCAATTTAGAATATCTCTAAGATATGGCTAAATGTTTTTAAAATATCCAAAAAAGTAAACAAGCTAGAAATAAAAACAAACATTTGACTCTACAGATAAAATAACTGGCCCCCAAATAAAAATATGAGCAGAGGGTTCTATGTTCTTTAAGAGTAAAAAATCTATAAATAAGGGTACTTGTAGATATTGCAAATAAAAGAGTCATCGGAAGAGTCAACATCACTTATTGGCTGAAAAACAAAAGGACAGCTGTCCAAAATCTGTTCAGTGATGCTGCCCCAAGAGAAACATTAGAACACAGTTACTCCGGTCCTTTCTTTAAACTCTTGAGGTGAATTATTTACAAATAAAAATCAAACAGCAGTACACGCTACTCGTTGATACAATGCAACTCTGTACACCTTCAACTCCACTGCCACAGCAGCCTAGGTCATTCAGAGCGCTGCTGCTGCTGCTGCTGCTAAGTCGCTTCAGTTGTATCTGACTCTGTGCAACCCCATAAATGGCAGCCCACCAGGCTCCCCCATCCCTGGGATTCTCCAAGCAAGAACACTGGAGTGGGTTGCCATTTCCTTCTCCAATGCATGAAAGTGACAAGTGAAAGTGAAGCCACTCAGTCGTGTCCGACTCTTAGTGACACCATGGACTGCACAGCCCACCAGGCTCCTCCATCCATGGGATTTTCCAGGCAAGAGTACTGGAGTGGGTTATTCAGAGCACTAACAGCCTTAAAACAATGGTAAAAATCCTAAACCCCTTCCAGTGTCCCAACTTGAGATTGTTACTTTGGGATTACTTTTAGAAACACACTCCTTTCTCTTCTGGGACACATAGGTAAGAACATACTTAGCAAAATGAACTGCCAAATAAAACCTACTACACAAAGATTATTTTTAAAAGTTGCAGAAAATTCTACACACAGTGAGATTATAACTGATATGGATAGTAATAGACCTACATTGTATACAGGCCCCAAAATACCCAGGGTGTTAGCAGTGGGTCCAGAAACATGGGCAAAAGACTTTATGATTTGGCAG
Source organism: Redunca redunca (assembly GCA_006410935.1). NCBI lineage: Eukaryota > Metazoa > Chordata > Mammalia > Artiodactyla > Bovidae > Redunca > Redunca redunca. The sequence continues at coordinate 460,772 of SJYQ01011783.1, forward strand.
AAGTGACTTGAGGAGGACCTGTCAGATTGCAGACTGATTTTCCTAAAACTTTGCCTGACTTTCCTCACTGCCCTTTTATTGATAGCTGAGACCATGAAAGTTAAGCCTGTTCTGTATCTGGAGCATTCCAACTTGCCTATCAACTGACGAAAAACACAGTCTTGGTTACTTTTCTCTCCTTCATGGATTTTGTTACATTGATTCCTTATAAATTGTTACTCGGAGTGTTTATTTTTTATGTGTGGAATGAACAGGCCAGAGTCTTAAAAAAAGATAATGATTAAACACACAGTCTGGATGTCATACGAAGACCTTACCAAAAACAATGTTGGTTTTTGAGAGTAGAGTGATTAGTAAGAAGAGAATGAACAGGTTTTCAGAGCCCCAGCCAGTTCCATCATTGTGTGGTAGTAATTATCGTGAAAAATGACCTGACTTTTTGAGTTATTCACAATGATGGGATAAAATTTCCTCCTCTAGAACTTTCTTCCAGCTCTTCAGATATGTGAGGCTGACAGAAACGAAGCTGGCAAATTAATGCACAGAGCATCAGCTCACATATGTAGCTGTGCCCAGATATGCATATGCATATTATTTGCTCATTAGCATTTACTGAAAGGAAAAGAGCATAAAATAATAGAGGCACATTGGCAATCTGTAGAGAAATAGAAATAATGAGGACCTCATTGCTTTTAAATTCCTCTAGAAATATTTTTAGAAGGCAATTTCTGTTGATCTTTATTTTCACTGGTGTATGTTAAATAGCTCTCTCGGATTTGTTTTTGTTTGGCGATAGACATGACATGCATTTTCCTAAAGCCTAGGAAATTAGATGCGGGCCCCACGTGCTTTCCTCATTCTGAAACTCATGTTATAAGCACTTGATTTATTGATCTTTTAAAAGTCCAGAACACCCACAGATCTGCCAACTGACTTTTATTTATTATCAGTTTTCTCTAGTGTAGAATGAAGTAACTCCATCCGTTATTCCTCACCATTACCATATTCACGATTATCTACCTATATTCTTTTTCATTATGTGAAGTATTAATGTTCCCTTCAAATCCCTCTCTGCCCACTGCTTCTCTTCATTTTATTTCCCCATCTTTGCCTTTCATTTCCTATGCTAAATTTCTACTTACCTGGTGATTGCTTTCAAACCCTTTTGTATTAACCTTAGATTTTGAACTTTGTCATAAATGCTTTATAGGCCATTTTCATTACAAAAAGAAAAAAATGCCTACTTGGGCTCCAAAACCCATTTGATATAGAACCCAACCATTTGATTTCAAAGTAGATATGTATAATAAAGGATACATTTTAAATATACAGAATTCCATACCAAATACCTCAATTTTCTAGGGTCAATTTTTTTCATTATTCATTAGGCCCTGACAGCTGAGTAAATTCTAACCGAATTCATCAAAGGAATATTCTTGAATGACAAATGCAAAGTGCATCCTTTGCAAGAAAGACCTTGTACCCCATTATGAATTTATGCAACCCATGAATAACCAAAATCATGTTCATCTAAAAGCCTTGTTAATCTGCAGTGAATTATTTAAATATAACCACCAGCCATTTTGTAGATCTGAGGTGCCACATTGATTTCATAAATGAATGTGTAAAAGGATAGAGCTAGGGAAAAATTTTTTAAATACGGACATATAAAAAAAAGTACATTTCTAAAGCTGTTTTCAAAACACACAATTAATATTTCTCTGGACATCCTCAAATTATGGTCCCACTGTTTCTCCTACCCAGTTAAGTATAACCTTTGATCATCATAAAGTTAATCATAGTGTTGTTCAATTCAGTTCAGTCTCTCAGTCGTGTCCGACTCTTTGCGACCCCATGAATCGCAGCACGCCAGGCCTCCCCGTCCATCACCAACTCCCGGAGTTCACTCAGACTCACGTCCATCGAGTCAGTGATGCCATCCAGCCATCTCATCCTCTGTCGTCCCCTTCTCCTCCTGCCCCCAATCCCTCCCAGCATCAGAGTCTTTTCCAATGAGTCAACTCTCTGTTGTAGTATATTGTTTTTCTTCAATTCTGACACCAAAATTGTCCTTAAAAGTCCCTGTGTTTTGAAGTGACTGAATTTATTTTCCAGTAATCTGATGAATCAAATAATTCAAAATATAATCATAGTAATTTTATTTAGGAAAACATTTTGCTGCAAGCCACAGAAAAACCCACTTTAGTAGCTTAAAAACTTACTTTGGTGTAGCTGTTAGTTGGTGATTCAGGAGTGACTTAGCAGTTCAGTGGCATCGACAGGGATACAGGCTCTTCTGTTTTTCCACCTTTGATCTGTGGGCCTTCATCTTCATGTTGTTTTACCACATGGTCACAGGTGGCTGCAGTACTGCTAGGCTTCACATCTTTGTTCAGACGGGAAGGAAGAGTGCAAAGAAACATAGGTTTCTTTTTTTTTTTTTTCCCTTTCACTCCACATTTTGCCTTTATTTCAAGGAAGAAAATCTTGCCAGGAATTTTGACCTTGTTAGCAAAAATTATATAACATGGCCATTTCAAAACTCCAAAACAGAATATTTTGGCTTGCTTTTCTGTATATTGTGCAAACATAGGTGAATAAGAGTATGAATGACTTTGGGGCAAATGGTTTTATTTTTAGTTTGTTACTATTTCCAAATATAAAAAGAAGCCATGTGACTTACTCAAGACATTATTAGGAATAACAAAGGGATTTTTTAAAAAACAGCAATTGAAGATAAGATAAACAGTGTAAGATTGGTGGCACATGGTTAGTTCTGAAGCTAGATTGAGTTGACTCTATTAGGAAAAGCAAGGAATACCATGCTGAGGAGATAAAACTTGATCCTATGGACCCCTCTTTTCCTTTGGACTACAGATTAGAATCACTTGAGGGACTTGTCAAAAATATTAATGGCCAGTTAAATCAGAATTTCTCAAGGTAGGATTAAATATCTGTTGCTAAATTTTCCTTCAGGTGATTCTAAAGTGCAGTGAGGGTTCAGAGAAGTGCATTTGAACTTTATGGGAGGGCATTGGAGATTTTAGAGCAATGCATTAAAATAATATACCATTCATGGATTTATTCACAACATAGATATGGAAGAAAATTATCTTGTCAAATAAATAACTTTTATAGAAGACTCATGTAAATATATCCTTAAGGTTTGGAACTTGAACCCATGAAAATCTGGAACTTGAACATCCCTAGAGAAATTATTTGCAAAAGTATAACAGTATATTGTTATTTGTCACCTTATCATCATTAACCTTGAAGACCTTAAAACCCCAAGATATGTACATGCCAATTTTGTAATACATATGTTAAAGAATTTCTATTTAAAACCTGATTTGTTTTAAAACACACTTTGTTTTGATTTGTGCAATACAATTGCATGAAATACAATTGCAAGCTTGATAAATTATTAAACTTGCTGTCCATAGAGTATTTTTGAATTGGTCAGGAGAAACTAACTTTTGTAACAAACAATCCCAAATCTCAGGGGCTTAGGAAATAATTTATTTCTTTAAAACAAGGGAAAAGAAGGAGCACAGAAAAGAAGTGAGAAGTTTTAGGGAGTAGGTCTGGACTTGACCCACTATCCAGAGCTCAGTTACATGACTGAGTGAAGAAATACAGTCATCTTCTGTGCCCAGAAAGAAATGTAAGCAAATTTTGGTAAACACATGCCATCATTTCTACCACAACTACTTACACAATTGGAGCTGAAATTTTAAATAAACTGGGAAGAGGCATGTAACTTTTCCCTCGAAAAAATGAACATGATCATATCTTTTATGTATAAAGATTTTATGGATTTAGCATTAAAAATTCTGATCCAGAGAGGGTTGACTATCTGGATTTGTTACTAGCAGTTTTCATAATATTAACAGAAAGTAAATTATTATTTGACAGTTTCAGTAATTATAAAATTATACTTTAGTCTACCTATTCAACCTTTCATCCTTTTTCATCTTGAAGCATGTTAGTTGCTCAGTTGTCTCCAAGTCTTTGAGACCCCATGGACTGTAGGTAGCCCACCAGGCTCCTCTGTCCTTAGAATTTTCCAGGCAAGAACACTGGAGTAGGTTGCCATTTCCTTTGCCAGTGGATCTTCCCAATCCAGTGATGGAACTATATTCTCCTGCATTGCAGGCAGATTCTTTACTGTCCGAGCCACCGTGGAAGCCCGTCTCTTCCTGAAAGAGATACATAATAATCATTCTTTCATATGTCCACACTTCAATTATTTGAAGAATGTTTTATGACTCCATATGTCAGAGAGAATGCACTTAAGGACTATTTGGTCTGCAGACTGCTGTTATTTAGGCTGAACAGTCAAGTTGTTGTTATTGTTTAATTCTGAGCTTGCATGCTTTCAGACTAAGCATCTCTGTCCCAGGTTCTGCCATACTGTAGCTTTTTCATTTGATTACCTGTCTGGCATCCAAAGGCATTTTAGTTTGCAACCCACTGCTGCAGTCATGTGTTTTCTAGGAGAATTAGGTGTGGTAAATAAATTTTATCTTGTAAACCAGCTTGTATTCTGTTTGAGACTTTATGCCTAGGGAGCTGCCTTATGAAAAAGGGTTCTTTCCCTTATGAGCCCTCCAGTACAGCAGGAAAAAAACCTTGTGATTGAACATTAATGTCTGCCATGAATGCAAAGGAGGGGAAGAGTTGCATGTGTAAACCATCATTTATAACACCTGTGCTTCTCATTTCTAGTCCCTTTAAAAATTTCATTCCTAGACCTGCCTTTTCTCTACTTCCCCAGGGTATCATTGAACCTTTACAAATATTGTTCCAAGGATGTGGAGTCTTTATGAAGTATAAGCATCTCATGCAAAAATATGGGACTATGACTTTTAGAAATTATTACTCTAATTCAACCTCAGTTGGAATCCATGTGATACACTTAATTATCAAATGTGGTTCTACAACATCCCTAGAGATTCTTTACATAGCATCTGCATTTCCTCCCTTCCATTGTTTTGTATGTTTAAAAAATATTTATTTATTATTTTATATTATATTATTGATATATATTATATATAATCGCCAAATTTTATACTTATCCATATTAAATCTCCTCCTGTTTACCCAAGCCCCCATCACCACCCATTAATAACTCATTGAATCCTCTTATGTTCATCTAAGTTATTTGCTATCTTTCCTATTCTTGCATCATCTGTCATATGATTATCAGTCATTATTATTTAAGGATTTTCAGCTGCAAACAGAAATCTATAATCCATTTTTAGGTTTTTTTTTTTAATATTGTGTGAGGAAATGTTCTATCTTATTCTTTTACATGTATCTTTCTAGTTTTACCAGCACCACTTGTTGAAGAGACTCTTTTATTCGTTGTATATTCTTGCCTCCATTGACACAGATTAATTTACCATAGGTGTGTGGGTTTTTTTCCCCTAGACTCTGTATGATATTCTTTGATCTTTGTGTCTGTTTTTATGCCCGTATCACACTGTCTTGATTACTGTACCTTTGTAGTATAGTTGGAACGGGTGATACCTCTAGTTTAGTTCTTTTTCTTCAAGATAACATTGGCAATTCAGAGCCTTCTGTGGTTCCATATAAATTTGAGGATTGCTTCTTGTAGTTCTGTGCAAAATGTCATGAGTATTTTGATAGAGATTGTATTAAATCTATAGATTTTTGGGGGTACTGTGGTCATTTTAATAATAGTAATTATTTCAAATCAAGAACATGGGATATTTTTCCGTTTCTTTGTGTCATCTTTAATTTCCTTCATCAGTGTTTTAAATTTTCAGGCTATACGTCTTTCACCTCCTTGGAGTTTATTCCTAGGTATTTTATTATTTCTGATGAGATTTTTAATGGGACTAATTTTTGTACTTTATCTTTCTGATCGTGCATTTTTATTAGAAAAGCTACAAATTAAAGATCTAAATATAAGACCCGAAACCACAAAACTCCTAGAAGAGAACATAGGCAGAACACTCTTTGACATAAATCACATTATATTTTGGATCTATTTAAATAGTGGAATTTTATTCAGCCATTAAAAATAATGAAATTCTGCCATTTGAAGCAATACAGATAGACCTAGAGAATGTTATGCTTATGAAGCAAGTCAGACCGAGAAAGAAAAATTCTGGGGCATCTAAAAACTATAACAAATGAATTTATATAGCAAAATGGAAACAGACTCACAGATATAGAAAGTAAACTAACAATTACCAGTTAACAGAGGAAAAGGAGGAAGGACAAGATAGAGGTATGGAATTAAGAGATGCAAAGGCATATGAAAAAGGCAACAAGAATGTATTGTACAGCATAGAAAACTATAGCCATTATTTGGTTATTCTTTTAATGGAACCTGTAAAAGTACTGGATCACTGTTACACACCTGAAACTAATATAATACTGTAAATAAATTATACATCAGTTAAAAACACAAGTCTAAGTCAGACTTGTTTAATTAACACAGGAGACTTTGGCTCATATAACGAAAGTGCAGGGGTAAGCCAAGCTCTGAAGCTGGATGTTTTGGTCATGTTATGTTATCAAGGACTCATGGCCTTTCCATGCTTCGCTTAACAGTAGTGTCATCTTCATCCCAAGGCTTAATGTCCCTCCTTGTAATCATAGGATGCCTGCCAGAGCATTCTAGGCTTCGTGCTATCACAGTCACATATCAGACAGGAGACATCTTCTTTTCCACTGGCAGTCTCCCAGAAGCCCCCCAGAAAATGTCCTACTGGACCACACCAGCCCACCTTCTTCTCACATCAGAAACCACTGTGACTGAGTGTCTTAAGCCAGGACTTTGAACCAATCATTGGCAAAGAATATGGCAAGGATTGATTTAACCAATCAAGTCCAACTCCTCAAAATGTGGTCAGAGTGTAAGTCCCTAAGCCTTTCACAAAGTTGTTGGTATACAATGAATATTAGGGAAACAACACCATTGACTGTTACACTGGCCTCTTCAATCCTTATGCAAGTCACTGATGAGACAAAAGATATTTGTGTATGTTTTTCCTTCTCCTTGAAACATCTTTCTTTGAGAATGTTCTCCCACACTCACCTTGCATTTTACCAGGTTCAGTTTTAGTTACCTTTCAGCTCTCATTCAAGATGGCATTTCCCCCATAACACTTTCCCTAAGATTCTGTTACACTCTCTTTCTCTTTTAGGCACACCTTTATCACCATATAGAACCCTAATCCTGCTATAGTATTCATGATATGTACAGGATATATTACTCCCTACTGTTCGTGCTCTCATCTTCCTTGGGTTTCCCGCAAAATTGCAAGTATCTTGAATGCCCAACCGTGTCTGGCATTGTGACATCTACATAGAGACATCCCCAATGTGTAGCCAAACACTTGCCACAGAGAACAGTATCAATAAATAATATTGAATGAAAACATGTTAAATAAGAATTGCTTTTGAATTTTGTCCCCACCCCACCACCACTAGAATTCCTCTACAATGACTTTAATTCATCAATCAACTTTAAACATAATCGTTCAAACAGATGTCAGTCTACTTAACTGTCCTATCACCTAATCCAGATTTTTGCAAAAAGCTATCCTAGAAGCCTAAGGCTGAACTTCCACTGAAATAGTTTCTTATTTGCCCACATCTCAAATAAAGCAAATATCAGAAAATGAGATTCATTTCTGGGAGTGGTTCTCTGTAAATCGATACTGGTTTTCTGAAATTACTGATGTGTTTCTTTTCTTCTGTTCCTATAGGTCTGCAATGTATCTGTTCATTAATAAAATAAATAGGGGTATTGAATGTGGTATCATGAATCTGAGTCAAATATTCTTAGCCTTTGGAAGAGTGGAAGGTCAGATTAGCTCAGATAAATAGTAGAAGCAACATTTTTGTCATGTTGCTAACTGTGTCTGGATCGTGGTTTATCCTTTTCATTAGTGTTCCTTTCCAGGTATTGATTATCACCCCCACACCCCTCAGATTTTTTACATTCCAACTTTGGTTACACTGGGGGAAATTCAAAAGCATATGAGCAATGTATGTTTTTCTTTTGTTATAAAAGTCTTCTTGAATTTTTCTCAGAAAGACTAATTTCTTATGGTATAAATTGAAATTACATATTTCTACAAGACAATGCAGAAGGAAAGAAAAGAAACCAGGAAAAGCAATGTTTTACACGAAGCCAATAAAAAGGAGACAGATTAGCTCTAAATCAACTTGCAGTGTGTCAGAGAAGTAAATTTAACTGCTCAGACTTACAGAGGGAGAATTCATCTTTGTCTCTGTGGTTTAAGGAAGATTTTGACAAGAAATTTAATAACATGAAAGAATAAGGGTGATACTACACAGTGGTTTATTTCATGAAAGAAAAGAATAAGAAAGCCACTAGATATTAAGTCATTGTTCTCAATTCATTGTTTCTAATTCATTGCATCTATTCATAAAAACAATCTTCACTAGGTCTCCAAGACTTTGGCATTTGGAACAGAAATAGAAGGAGAGAAAGAGTTCCCCCAGAGCTCTGCACTGAACATTTGAGGTCATGAACGTGAAAGCAGGACATTAAAAATGCTACACCATAAGCACAAAGCATTCCTATAATTTGAAATGAAAAATAAATTAATTCCAGATTTTCCTATTGTAATACTGTAAAGTTTTTGATAGGCTTGTCAAATATTTACCTGTCCTCAGGTAGTCCTGTTATAAGGTCTGACAACATACACCCGCCATTTTGTCAGTCCTGTAGTCTGCACTGGAATAAACACAGGGAGGAGATGGTCCTCTACACGCCAAAAGAGAAGACTAACACAGCCTTCTCTCACAGCCTTCAAAAGGATCAAGCTCTGTCAGTACCTTAATCTTGGGACGATCCCCCAGAGAAGGAAATGGCAACCCACTCCAGTATTCTTGCCTGGGAAACCCCACAGACAAGTGGAGTCCAGCGGGCTACAGTCCATGGGCTCATAAAGAGCCAGACATGACTTAGCGACTAAGAAGCAACGATGATAGATTCCAGAACTGTGAGGTTTTAAATTTCTGTTGTTTAAGCCAGGAAATTAAAAGACCCTTACTCTTTGGAAGGAAAGTTATGACCAACCTAGATAGCATACTCAAAAGCAGAGACATTACTTTGCCGACTAAGGTCCGTCTAGTCAAGGCTATGTTTTTCCTGTGGTCATGTATGGATGTGAGAGTTGGACTGTGAAGAAAGCTGAGTGCTGAAAAATAGATGCTTTTGAACTGTGGTGTTGGAGAAGACTCTTGAGAGTCCCTTGGACTGCAAGGAGATCCAACTGGTCCATTCGAAAGGAGATCAGTCCTGGGTATTCTTTGGAAGGAATGATGCTAAAGCTGAAACTCCAGCACTTTGGCCACCTCATGCAAAGAGTTGACTCATTGGCAGACTCTGATGCTGGGAGGGATGGGGATAGGAGGAGAAGGGGATGACAGAGGATGAGATGGCTAGATGGCATCACTGACTCGATGGACATGAGTTTGAGTGAACTCCAGGAGTTGGTGATAGACAGGGAGGCCTGGCGTGCTGCAGTTCATGGGATCACAGTCAGACACGACTGAGCGACTGAATTGAACTGAACTGCACTGATGCCACTCACTCCGTGGTACCCTGTTACAGAAGCCCTAGCAGACTCATCTAGCAGGTCAAGAAAGTTGGTTTATTTCCCACGTGTTCACCTTTGGTCTCCCTCTTTTACTAAGTCACGCCCCTTCATTGTAAGCCCAAAATTTTCTCTTTGCCATGAGGGCAGGCATCCTCTAGGAAATGGTCAGAGTTACCAAAACCTTCCTCTACTCCACCCAGAATCATGGCCAGTCAAATGCATTATGATGAGCACTTTTTGTGGCCAGGCGAACCTGTCTTTACCCAATAAAATGGATTTAATCCAGGCAAGAAGGACAATTAATTAAATGAATTTCATTGGTCCCTGTGGCTGCTGCTGCTAAGTTGCTTCAGTCGTGTCCAACTCTGTGCGACCCCATAGATGGCAGCCCACCAGGCTCCGCCATCCCTGGGATTCTCCAGGCAAGAACACTGGAGTGGGTTGCCATTTCTTTCTCCAATGCAGGAAAGTGAAAAGTGAAAGTGAAGTCGCTCAATCATGTCCAACTCTTAGAGACCCCATGGACTGTAGCCTACCAGGCTCCTCCATCCATGGGATTTTCCAGGCAAGAGTACTGGAGTGGGTTACCATTGCCTTCTCCAGTCCTTGTGGCTAGAAATAAGCAAAAGATTTGACATAATTTTTCATGATGTAATTAATTTATAGTAGTATAGTGTCTAAATCTTTTAAAATTAGCTTCATGTGAAAGAATTAAAATGGGGTGGGTGGTGGGAGGAGGTTCATGTTTGGGAACGCATGTACACCTGTGGTGGATTCATGTCAATGTATGGCAAAACCAATACAGTATTGTAAAGTAAAATAAAGTTAAAAAAAAAAAAAAGAATAGAAGAATAGTTTGCATTCTCCTGGATTTGGCTGGGTTGATTTAGGTAGAAACCTGGTAGTAAACCTGTTCCCTTCTTAGTATAGGAGAAAAACTGTATCTCCAGGGGCCTACCCTGAATGGAAGTAACAGATGTACCAACACTACAGATTCTGATCCTGTATTAAAATTCCATTTTGTGTATACCAAATGGGCTAAGGATTCAGTAGCCCTGAATTCTGATTTTTCAGCTGTTCAGATTTGACACATATGTGCAGGTACCTACCGCCCCAGCAAAGAAGCAGTTTCCTAGTACAAATTAACTAAAAGGTGTCTGTTTCCATTATTATTTGTATTTGCTTCTTTGGCTGAATGCATTTCATTTTCCCTCAGGTATTACTTCTTTCAATATTTCTTGACTGAGTTCAGTTTGATTTCTGACACTTTGGCAGCATTAGTTCAAGAGATGAATGCAACTAATTTGGTAGATAAAATTTTAATCTTCCCTGTCTTGATTGTCAATTTTTGAAAGGTAATCTAAGATGATGTCTTTATCCCATAATTTATTTTGTCTAGATTTGACTAAAGCCAGGTTTGAGCAGCTTATTATATTCTCTCACCGGATCTACGGCAGGCTCAGACCGATGACATAGGCTCTAAGTGTGGGAAAAGAACATCCTTCTAAAATTTTCGTGATATGACATTAGCTATTAATTTGCCAGTCCAACAGAAGGTTTATGAAGTTGCTAATGAGTGAACTTAGCTTTCTTCTTTGATGTTTGCCTTATTTGGTCTCCTTGGGCCAGCAGAAAACTCTGTGGCCATGATTTTTGAAGCACGGGGAAAGATAATTTTTCAGAGTGAACTCTTTTGACTCCAGACAAAATTCCATTCCCCAAAGTAAACGTTATATCAGCCTAAGCAGGTGCTGGCCACTGGAATTTGACTCTAAGAAATGTGTTTATTAAATTGTAAGTTTGGTGAAGAAGCCGTTAAAAACTAATCTAAATTACTTGTCTATCACTTTTAAGAATTTATATAAATACACACATACTCCACTCCTTTGGAGCTCACTAATGCTTAGATTGTTTATTCTCTTCATCTTGAAAGATTCTGTTTACACAAATGAGTTTAAATATTTTCACTTCAACCCTGGGCTTTTTTAATTTAAATCAGTAATGAACTTGCTCATCCTTATGTGTTACCAAAAGGAAAATCTTCCCCACGTCTGTGCACATGACCTCCACACACTAGTCCGGGGCAGAACTGCCTAGACTTTCTCAGCTTTAACCTTTAATGTGGCACAGGCACCCTGAGCCCTGCATGCATGATGAATGGGAACTCTGGCCCCGTCTGAAAACGAGTTTGTGTCGGCAGGAAGATTTAGTATCCCATGTGCACTCTCAAGATAAAAAATCATCTGGGCCTGTGGGAGCAATTTGTCTAAGAAGAGTAATTTTAGAAATTCTTGCAGTGACTTTAGAGGGGCTGAATTCATAGTGGTTTCCCCTTGATTTTATTTTCAACACCTGTTCTTCATGAACAAGCATAATTTGAAGCTGAGGTAATGGGAACCCACGGATGCACAGAATACACAGAGCTAACACTTGTCCTTTCCATGGCTCCTCTCCCCAGACTGTGTGTGAGCCCGGGTGTGTATTAGGAACAGTTGCTAACTCTGTATTTTCAAAACGGCAGTCCCTATTATGAAGCGCTCTCAGTGTGATAAGTCTAACTGATAAATTACTAAAACAAAAATAGAAAATTGATAGTTGCAGTAACTTTCTTTAGTGCACAGCTGGTGCAAGCATCTTGTTCTCACATCTGTGTGTCAGCAGTCTGCCCCCCACCCCCACCACTGTAGGCACTTCTTTCCTTCTTGGAAGTAAATCTCTTTGCCAAAAACCTGTTTGTTTGTTCTGCTCAACAAATGGCACATGTTCTTATTAATGAGCTCTCTTCCAGTTTTTGTAGGAAGATTTTCAGACGTCTCTTCCTTTTACATAGCCTTTTGACTAGTCTTAACTGCATGACTGTACATCTTCTCCAGATGAGCAGTGTTGTGGGGAAAGTTTGTCTCTGATCTCCTTGGCATTTTTCTCAATAACAAACATCTAGTCTATTCAGTTTGTCCTGGCCAGACCTAGGCCAAGTGGAAGAGTGTTTGAGAATGCAAAATCTGCAGTCATGCAGATCTGATTTATGTCTGTTGCATGTATGGTCTCAGGACCACTTCGTCTCTCTTGGGGCTCAGGGTTCCCATCTCCAACAGAGCAATGGCAACACTCGGTAAATACAGAATGCGGGAGAATATTCATTTAGCCTGAGTCTAGGGCACTATAACAAAGACATCTGACACTAACCCAGTGGCTTAAGTAGAGTAGAAGTTTCTATCTTCCACACATCTGAGTCTAAAAGGAACATTCCAGATTGGTGGGTAACACCACCAATATACAACAAATATACAACCCTAAACAACAAAATCACTCAGAGCTCTTTTTTTAAAATTTTCATTGGAATATAGCTGATTTACAATGTTATGTTGGCTTCAGATGTGCAGTAAAGTGAGTCTCTCATATGTATACGTATGTCTACTCTTTTTTAGATGTTCTCCCCGTATAGGCTATTACCAAGTATTGTGTAGAGTTCCCTGTGCTATACAGTACATCCTTATTAGATATCTATTTTATATGTAGTTTTACATATAGCAGTGGGTATATGTCAATCCTAATCTTCCAATTTATGCCTTCCCCCTTTATCTCCTGGTAACCATAAGTTTATTTGCAACATCTGTAATTCTATTTCTGTTTTGTAGATAAGTTCATTTGTACCTTTTCTTTTCGATTCCACATGTAAACACTATGTTGTTTGTCTGTCTCTGTCTGACTTACTTCACTTCATGTGATAATTTCTAGGTCCATTCATGTTGCCACAAATGACATTATTTTGTTCTTACATCTGAGTAATATTCTGTTCTATATATGTGCAACATCATTTTTATCCATTCCTCTGTTGATGGACATTTAGATTGCTTCCATGTCCTGGCTATTGTAAATAGTGCTGCAGTGAACATTAGAATGCATGTATCTTTTCGAAGTATCTATTTCTCCCAATATGTGTATGCCAAGGGGTGGGATTGTTGCATCATATGGTAGCTCTGTTTCCAGTGTTTTAAGGAATGTCCATACTGTTCTCCATACTAGCTGTACCAGTTTACATTCCCACCAATAGTGTAGGATGGTCTGCTTTTCTCCACACCCTCTCCAGCTTTTTTATTGTTTGTAGATTTGTTGATGATTGCCATTCTGATCATGTGAGATGATACCTCGTTGTAGTTTTGACTTGCATTTCTCTAATAATTAGTGATGCTGAGGGTCTTTTCACATGTTCCTTAACCATCCTTTGGCTTCTTTGAAAAATGTATATCTAGGTCTTCCAACCACTTTTTAATTGGGATGTTTGCTTTTCTTGATATTGAGCTGCATGTGCCATCCATATATTTTGGAGATTAAACCCTTGTCAGTTGCTTCATTTGCAAATATTTTATCCCATCCAGAGAGCTGTTTTTTTTTTTTTTTTTCATTTTGTTTATGGTTTCTTTGGTCTTCATTGGGCTTCCCTGGTAGCTCAGTTGGTAAAGAATCTTCCTGCAATGCAAGAGGCCCCAGTTCAATTCCTGGGTCGGGAAGATCCCCTGGAGAAGGAATAGGCTACCCACTCCAGTATTCTTGGGTTTCCCTTGTGGCTCAGCTGGTAAAGAATCTGCCTGCAACATGGGAGACCTGGGTTTGATCCCTGGGTTGGGAAGATCCCCTGGAGAAGGGAAAGGCTACCCAGACCAGTATTCTGGCCTAGAGAATTCCATAGACTGTATTCCTATTGCTCTCTTATTCCCTAGAGCTTTGTTTTTATCAGTAGAGTCCAGGCTGGGTTTCAATTGTGTCTAGCTTACTGAAAGGAATACAGAACATCAAGGAAACTTGACTGTGGTCTTACAGCACATATTGTTTCTACTCGCATTCCACTAGAGTAGATACAGTCAGATGACCACAATCAACTGCAAGGCAAGTTGAAAAATGTAGTCTTGCATGGGCCCAGGAATATGGAAGACACGGTAAAATGGAGAATTAGAACATTCCACCACAACTGTAATAGCCTCTATCTCAAAAATCCTCAGAAGATTAAATTAAACCACACGTATTTGTGCCTGGCAAATACATGTAAGTCCATAGTTTCATAATAGCAGTATCTGATAAAATCAAATGCCAGGATGAAGACAGACTACCAGCTGACTTGATTTCACTTAATCCCAGCACTAATAAGACCCATCTCTAACAGAAAACTAGTCTGTGTCCCTATGTCCACTGGTCTGAATCCTTGGGAGGTAGCTGTCTGCTTGGTTTTCCAATATGGTTTGGAATCCTACTTCCAGTATGGCTTGGAATCTATTTCATTTCTCTGTGAGGTTAAGACACTTCCCTCTCTCTGTAGTACTTGATAGTTTTCTTCAGGATATGGACCCTGCTTTCTCAACCCTGAGCGTCTAATCGGGCTCACACCTCCCTGTGGACCACCAAGTATGGATTAGGATGAAAACTAGCAGAGTACCTTCTTTGCTCTCTTGTCCTGTCACCTCATATAGTTCATCTTACTGCAGCTGTTTCCTTACCTGTCTGCCTTCTGCCCCAAACTATGAATTTTCCAAGAACTTTGAAATTAGATATGTCTTATTTATCCTCAGTTGACATTAAAGTACCTAGCATATAGTAAGCACTCAATAATTATCTGAATGAATGAATACAGAAAAAATAACTGAAAAATGTCCCTAGAAAGTCAATATATCAGTTAGTTTTCTTGGACATAAGTAACTGAAGCTGACAGTGGACAGATTGAAATAGGGGGAAAAATGATTTTTAAAAGGTTAATATATGGGAAGTCCCAGGATTATTGAGCACATGTAAGAAGTGGGTCTGAGTCCAAGTGACCAGGGCAACACCCAGATCCACACTGGAAATGGGTTAGAGATGAGAAATGGTACCACCACTGACTATGACACTACATTTGCATTGCTGCCACTTCTGTGCTCAGAATTTGATCTTGACAATGCATGGTTGTTTTTGGTTGAGGCTTTATCTTGTGCCAGTACCCTAGCGGCAAGGGGCTTTGTAGTATCTTGGTGTGATTCAGTATCTGCTGCCCCCCAGGATTCATAGAAGAAAAGTTCACCAACAAATACAAGAAGCACCATTTGGCAAATGTCAGTTGGCCAAAAAAGAAGATAATCACTTATTATATGCAAATGACCTATTGCTGATTTAATGCTCTGATTCCATCCAAAGAAATTTGACCTAAGACAGAAAGGATTAAAGCATACCATACCTTATCATACCAAAAATTTTTTTTCTAAATCCTGTCTTGCTTTCTCTTAATCTCTCACCACTGTTAAGTTAGAAGTTAAGTTGCTCAGTCGTGTCCAACTCTTTGCAACCCCATGGACTATGGCCCACCAGGCTCCTCCTTCCATGGGATTCTCCAGGCAAGAATCCTGGAGTGGGTTGCCATTTCCTTCTCCAGGGGATCTTCCCGACCCAGGGCTCAAACCCAGGTCTCCCGCATTAAAGGCAGACGCTTTAACCTCTGAGCCACCAGGGAAGCCTCACCACTGTACGCAGGCACATTTCTGAATGGTTTCTTCACCATTTTATCCATCATGTTGTCAGCCATATTTTACACTTCTCTAGACACAGAAAAGAACTGCACAAAAATTTCTCAAACTGTACTACTTTACTAAGACAAGAGTTTGTTGATATACATGAGATTAAGGAGGATGCTAAGCCTTAGGGCTGTGGTACATTTCCTCTGTGAAAGGACAAGAGCCATATTCTGTATTTGTATATTTATACCCTTGTTTATTGTCTTTTTTCCCCACAGAATGCAGTTTGTAAAGGTAAGGTCAGAGGTGTTTGGGTTTTGTTTGTTTTTGTTTGTTTGTTTGTTTTCTACTGTTGCATCCCTAGAACACTTTATAATGAATGGTAAGCATTCAATAAATAGTTGTTGAATGAATGAATATATGAGTAAAGGCTTAGCCCATAAACTAACATTCTGACCTGTTTTTTCCTCTTCTTCATGCATCGTTGGTCTTTATGTATTATCTTTCTATAGAGTAGGATAAGGAGACTATAGAAATCCATGAAGAACCTAAGTCCTTGTATTCTCTACCTTTAACTAAATGCCTAACCCCCTATGTCTCCAATTATAAAATTTCCTTCTGTCAATAAAACCCTCATCCTCTTCTTTTAATCTTAACTTCAGACTCCTCTTTGGTCCCATAACCACACTGCTGCTACTGCTGCTGCTAAGTCTCTTCAGTCGTGTCCAACTCTGCACGACCCCATAGATGGCAGCCCACCAGGCTCCCCCATCCCTGGGATTCTCCAGGCAAGAACACTGGAGTGGGTTGCCATTTCCTTCTCCAGTGCATGAAAGTGAAAAGTGAAAGTGAAGTTGCTCAGTCATGTCTGACTCTGTGCAACCCCATGGACTGCAGCCACCAGGCTCCTCCATCCATGGGATTTTTCCAGGTGAGAGTACTGGAGTGGGGTGCCATTGCCTTCTCCATAACCACACTGGGTCGCTTTATTTCATCATCACCTTTGTCAGTTCTTGACTGTTCAATCTATTCTACAGCCATCATTTCACAGCTTTCTTATGAATTTACTGTATTGAATAAGAGCCCCCTAAAATTTATGTCCTCTTAGAACCTCAGAATGTGACCTATTTGGAAATACAGTCTTTATATATGTTATCAAGTTAAGATGGGGGTCGTATTGGATTAGGCTGGACCATAAGTCCAATGGCATATCCCGATAAGAGAAAAATCTGGAAACACAGACTTACAGTAGAGAAGGCCATGTGAACAGAGATTGGAGTTATTCTGCCACTGACCAAGGGATTCTAAGGATTGCTGGCCACTACCAGAAAATAGGAAGAGACAAGGAAGGATCCTTTTCTAGGGTCTTGGGAGGGAACCGTGCCAACACCTTGATTTCAGACTTCAGCCTCCAGCACTGTGAGAGTATAAATTTCTATTGTTTTATAGCAACGATTCATGGAACTTTGTTAAGACGACCCTAGGAAATAAATACCCTAGCCCTGAAGTCCCTCACCACTTTCTCAGTCATGATAGCCATCCTCAATCCCAAGTCTTTTCCAATTTTTGCCCCTGGTTCTCGTTAGCTATAAAATTTGCTTTAAAAAGTCACAAAGAAGGCCATCCTTGGCCTTTACCTCATTTTCCCACCTAACATACCATCTTACTCCACTAAAATACCTGCCTCCCCAAAACTTACTCCTTACATCTAGAACCGCTCCCTTCTCACTAACTCCTTTCTGTAACCTTACCCTTAAAAATCTTCCCAATGGCCCTATTGCTTCTAAGGCAATAGAGGTAATAGGGCCATTGCTGCCTCCTTCATTCGAGACTTAAAAGAATAAACAAACGTGCTTTCCCTACATTCAGTGACCTCTCATCCCTCCAAAATAGGTCTGTAAATACCTCTTATATTAACTGACATCTCTGTGGGATTTGGCCATATTTAGCTCTCGTGAATTTCTTCCTAAACTCTCTCATACATCACATTCTGGGACTTGATGTTGTTCTGATCTCTTCCCTCACTGACTATCACTTCTTTTCAAATTTCTCTTCCTCCTTCCTATACCTCTTAAAATAGACACTCCCTGAAGTCTGGCGTTTCACTTTGTCTTACCATTTCCCTTGATGATCATGTTTATATTCCCAAATTCCTCTATACCCACTGCTTTGTATATCACATGCTTTGGAACACCCCGAATACATGTTTTAATGAATAAACAAATAAACACCAAATCTATATCTTTCAGATCCATGCATTTCTAAGCACTAGTTTTATCTATTGTATTTTTATTCATAAAACTAGTTTTATTTATTGTGTATCTCTAATGCTTAATATAGATCTGTGTTCTTTATGTGCTGAATTAATGAATAAATGAATGAATGATTCACTGTTTCTATACAAATAGCCAATTTGTACAGAAAATTCAGTAAATTCAGCAATGAATGCATTTCCCCTTCTGTACCCGCAGCCAATATTGTCCTTTCAATATTTCCCCAACCATAAAGTGTCATTCCAGTATTTAGGATCCTTTTCATTTCCTCTCTTTTTCTTACACTCTGTCAATTTCCATAGTCTTTTGAGTTCCACATCTATGGAATATTTCAAATCCCTTTTTTCTCAATCCCAAATCTCATACAATAGAATGGCATTCATTTCTCTAGCGTTTTCCACATTCATTTTCATCCATCCTGAACCTCATAATTATAACCCAAATGTTCATTCCTTCTTTCTTCCTATCTAGCCCCTCTAGTAGAATAGCAGTTCTGTTAAGAATATCAATTGAACTCAAGTTGAACCCCTTCTCTGCTGTTTCTCATCTGTAAAATGAGAGGAAACATACAGTATTGGGTCAGCCAAAAAGTTCATTCAGGTTTTTTGTAACATCTAACAGAAAATTCAAATGAACATTTTGACCAACCCAATGCCTGTCTTATAGGTGTGGAGCACAGCATCTGGCATATAGAGTGCTCAGTAAATATGAGGAATCATGCAAATGACAATGGGATCCTGGTGGCAGCAAAAATAGCAGCTCTGGGGCCAGACTCCATCCACTGTGGCTCATCTCATAATCTTTCAGAAATTTCTGAAAGCATACATCTAATGAGCACATATTGATAGTCATCACTATGTATTCTGTGAGTAAGAACACAAATGACAGGGATTAACCAGCCAGAAAGATGCTAAAACCAACATCAGAGAAATTTTTTTGGAATTCAGAGAGAAATTTCCTATTAAAAAGGTCAGCCCTATACCTGACATTCCAGTTGAGCTGTTTCAAATCCTAAAAGATGATGCTGTGAAAGTGCTGCACTCAATATGCCAACAAATTTGGAAAACTCAGCAGTGGCCACAGGACTGGAAAAGGTCAGTTTTCATTCCAGTCCCAAAGAAAGACAATGCCAAAGAATCCTCAAACTACAGCACAATTGCACTCATCTCACAGTAGCAAAGTAATGCACAAAATTCTCCAAGCCAGGCTTCAGCAATACATGAACCGTGAACTTCCAGATGTTCAAGCTGGATTTGGAAAAGGCAGAGGAACCAGAGATCAAATTGCCAACATATCTTGGATCATAGAAAAAGCAAGCGAGTTCCAGAAAAATTTCTACTTTTGCTTTATTGATTATGTCAAATTTGACTGTGTGGATCACAATAAACTGTGAAAAATTCTTAAAGAGATGGGACTACCAGACTACCAGACCTGCCTTTTAAGAAATCTGTATGCAGATCAGGAAGCAACAGTTAGAACTGGACATGGAACAACAGACTGGTTCCAACTAGGAAAAAGAGTACATCAAGGCTGTATATTGTCACCCTGCTTATTCAACTTATATGCAGAGTACATCATGAGAAATGCTGGGCTGGATGAAGTACAAGCTAGAATCAAGATTGCCAGGAGAAGTATCAATAACCTCAGATATGCAGATGACACCACCCTTATGGCAGAAAGTGAAGAAGAATTAAAGAGCCTCTTGATGAAAACGAAAGAGGAGAGTGAAAATGTTGGCTTAAAACTCAACATTCAGAAAACTAAGATCGTGGCATCTGGTCCCATCACATCATGGCAAATAGATGGGGAAACAGTGACAGACTTTATTTTTCTGGGCTCCAAAATCACTACAGATGGTGACTGCAGCCATGAAATTAAAAGATGCTTACTCCTTGGAAGAAAAGTTATCACCAACCTAGACAGTATATTAAAAAGTAGAGACATTACTTTGTCAACAAAGGTCCATCTAGTCAAACTATGGTTTTTCCAGCAGTCATGTATGGATGTGAGAGGTGAGCCATAAAGAAAGCTGAGCACTGAAGAATTGATGCTTTTGAACTGTGGTACTGGAGAAGACTCTTGAGAGTCCCTTGGACTGCAAGGAGATCCAACCAGTCCATCCTAAAGAGATCAGTCCTGAATATTCATTGGAAGGACTGATACTGAAGCTGAAACTCCAATACTTTGGCCACCTGATGTGAAGAACTGACCCATTGGAAAAGACCCTGATGCTGGGAAAGATTGAAGGCAGGATGCAAAGGGGACGACAGGCGATGAGATGGTTGGATGGCATCACCAACTCGATGGACATGAGTTTAAGTGAACTTCGGGAGTTGGTGATGGACAGGGAGGCCTGGTGTGCTGCAGTCCATGGGGTTGCAAAGAGTCAGACATGACTAAGCCACTGAATTGAACTGAACTGTACCTGACATAGATAAACATTCAATAAATGAAATAATCTTTGGGAATATTTTAGAGACGTGTGAGTTGCAGTACTAAAATGAGGATGTATTCTTGTGGTAACACATGGAAATTGTAACAGACATTAAAACCATTCTCCCTTACTTAAATCCGCAATAGAATCATATTTTCCTGCCCTCTTGAAGACAGGCAAGTGTAAAAAGTGCTTTCTGACCAGGGAAGTGTGAGCTAAAATGACCACTTGGACATAGAAACATTTAACCGCCAATGCTCAGTTTTCTGAAATTCCTCTGCCAAGCAGAATCTCTCTTTACTTTCAGTAGAGATCTAATGAGAACTAGAAATAAATGTTTGTTTTCTTAAGCCACTGAGATTGAGAGTTCCTTTTATCACAGCCTGGGCTTCCCTGGTGGCGCAGTGGTAAAGAATCTGCCTGACAACGCAGGCAACACAAGAGACACAGGTTTGATCCCTCGGTTGGGAAGATCCCCTGAAGAAGGGAATGGCAACCCACTCCTGGAAAATCCCATGAACAGAGGACCCTGGTGGGCTATAGTCAGACATGACTGAGTGACTAAACCACCATTATCACAGTATAACTCAGCCTATTCTTAATGTTAGGGGCCAATAGCCAGGGTCAGGGAGGAATTCTATATATCCAGAGAACTATCTAAACTTCCTTCCCACTTTTGAGTAATTTTTTAGTAAAATGGATTGCAGGTTTTTTCCTTAATTATTTTTTATTGGAGTATAGTTGATTTACAGTGTTGAGTGAGTTTCTGCTTTACAACAATGTGAATCAGTTATTCATACACATGCCCTCTTATTTAGATTCTGTTCCCATATAGTTCATTACAGAGTATTTAATGGAGTTCCCTGCGCTATCCCATAGATTCTTATTAGCTCTGTATTCTCTCTATAGTAGTGTGTGTATGTCAATCCCAGTCTGTCTATTTATCGCTCCCCCGTCCTTTCCCCGCTGGTAACCAGAAGTTTATTTTCTACTTCTGTGATAGAAATAGATTTTGTAAATAAGTTCATTTGTACCATTTTGTTTTGTGAATAGGTTCATTTGTACCATTTCTTTAGATTCTACAAAGAAGTGATATCGTATGATGTTTGCCTTTGTCTGACTTACTCACTCAGTATGACAATCTCTAGGTCCATCCATGTCCTTGCAAATGCCATTATTTCATTCATTTTATGGCTGAATAATATTTCATTATATATATGTACCACATCTTCTTTTTCCATTCCTCCATCAGTGGACATTTAGGTAAACAGCAATTTTTAATATGAATTATTTAGCAAAATACTGCTGTTTTTCTCTTTAATTTCTTCCTTCACATACACATTTTGACTATTCCCTCTACCTTGAAAGGTATTCTAAAACAGTCATCATTCCTTTATCTGCATATCTGATTTGTATCCATCATTCGGGGTCCAACCATAAATTCTATCTCTCTCTAAAAAAAACTTCTAACCCTTCCCATCTGGAAGTTACATCCACTTTTCTGATGTCCCCATGGCCTTTTATGTATACCTCCCTTAATTTACTCTTTATTTTTTAAATTTTGCATTCTTTATACACACACACACACACACACATATTAATACTTAGTAGGTTGAAGCTTTTTGACTGTTTGATCCATGACTTTGATATCTTATCCTGGGTGATTTAACAGGTTGTCCTGGCCTTAGTAAGTCCTTATAGATAATTATGATACCTGATAATGATGATGAATTAAAGTTTTGATTTTTAACTGCATGACAAGACTTGGCAGTCTGTAGTACAAGAAATAAACTGTACTAAAATTTTTAAAAAGATATTCTGATTTATAGGAAACCTAACTACTTATTATCATTCTCTTTCAAATTTTGAGACAATTGAGAAATTGCCCCAGAAATGAGTGGCAGTGGTAAAACTGTATTGGATAATGTCATTTGGATCAAAGGTCAAAATGGGACTTCCTGCAACAAGGTCTCTAGAACTGTTTGTACCCACTTAGTCACAGACATGGCATCTGGGGCCACCCAGGCCTCTCCCGGCTGGGTGGAGATCTTGACCCTGGGGAAATTCCAACACAGTGGCCAGAAACACAGGGAAAAAAGGAGAAGGGTCCTCCCTCCCAGAAGACACTCAGAAACCTGAGCCATAAGAACTGAACTAAATTGTTAAGCAAAATAGATGAGAGTACAAAAGGAAGAACACAGAATTCTCCCAGCTTCCTGTGGTTTTAAGGTCAGATTTTTAAGAAACAATACATATGCTCAGAAAATCGACTTTAGATCATATTTAGAGATCTTACATGCCTGGGGTCTCCAAAGATGAATTTTTAAAATACGCCAACTTTGTACTGTTTACTCATTTACTCAAGTGCAATGTATATATTTTGATTAAAGAATAGTATGAGGTGGACAGCATCATATTGTCCGGAGTTCTTCTGGAAAGCAGAAGCCTTAACTAGGCATCACTGCTTAGGCATCCATCCTATCCCGGTAGCCATGGTGGCATATGTGCAAAAGTGAGGTCATATGTTCACACTTGAAATATGTAACATTTTCACTTCTGATAGTACAATCTTTCCATCTGATCCAGAAATCTAAACATCCAGTTTTTCAAAAGAAGAATGTCAACTCTGTAGAGATTTAGCAATCCAGCAAGTAAATAAATGGCTTCTCGGACGGGAAAAAAGTATCCTAGCTCTCAATAACATATACTCCATTAAAACTTAGAAGCAGGATGAAAATGTGTTATTGCTTTTATTGTTTGAATTGTGTCTCCTATGGGGGTTTGTAATGCAGTCACTTACAAAGGGTCACTTACAAAGGGTTTTCAGATTATTAAAAGTCCACTGTTAATAGAGTGGTGGGAAAAGAGAAGAAAGTACCCCCTCCCCCTCCAAAACCCTCCTTCCTCCCCAAAGACCAGCATCTGGAATAAGCCATGCTGTGCTTTCATAAAAAGCTGCTGGAAGCCAGAGAAAAACAAGCCTGATAGAATTAAGAAAAATGAATGTATCCCACTGACCCTGAGTATAGACGAGAAATGTGGAGAATATGTGAATTATTAGCACAGTAGAAAAATATTTTATTTAAGACCCACGTCTTCACAGCTCTGCCTGAAGGGTTTCACTCAAGCAACAAAAAAAGTATGGATTCAAAGCTCAGGATACTCAAGAATCCATCATGTTGCATGTAGGAGAATCATAAAATCACCAGCAAAAAAAGACACAGTGGGAGTCCCAACTTGTAAACCATTAAGCTCCTGGGCATGCATCATGCTTCATCCTAAGGGACAAAAGAGGAATTTCAAATGAATTTCCCAGCTCTGTCTATGAAGTGGATCTGACAGTAGAGTTTTTCTCTTAAGAAATCAAACTCAGGGTTTTATTTTATTTTGTTTTTCATTCACCTTGAATGAGACATGAAATGAGTTTATATTTTAGTTTTAGGTCCTCAAAGAAAAGGTTGTAAATAAGTCATTGCAATTTGTTACCTAAGAAAGAAAGATGGGAAGGAAGGAAAGGAAATAAAGAAGGGAGGGAAGGAAGGATGAAGGAAAACAAAATCTGCCTTTGCCCTTAATATAATGAGTGCTTGGACAATTCATGGTCTTCCTTGGTGGCTCAGATGGTAAAGAATCCACCTGCAATGCCAGAGACCCCAGTTTGATCCCTGGGTTGGGAAGATCCCCTGGAGGAGGGCATGGCAACCCACTCCAGTATTCTTGCCTGGATAATAAATGGGCCACCAGAGCCATAGCTAAAACTATAATAATATCTGCACTTAATTGAACTCTTTGTTTCTTTTATAGAAGAGTCAATCTACTTAACACTGCTGTGTGTTATATGGGAAAGTTGTTAACAGTAAATCCTAAGAGTTCTCATCAAGGAAAGAAAATATTTTTTCTTTTATTTTGAATATATAGGAGATGATTGGTGTTCACTAAACTCATTGTGATAATCATATCGTAATGTAGAAAGTCACATCATTATGCCTTATGCCTTAAACTTACATAGTGCCATATAGCAGTTATATCTCAGTAAAACTGGGGTCGGGGAGAAGTAGTAAAGAGCAGCCTGCATTTGCTCACCTCACTTGCAAACAACGATACCAGTTTAAAATTTGGTGGTAGAGGACACTGGTGATTACAGTGACAAAACATTTTGCTCCTAGTCAAGGAGAAAAACTTCTCCACTGGAGAAGGAAATGGCAAACCACTTTAGTATTCTTGCCTTGAGAACAGTATGAAAAGGCAAAATGATAGGATATTGGAAGAGGAACTCCCCAGGTTGGTAGCTGCCCAATATGCTACAGGAGATCAGTGGAGAAATAACTCCAGAAAGAATGAAGGGATGGAGCCTAAGCAAAAACAATACCCAGCTGTGGATGTGACTGGTGATACAAGCGAGGTCCAGTGCTATAAAGAGCAATATTGCACAGGAACCTGGACTGTTAGGTCCATGAATCAAGGCAAATTGGAAGTGGTCAAACAGGAGATGGCAAGAGTGAAAGCCAACATTCTGGGAATCAGAGAACTAAAATGGACTGGAATGGGTGAATTTAACTCAGATGACCATTATATCTACTACAGTGAGCAGGAATCCCATAGAAGAAATGGAGGAGCCATCATGGTCAACAAAAGAGTCCGAAATGCAGTACTTGGATGCAATCTGAAAAATGACAGAATGATCTCTGTTTGTTTCCAAGGCAAACCATTCAATATCACAGTAATCCAAGTCTATGCCCCAACCAGTAATGCTGAAAAAGCTGAAGTTGAACAGTTTTATGAAGACCTACAAGATCTTTTAGAACTAACACTCAAAAAAGATGTCCTTTTCATTACAGGGGACTGGAATCCAAAAGTAAGAAGTCAAGAAACACCTGGAGTAACAGGCAAATTTGGCCTTGGAATGCGGAATGAAGCACAGCAAAGACTAATAGAGTTTTGCCAAGAGAACCCACTGGTCAGGGCAAACACCCTCTCTGGTCATAGCAACCCTCTTTTAACAACACAGGAGAAGACTCTACACATGGACATCACCAAATGGTCAACACTGAAATCACATTGATCATATTCCTTGCAGCCAAAGATGGAGAAGCTCTATACAGTCAGCAAAAACAAGACCGGGAGCTGACTGGGGCTCAGATTATGAACTCCTTATTGTCAAATTCAGACTGAAATTGAAGAAAGTAGGGAAAACCACTAGACCATTCAGGTATGACCTAAATCAAATCCCTTATGATTATACAGTGGAAGTGAGAAATAGATTTAAGGGACTAGATTTGATAGATAGAGTGCCTGATGAACTATGGATGGAGGTTCATGACATTGTACAGGACACAGGGATCAAGACCATCCTCATGGAAAAGAAATGCAAAAAAGCAAAATGGCTGTCTGGGGAGGCCTTGCAAATAGCTGTGAAGAGAAGAGAAGCAAAAAGCAAAGGAGAAAAGGAAAGCTATTCCCATTTGAATGCAGATTTCCAAAGAAAAGCAAGGAGAGATAGGAAAGCCTTCCTCAGTGATCAATGCAAGGAAATAGAGGAAAACAACAGAATGGGGATGACTAGAGATCACTTCAAGAAAATTAGAGATACCAAGGGAACATTTTATTCAAAGATGGGCTCGATAAAGGACAGAAATGGTATGGACCTAACAGAAGCAGAAGATATTAAGAAGAGGTGGCAAGAATACACAGAAGAACTGTACAAAAAGATCTTCATGACCCAGATAATCATGATGGTGTGTGATCACTCACCTAGAGCCAGACATCCTGGAATATGAAGTAAAGTGGGCCTTAGGAAGCATCACTACAAACAAAGCTAGTGGAGGTGATGGAATTCCAGTTGAGCTCTTTCAAATCCTGGAAGGTGATGCAGTGAAAGTGCTGCACTCAATATGCCAGCAAATTTCTCAGCTGTGGCCACAGAACTGGAAAAGGTCAGTTATCATTCCAATCTCAAAGAAAGGCAATGCCAAAGAATGCTCAAACTACTACACAATTGCACTCATCTCACACGCTAGTAAAGTAATACTCAAAATTCTCCAAGCCAGGCTTCAGCAATACATGAACCGTGAACTTCCAGATAGATGTTTAAGCTGGGTTTGGAAGAGGCAGAAGAACCAGAGATCAAATTGCCAACATCCGCTGGATCATAGAAAAAGCAAGAGAGTTCCAGAAAAGCATCTATTTCTGCTTTATTGACAATGCCAAATCCTTTGACTGTGTGGATCACAATAAACTGTGGGAAATTCTGAAAGAGATGGGAATACCAGACCACCTGACCTGCCTCTTGAGAAGCCTATATGCAAGTCAGGAAGCAGCAGTTAGAACTGGACATGAAACAACAGACTGGTTCCAAATAGGAAAAGAAGTGTGTCAAGCCTGTACATTGTCACCCTGCTTGTTTAACTTATATGCAGAGTACATCATGAGAAACGCTGGGCTGGAAGAAACACAAGCTGGAATCAAGATTGCCGGGAGATATCAATAACCTCAGATATGCAGATGACACCACCCTTATGGCAGAAAGTGAAGAACTAAAAGGCCTCTTGATGAAAGTGAAAGAGGAGAGTGAAAAAGTTGGCTTACAGCTCAACATTCAGAAAACGAAGATCATGGCATCTGGTCCCATCACTTCATGGGAAATAAGTGGAGAAACAGTGGAAACAGTGTCAGACTTTATTTTTGGGGCTCCAAAATCACTGCAGATGGTGATTGCAGCCATGAAATTAAAAGATGCTTACTCCTTGGAAGGAAAGTTATGACCAACCTAGATAGCATATTGAAAAGCAGAGACATTATTTTGCCGACAAAGGTCCGTCTAGTCAAGGCTATGGTTTTTCCAGTGGTCATATATGGATGTGAGAGTCGGACTTTGAAGAAAGCTGAGTGCCGAAGAATTGATGCGTTTGAACTGTGGTGTTGGAGAAGACTCTTGAGGGTCCCTTGGACTGCAAGGAGATCCAACCTGTCCATTCAAAAGGAGACCAGTTCTGGGTATACATTGGAAGGACTGATGTTGAGGCTGAAACTCCATTACTTTGGCCACCTTATGCGAAGAGTTGACTCATTGGAAAAGACTCTGATGCTGGGAGGGATTGGGGGCAGGAGGAGAAGGGGACGACAGAACATGAGATGGCTGGATGGCATCACTGACTCGATGCACATGAGTTTTTGTGAACTCTGGGAGTTGGTGATGGACAGGGAAGCGTGGCGTGCTGTGATTCATGGTGTTGCAAAGAGTCGGACGTGACTGAGCAACTGAACTGAACTGAAGAAGAAAACATTGTTAAGTGGCAGAGCAGGTGTTTGACTCCCACCTCCATCTTATATTAAAGCCATGTTCTACAGGTTTCTTGATCTGGGCACTACTGTCATCCAGGTCTGCATAATTCTGTCTTGTGGGGGCTGTGTTGTACACCTTGGAATGTTTAGCAACCTCCCTGCTTTCTACCCATTAGATGCCAAAAGCAACATGCTAACTCAGTTGTGACCAGCAAAACGGTTTCCAGACAGAAGTAAATGCCCCTGGTAGGCAAAACTGCCCGCAGTTAAGAAGAATTGCTCTAAACTAGTCTTTCTCTACTTGTAAAACACAAATAGAGTCTCAGACATGGAGAACAAATATTTGAATACCAAAAGGAAAAGGAAAGGCGGGAGTGGCAGAGGGGCAATTAGAGGAATTGGGAGATTGAAATGGACACATACACATATACACTATTGATACTATGTGTAACATGGATAACTACTGAGAACATACTCTACAGAACAGGTAACAGTACTCACTGCTCTGTAGTGACCTGTATGGGAAGGCAATCCAGGAAGGAGGGGATATATACACATGTATATTTGACTCACTTTGCTGTACAGTAGAAAGTAATACAACACAACTATGCCCCAGTAAAAATTATTTTTAAAAAAGAAAAAAAAAAACTAGTCTTACTCAAAAATGTGGACTATACACTAGTTACCAGAGAACCAACATAAGAAACTTGGGCCAAAATGCAAATTAACTATGTCACTAGAGCATCCTCTTTCTGTCCGGTGACTTTCATTCCTTTGGGATGATTTTTTTTTTTAATTTTACTTTACAATACTGTACTGGTTTTGCCATACATCAAAATGCATCCGCCACGGGTGTACATGAGTTCCCAATCCTGAACCCCCCTCCCACCTCCCTCCCCATACCATCTCACTGGGTCAAAGGATCATTTTTTTTTTTCAATGAAGAAAGCAATATGTACCTTTTCCTTCTGGGCCAAGCTCTTTTTCTCTTCAGAGACCAGCACTATGTGACAGGAAGGCTCCGTGGCCTCCATGAAATGATGACATTCAATGAGGATCTGATAAATCAATAGTTTCAGAGTTGTTTTTCCTCTTAAGCCTGTATTAAGTACTGTTTATTCTGGCAGAACATCACTCATCAGTGACAAGAGGATGGTAAAGCAGTGCTTCAGAAATGGCTTTCAGGTTTATTTTAAGGGAGGATTGTTTTGCTTGCTCCTTGACCTTCAAGTTCCAAGATAATATTCCCAAGTGGAAAAGTTCTATGCCCAGCTGGACAAGCTGTCCTGTGCCACAGTATTATGATATCTGACACAACTCAACTCAGTGACCATTGCTCCCCACAGATTACCTGGGACTCCATGGTCCCCAGCAGCCTCACAGCCACTATTCTCCTTCAGGCCCACCTATTCCTGTACCAACTCAGCAGTCTCTTGCCACACCCTCCCCTTCCATCTCATCAACCAGTGCCACCAATATCAGTGCACAATGAAGGGTAAGCTAACAACAGTAGCAGCAATACTGTCTGGCAATAACTGAATGCTTCATTATGTGCAAGGCATCCATTAAGCTCTGGATAGGCATTAGATTCCTCCACAGTCAGTCCCTCTCATCAGCCAGGCCCTCCACAAGCCTCTTGACCTTATTCATCAGAAGGCAGACAGAATGAAAACCACAATCACAGAAAATTAACAAACTGATTACATGAATCACAGCTTTGTCTTAGTGAAACCGTGAGCCATGCTGCACTGGGCCACCCAAAACAGGTCATGGTGGAGAGTTCTGACAAAACATGGTCAACTAGAGAAGGGAATGGCAAACCACTTCAGTGTTCTTGCCTTGAGAACCCCATGAACAGTATGAAAATGCAAAAAGATGTGATGCTGAAAGATGAACTCTATAGGTTGGTAGATGCTCAATATTCTACTGGAGATGAGTGGAGAAATAGCGAATGAAGAGGCTGAACCAAAGCAGAAACAACGTCCAGTTGTGGATGTGACTGGTGATGGAAGTAAAGTCTAATGTTGTAAAGAACAATATTGCACAGGAACCTGGAATGTTAGGTCCATGAATCAAGATAAATTGGAAGTGGTCAAACAGGAGATGGCAAGAGTGAACATTGACATTTTAGGAATCAGTGAACTAAAATGGACTGGAATCAGTGAATTTAATTCAGATGACCATTATATCTACTACTGTGGGCAAGAATCCCTTAGAATAATTGTAATGGCCCTCATAGTCAACAAAAGAGTCTGAAATGCAGTACTTGGGTGCAATTTCATAAATGACAGAATGATCTCTGCTCCTTTCCAAGGCAAACCATTCAGTATAACAGTAATTCTAGTCTATATCCCAACCACTAATGCTGAAGAAGTTGAGGTTGAATGATTCTGTGATGACCTACAAGATCTTCTAGAACTAACACCAAAAAATATGTCCTTTTCATTATAGGGGACTGGAATGCAAAAGTAGGAAGTCAAGAAATCCCTGGCATAACAGACAAGTTTGGTCTTGGAGTACACAATGAAGCAGGACAAATGCTCACAGAATTTTGCCAAGAGACGGCACTGGTCATAGCAAACACCCTCTTCCAACAACACAAGAGATGACTCTACATATGGACATCACCAGATGGTCAATGCGAAAATCAGATTGATAATGTATTCTTTACAGCCAATGATGGAAAAGCTCTATACAGTCAGCAAAATAAGGCCAGGAGCTGACTATGGCTCAGATCATGAGCTTATTGCAAAATCCAGACTTAAATTGAAGAAAGTAAGGAAAACTATTAGACCATTCAGGTATGACCTAGATAAAATCCCTTACAATTATACAGTGAAAGTAACAGAGATTCAAGGGATTACATCTGATAGACAGAGTGCCTGAAGAACCACGAACAGAGCTTTGAGACATTGTACAGGAGCCCATGATCAAAACTATCCCCAAGAAAAAGAAATGCAAAAAGGCAAAATGGTTGTCTAAGCCAACCTCACAATAGCTGAGAAAAGAAGGGAAGTGAAAGGCACAGGAGTAAAGGAAAGATATATTCATCTGAATGTAGAGTTCCAAAGAAGAGCGAAGAGAGATAAGAAAGCCTTCCTAAGTGATCAAGGGAAAGAGATAGAGGAAAGTAATAGAATGGGAAAGACAAGAGATCTCTTCAAGAAAATTAGAGATACCAAGGGAACATTTCATGCAAAGATGGCCACAATAAAGGTCAGAAATCATATGGACCTAACAGAAGCAGAAGATATTAAGAAGAGATGGCAAGAATACACGAACTATACAAAAGATCTTAATGGCCCAGATAACTATGATGATGTGACTTTCACTCATCTAGAGCCAGACATCCTGAGGTATGAAGTCAAGTGGGCCTTGGGAAGCATCACTATGAACAAAGCTAGCAGAGGTGATGAAATTCGAGCTGAGCTATTTCAAATCCTAAAGGATGATGCTGTTAAAGTGTTGCACTTAATATGCCAGCAAATTTGGAAAACCTGGGAGTGGCCACAGTATTGGAAAAGGTCAGTTTTCATTCCAATCCCAAAGAAAAGCAATGCCAAAGAATGCTCAAACTACAGCACAATTGCACTCATCACACTAGCAAAGTGGTGCTCAAAATTCTCCAAGCTAGGATTAAACAAGACATGAATCAAGAAATTCTAGATGTTCAAGCTGGATTTACAAAAGGCAGAGGAACCAGAAATAAAATTGCCAGCAACCCTTGGATCATAGAAAAAGTAAGAAAATCCAGAAAAACATCTACCTTGGCTTCATTGACTACATTAAAGCCTTTAACTGTGCTGATCACAACAAACTGTGGAAAATTCTTTAAAAGATGGGAATATCAGACCACTTTTCCTGCCTCTGAGAATCTGTATGCAGGTCAGGAAGCAATGGTTAGAACTGGACATGGAACAACAGACTGGTTCCAAATAGGAAGAGGAGTACGTCAAGGCTGTATATTGTCACCCTGCTTATTTAACTTATATGCAGAGTACATCATGCGAAATGCCAGGCTGAATGAAGCACAAGCTGGAATCAAGATTGCCAGGAGAAATATCAATAACCTCAGATATGCAGATGACACCACCCTTATGGCAGAAAGTGAAGAAGAACTAAAGAGACTCTTGATGAAAGTGAAAAAGGAGAGTAAAAATAGCTGGTTTAAAACTCAACATTCAGAAGATCATGATGTCTGGTCCCATCACTTCATGGCAAATAGATGGAGAAACAATGGAAGCAGTGACAGACTTTATTTTCTTGGGCTCCAAAATCACTGCACATGGTGACTGCAGCTATAAAAGATGCTTACTCCTTGGGAGAAAAGCTATGACCAACCTAGACAGCATATTAAAAAGCAGAGACATTACTTTGCTGACAAAGGTCTGTTATAGTCAAAGCTGTGGTTTTTCCAGTGGTCATGTAAGGATGTGAGAGTTGGACTATAAAGACAGCTGAGCACTGAAGAATGGATGCTTTTGAACTGTGGTGTTGGAGAAGACTCTTGAGAGTCCCTTGAACTGCAAGGAGATCCAACCAGTCAATTCTAAAGAAAATCAACCCTGATTATTCATTGAAAACACTGATGCCGAAGCTGAAACTCCAATACTTTGGCCACCTGATGCAAAGAACTGACTCATTGGAAAAGACCCTGCTGTTGGGAATGATTGAAGGCAGGAGGAGAAGAGGATGGCAGAAGATGAGATGGCTAGATGGCATCACCAACTCGAGGGACATAATTTGAGCAAGCTCTGGGAGTTGGTGATGGACAGGGAAGCCTGACATGCTGCAGTCTAGGAGTCAGACACAACCGAGCGACTGAAGTGACTGAGCCATTAGATTACATAAATTTCACCATAACCCAATGAAGTAGGCATTATTTTAGTCTCCATTTTATAGATAAGGAAACTGAAATCAGAAAATCTAAGTACTTTGAGAGAAGTCTTTAGACAAGGCAGTCACTAATAGAGCCCCAAAATCTGTTTACTTTTTCCTTTAACCTTTTTTTCATATTCTTTTCAACTATGATTTATTACAAGATATTGAATACAGTTCCCTGTGCTCTACAATAGGGCCTTGTTGTTCTTTAACTTTTTATTATACAAAATTTAATGCTGTTTTAAAATAGAAGAGTGTAATAATTCTCATAAATCAGCTGTCCAGTTACACCAGTGACCAACTTATGGACAATCTTGTTTTATCCGTAACTCAATGCTCTTCCTCCTCCACTTATTACTGTGTACCAAATCCCACACATGCCATCCTTCAGTGTTTCAGGATGTATATTTAAAAGATAAGAACGGTTTTATAAAAACATAACCATTAT
Organism: Redunca redunca; assembly: GCA_006410935.1. Taxonomy (NCBI): domain Eukaryota; kingdom Metazoa; phylum Chordata; class Mammalia; order Artiodactyla; family Bovidae; genus Redunca; species Redunca redunca. Next base: position 494,176 of record SJYQ01011783.1, read on the forward strand.
CACATCTTAAAATATTGTCAGTAATACTAAATATATTAAATATCAGTTGTCAAACATAATTATCAATAATGTTTCATTTGCTATTTTATAGTTTGTTTAAATTGGAGTCAAATCAAATCAAATCATGGCATACCATTCATTGATGTCTTTAGCCTTTACTAATCTCTCTCTTTTTATTTGCAATTTATTTTTGGAAGAAAACCTAGGTCATTAGTCCTCTAGAGTAGGCATCTATGTCACATTTTCTTCTTTATTTCTTTTGCAGCCCTTTTAAAATGTAAAGCCATTCTTACCTTGCGGATGTACCTATACAGGCAAAAATCAGGCTATAGTTTTCTGATTACTGTGGCAGAGCACCTCACTGTCTCAGTTTTGCTCCTTGCAAGCTTGTGGTGTCATCAACATTTTTCTCTACTCTTTGTATTTCCTAGAAATAGTGGTTGTATCTAAAGGCTTTATTAGATTCAGGTTCATCTCTTTTGACAAGAATCTTTCAGTGGTGGAGGTATATTCTTCCACCTAGAAACACATAATGTCTGTTTTTTTTTTCTCTCCTCCAAATTTGTTTTTCAACAGCAGTGTAGGTCCTTGACTTCAAAGGCTTTTGTCTCTTATGAGAGCATGAAATAAATATATGTATGTGTTAATTGCTCAGTTGTATCTAACTCTTGCAACCTAATGGGCTGTAGCTCACCAGGCTTCTCTGTACATGGGATTCTCCACGCAAGACTACTGAAGTGGGTCGCCATTCCCTTCTCCGTAAAATAAATATAGATTCAAAAATATCACAATAATGTCAAATTAGTGATTCCTTCAATTCATTCCTATGGTATTTGTTGAGGGACTAGTCTATGCTAAGAATCAGATTAGGTGTTTGAGATTCAGAGACTCTACAATGAAGGAGTTCAGTATTGTGGTAAGTGTTTCACTGGAGTCAAGTACAACAACCAGTTAAATAACCAACTTGGCTTTTTGGGAACCAGGGAAGCTGCACCCTACAAGAAGGAAACAGAAAGAATGAGAAATATTTGGAGGACAGAGGAATCGAGTCCTCTTGGCCTAGGTCAAGGAGGCTTCACTGAAATGTGATGTAAGCTGGACCTTGCAGGATATAAGTAAGAGATGGGGTGATGGTGGGGACGGTTCTAATGCAAAAGAGTGATGTGAACTGAAGTACAGTGTCAGAGAGGGTAGAGTGTATGGATGGCCAGGGAAATCAGCAGCTGGGTGAGGCAGAGGGACTGTGTAAAGCATCCCAGGCAGAAACCTATCATTATATGAAAGCTAATTTGTAAAATCTCCAGAATCAGAGGATCTTTTAGGAATCATTTACTAAACTAACAATAGAAAAAAGTGATATCAAGTTCATTATTTTCCTTACCTTATTTAATATTCATAGCAATACCATCAGTAAAGGATTATCATTCTCTGTTTTATACCTGAGAGAAAGGAGTTCCAAAATTCTTTTTTTTTTAATTTTTATTTTAACTTTAGTTTACTTTACAATACTGTATTGGTTTTGCCAAACATTGACATGAATTCACCACGAGTGTACATGAGTTCCCATACATGAATCCCCTCCCACCTCCCACCCCATAACATCTCTCTGGGTCCTCTCCATGCACCAGCCCCAAGCATCCTGCATCCTGCATCGGACATAGACTGGCGATTCGTTTCTTACATGATAGTATACATGTTTCAATGCCATTCTCCCATCTCATCCCACCCTCTCCCTCTCCCTCTCCCCCAGAGTCCAAAAGTTCACTCTATAGATCTGAGTCTCTTTTCTTGTCTTACATACAGGGCCATCATCACTATCTTTCTAAATTCCATATATATGCGTTAGTATACTGTATTGGTGTTTTTCTTTCTGGCTTACTTCACTCTGTATAATCGGCTCCAGTTCCATCCATCTCCTTAGAACTGATTCAAATGTATTCTTTTTAATGGCTGAGTAATACTCCATTGTGTATATGTACCACAGCTTTCTTATACATCCATCTGCTGATGGACATCTAGGTTTTTTCCATGTTCTGGCTATTATAAACAGTGCTGAAATGAACATTGGGGTACATGTGTCTCTTTCTAGTCTGGTCTCCTCGGTGTGTATGCCCAGCAGTGGGATTGCTGGGTCATAAGGCAGTTCTATTTGCAATTTTTAAAGGAATCTCCACACTGTTCTCCATAGTGGCTGTAGGAGTTCCAAAATTCTTAATCCCCTCCTAACCAAATTTATCCAACTTGTAAATGCCAGAGCAAGAATTTGAACTCAGATCTGTGCTACTACAACTTCATGTGTTTCAACCACAATATTACCAGTTCAGTTCAGTTCAGTCACTCAGTCGTATCCCACTCTATGCAACCCCATGAATTGTAGCACCCCAGGCCTCCCTGTCTATCACCAACTCCCGGAGTTCACTCAAACTCACATCCATTGAGTCGAAGCTGCCATCCGCCATCTCATCCTCTGTCATCCCCTTCTCCTCCTGCCCCCAATCCCTCCCAGCATCAGAGTCTTTTCCAGTGAGTCAACTCTTTGCATCAGGTGGCCAAAGTACTGGAGCTTCAGCTTTAGCATCATTCCTTCCAAAGAAATCCCAGGGCTGATCTCCTTCAGAATGGACTGGTTGGATCNTCAACTCTTCACATGAGGTGGCCAAAGTACTGGAGTTTCAGCTTTAACATCAGTCCTTCCAATGAACACCCAGACTGATCTCCTTTAGGATGGAGTGGTTGGATCTCCTTGCAGTCCAAGGGCCTCTCAAGAGTCTTCTCCAACACCACAGTTCAAAAGTATCAATTCTTTGGGGCTCAGCTTTCTTCACAGTCCAACTTTCACATCCATACATGACCACTGGAAAAACCACAGCCTTGACTAGACAGACCTTTGTTGGCAAAGTAATGTCTCTGCTTTTCAATATGCTATCTAGGTTGGTCATAACTTTCCTTCCAAGGAGTACGCGTCTTTTAATTTCATGGCTAAAAACATCATCTGCAGTGATTTTGGAGCCCCCCAAAAATAAAGTCTGACACTGTTTCCACTGTTTCTCCACTTATTTCCCATGAAGTGATGGGACCAGATGCCATGATCTTCGTTTTCTGAATGTTGAGCTGTAAGCCAACTTTTTCACTCTCCTCTTTCACTTTCATCAAGAGGCTTCTTAGTTCCTCTTCACTTTCTGCCATAAGGGTGGTATCATCTGCATATCTGAGGTTATTGATATCTCCCGGAAATCTTGATTCCAGCTTGTGCTTCCTCCAGCCCAGCATTTCTCATGATGTACTCTGCATATAAGTTAAATAAGCAGGGTGACAATATACAGCCTTGATGTACTCCTTTTCCTATTTGGAACCAGTCTGTTGTTCCATGCCCAGTTCTAACTGTTGCTTCCTGACCTGCATATAGGTTTCTCAAGAGACCAGTCAGGTGCTCTGGTATTCCCCTCTCTTTCAGAATTTTCCACAGTTTCTTGTGATCCACACAGTCAAAGGCTTTGGCATAGCCAATAAAGCAGAAATCGATGTTTTTCTGGAACTCTCTTGCTTTTTCCATGATCCAGCGGATGTTGGCAATTTGATCTCTGGTTCCTCTACCTTTTCTAAAACCAGCTTGAACATCTGGAAGTTCACGCTTCATGTACTACTGTTGAAGCCTGGCTTGGAGAATTTTGAGCATTACTTTACTAGTGCATGAGATGAGTGCAGTTGTGCGGTAGTTTGAACATTCTTTGCCATTGCCTTTCTTTGGGACTGGAATAAAAACTGACCTTTCCCAGTCTTGTGGCCACTGCTGAGTTTTCCAAACTTGCTGGCATATTGAGTGCAACACTTTCACAGCATCATCTTTCAGGATTTGAAATAACTCAACTGAAATTCCATCACCTCTACTAGCTTTGTTCATAGTGATGCTTTCTAAGGCCCACTTGACTTCACATTCCAGGATGTCTGGCTCTAGGTGAGTGATCACACCACTGTGATTATCTTGGTCATGAAAATCTTTTTTTGTACAGTTCTTCTGTGTATTCTTGCCACCTCTTCTTAATATCTTCTGCTTCTGTTAGATCCATACCATTTCTGTCCTTTATCGAGCCCATCTTTGCATGAAATGTTCCCTTGGTATCTTTAATTTTCTTGAAGAGATCTCTAGTCTTTCCCATTCTGTTGTTTTCCTCTATTTCTTTGCATTGATCGCTGAGGAAGGCTTTCTTGTCTTTTCTTGCTATTCTTTGGAACTCTGCATTCAGATGCTTGTATCTTTCCTTTTCACTTCTCTTCTTTTAACAATATTATGGTTAACCTAATTCAAAATATCTCCCTTCAAGAATATCAGTAAGTTGTAACCCAGGACTTCTGTGGTGGCTCAGAGGGTAAAGCATCTGCCTACACTGAGGGCAACCTGGGTTCAGTCCCTGAGTCAGGAAGATCTCCTGGAGAAGGAAGTGGCAACCCACTCCAGTACTCTTGCCTGGAAAATCCCATGGACGGAGGAGCCTGGTAGGCTACAGTCCATGGGGTCACAAAGAGTCAGACACGACTGAGCAACTTCACTTTCTTTTCTTTCTTTCTAATCTCTTATTAAACTTGTCAAATGATATAGGAATATTCAGAAATATCACAACCCGAGAGGAACCACTGCTTTCCTTACTCAGACACTCATTTCTGCTCAAAATCATGTAGATAACTTGTTTAAAAAAGATTTAGGTCCACTTAATTTTCAAAAGGCATTTGAGAAGAAAGAAATATACTGGCAAACCTCTGAGATATTATGGATTAGTTCCAGTGATGGTGGTGGTTTAGTCTCTAAGTCGTGTCCAACTCCTTGGACTGTAGTCTGCCAGGCTCCTCTGCCTATGGGATTTTCTAGGCAGGAATACTGGAGTGGGTTGTCATTTTCTTCTCCCGGGGATCTTCCTGACGTGCATCAGATCTGGGTCTCCTCCTTGGCAGTTGTCTCCTGCATCATAGGTGGATTTTTACCACTGAGTCACCTGGGAAGATACTTTATTGCTAAAAAGTGCTATCCATCATCTGAGACTTCAGTGAGTCATAATCTTTTCACTGGTGGACGGTGTTGCTGCCATATTGATGGCTGCTGAGTGATTGAGGTGGTGGCTGCTGATGACTGGGATGATTGTGGTAATTTCTTAAAGTAAGGCAAAAATGAAGTTTGCCACATCAGTTGACTTTTCCTTTAACTTGAGCATATAGATGCCATTGCCAGATTATTTACTGACTTAATTTCAGTGTTGTTGTGTCTCAGGGCATAGGGAGGCCCATGGAGAGGGATACAGGGAAACAGCTGGTTATTGGCATAGTCAGAGTGCCAACATTCATTAAGTTCACCATTTTCTATGGATGAGGTTTGTGGGAGGCCCTAAAACAATTACAGTAGTAACATCAAAGTTCACTGATCTTAGATCACTATTACAAAACATTATAATGAAAATATGGAAAAATAATGAAAAAGTTTAAAATACTATGAAAATTACCAAAATGTGACATGGAGAGATGAAATCAGCAAATGCTATTAGAAAACATGGCACCAATAAGCTTGCTCAATGCAGGGTTGCCACCAACCTTCAGTACAATAAAAACATATGTGTCTATAGTAAAACAGCAAACTTGATCAAAGAGGAGGAAAGTGAATCAGTTACCAAGTTAGTCAATCCAGTGCTCTGATTGATGTAAAATCTGGCTGGAGACTCCAAGAGCAAAAGGAAATGGAAGTAGTATTACAGGGAAGAACTGACTCCAAGTTTGCTCTGTCTCTTTGACTTTAAACTTTGCTTCCCATTGCTTTTCTTCACTGAAAGGGTACTCTCCATATGTAATGGCCTACCAGCTCAGGGAACCTGCCCCTCTGCCTGAATGTTAAACCGAAATGCCTTTGTTTAGGATACCGTCTACCTGTGGATGGTTTTAGGAAAGAAGAAATAACACACCCCCTCCATGGAGCTGGCAATTCCAGGAGATTCTGCAAGATTAACAGCCTTTTTACTTTACTTCCTCACCTCCCCCATCTCTGTTCTATAAAAGAAACTGGCATCCAAACCCCGATAAGATGGTTATTTTGAGACATTACTCTGCCATCTTCTTGGTCAGCCAGCTTTCCGAATAAAGTTGTACTCCTTGCCTCAACACCACATCTCTAGGTTAGTTGCAGTGAGCAGAGCGAGCTTGGAGTTGGTAACAGTAGGAAAGCAGGGTGAAAATGCCTATTGATTAAGCCTCTCTGCCTCTGGTATTGTGCTGCCACTGATTATTTAACATAATTCAGTAAGTATCAAATACATCTATGAGGTATTTGAGAGATGATAAAATTTTTTTTTGAAGACAAAGTTCTTGAATGTCAGTCCAAAGAAATATTTCACACGGGAGGAAACTGAGTTATGTGGAAGCCAAAGTTATCAGAAAAGCTTCAGAAATAGCATATACCATGGACCACTCTGCCAAAAACACCCAAATCCTTGTCTTCAGCCACCTTTGCCAGTTAATACCCAAATGTTGCCAAACTCATGACAATGAATTGATCTCAGTGTGCAGTTTCAATATGTTCAGACTGTGACAAGTAGCAAAAACTAGCATTAGTCAAGATTAGTAAATGGAAATAATAATGATGATTATGATTAATAAAGCAGAACAGGGGTGCTTATGATAAAAGCAGACAAGCAGATGAGTATCTGACAAATAGGATTGCAGGGGATAAGATAAGGATAAAATCAAATCTATGTAACTTGAACTTCAAAAGGGGGTTGGTAAGGCCATCTTCTGTATAGCAGATGGTCTCAAGATAAGAGATTCTTCTAGTTCGAATTAGGATTCCTAAAGACAGCTTTCTCCACGAAAGTTATTTTTCCTTGATTCACACACGTTAGCCTTGGTAGCATTTGTTGGTAAGAGAGAAACTTGGGGTGTGTTGTAGAGACAGATTAATTAATTTGATGATTATTCCTGTGAGAACATTAATGCACATGAATGAAGCAATAAGGTGCTAAGATTGAGGAGGGAACTTCTATTCAAATATCTAGTTCAAAGTATTTGTGAAATAAGCTGAAAATAATATTTTTTAATGAACTTAAATGTTTATACTGGATGTGGTTATTCTTTAAATGTTACTAAGCTGAACATTTCAGTGCTTAGAGCATGCAGACCTACTCTTATGATAAACAGTAATTTCTAAGTGATTCTGAGTAAATATTTCCCTGTCATTTCCTTAGAGTGACCCTCCTGGGTTACTGTGAACTGGCTAAAAATATTGATTCCAGAAATGAGTATGAAATGTTGTGATTTCCAATTATTCTAAGAAATTGGTCTTTGAAATCTGAATGATGAAGGATAAAGCGGCTCCAATTTATTCTGTGAAACAGGACTTTTATTTAGAGTGTTTGGTCGAGTTAGCAAGGCAAATAAGACAGAATACTAGTGGGATAGTAATATTGTCAACTGGTGCCCTCCAGTGGTGGAATTTGAAGCAGTTTTCCATCAGGTAAAATTGGTAATGTCTTCTGCTGTTCAAATCTCAGATTTTTTTTTAACAGAAATGAACCCACATCATTTGAGAGCCTAATAGTTAAGACTAAAACCACAAAGACTTTAGATCAGACTTTGTTTTACTTTGTACAGTCATTGTAAGATGCCGGTGAAGGAGGCTGTTTGTTTGCCTTTAAAGTCAAGTCCTCTCCGGAGGGTAAAAGGCTAAGAGCCACAGATGCTCAGTGTCAATTTCAATTTCAATTGACTGAGCAGGAAGCAGTTGGGAAGGCATTTTTGAGTCCTCGGGTTAATCGGATCTCCTTTTTATCACATTCCTTTGTGATCCCCTCTTTTGCTTGAAGGAATTACCCTTCTGGACTGAGCAGGTCCTCACTTGGGGATACAAACCCTTTGCTTCCTGTTGGAGGTACAACCCTCCTGCCTATCCACATGGGTGTTTGATGAAGAAACGGATGACTGCGCATTCATGTGACAAATGTCTAGGTGTGGGTATCCCCACCCTGGGTCATTATTTCCCTTCTTATTTTAAAGTCTTTCCCTCAACCAACTCAGGATGTCTCTGGGTTCTGTCCCCATTATGGTCTAGTCCATCATCACCTTCCTTCCGGGTTTTCCTTTTAGGTTTGGATCTGAGGGATCAGATGCCTGTCAGACATCAAGGGGGGCCTGGAGCACGGATATTCTTAAGCATCTTCTTATATTAAAACATTTTTTTAAATGCCAAGACAGTTTTAGCAGAATTGTAGTATATTTTTTCCTTCCCAAATTGGAGTATTTATTCCACTAATAATTTTAACACCAATTCAATATTATTACCAAACCCAGGTTCAGCTGCTCACCACACAGAAGCCAGTAATTTGAGAGGTAAGTATCAGTATAAACGAAAGATGCTTTAATCAGGAAAACTGGCTATCTGGGGAGATAGTGGACTCCTGTGCAGAGACCAACTCCAGAGTCTGATCAGCCATGACAGTTTTTAAGAGAAAATGAGGGAGTGATGGGAAGAATCTCAGTGAATCATTGTTAAGAAGGTTGGGTTCTGCCTCATTCTCTATTGTTTACAGACTAGCTGACTGTTACTTCAGATATTATCTCGCCCAAATGATCTGCCTGCAGGATTGCATAGGGGGCTGTTGAGACTAGAGAGCTAGACATTTTTTTTTAAACTGCTTAAATCTTTATTCTTACTTCCTTTTATTTAGGAAAAGCATCAACAGGTTCAGTTCAGTCACGTCCTACTCTTTCAGTTCAGTTCAGTTCAGTCGCTCAGTCGTGTCCGACTCTTTGCGACCCCATGAATTGCAGCACACCGGGCCTCCCTGTCCATCACCAACTCCTGGAGTTCACTCAGACTTGCGTCCATGGAGTCAGTGATGCCATCCAGCCATTCCATCCTCAGTCATCCCCTTCTTCTCCTGCCCCCAATCCTTCCCAGCATCAAAGTCTTTTCCAATGAAAAGTCCTACTCTTTGCGAGCTCATAAACTGCAGCACTCTAGGCTTCCCTGTCCATCATCAACTCCTGGAGTTAACTCAATTTCATGTCCATGGAGTCAGTGATGCCATCCAACCATTTCATCCTCTGTCTTCCCCTTCTCCTCCCACCTTCAGTCTTTCCCAACATCAGGGTCTTTTCAAATGAATCAGTTCTTTGCATCAGGTGGACAAAGTATTGGAGTTTCAGCTTCAGCTCAGTCCCTCCAATGAATATTCAGGACTGATTTTCTTTAGTATCGACTGATTGGATCTCCTTGCAGTCCAAGGGACTCTCGAGTCTTTTCCAACACCACAGTTCAAAAGCGTCAATTCTTCAGCACTCAGCTTTCTTTATGGTCCAATTCTCACATCCATACATAACTACTGGAAAAACCATAGCCTTGACTAGACAAACCTTTGTTGGCAAAGTAATGTCAGTGATTTTTAATATGCTGTCTAGGTTGGTCATAGCATTTATTCCAGGGAGCAAGTGTCTTTTAATTACATGGCTACAGTCACCATCTGCAGTGATTTTGGAGCCCCCCCCCCAAATAATATCTGTCACTGTTTCCATTGTTTCCCCATCTATTAAACATTTGACATTCAGGATATTAGTTACAACTCTTGGTTACCTGTGAGAAAAACTCAATTTCAACTATTAATAGCTAAGCAGAAAAAGTGAAAGAGGAAAGTGAAAAAGTTGGCTTAAAACTCAACATACAGAAAACTAAGATCATGGCATCTGGTCCCATCACTTCATGGCAAATAGATGGGGAAACAATGGAAACAGTGAAAGATTTTATTTTGAGGGGCTCCAAAATAACTGCAGATGGTGACTACAGCCATGAAATTAAAAGATGCTTACTCCTTGGAAGAAAAGCTATGACCAACCTATACAGCATATTCAAAAGCAGAGATATTGCTTTGCAGACAAAGGTCTGTCTATTCAAGGCTATGGTCTTTCCAGTAATCATGCATGGATGTGAGAGTTGGACCATAGAGAAAACTGAGCACTGAAGAATGGATTCTTTTGTACTGTGGTATTGGAAAAGATGCTTGAGAATTCCTTAGACTGCAAGGAGATCCAACCAGTCCATCCTAAAGTAAATCAGTCCTGAATCTTCATTGGAAGGACTGATGCTGAAGCTGAAACTCTAATACTTTGGCCACCTGATGCAAAAAACTAACTCATTTGAAAAGACCCTGCTGCTGGAAAAGACTGAAGGCAAGAGGAGAAGGGGATGACAGAGGATGCAATGGTTAGATGGCATCACCAACTTGATGGACATGAATTTGAGCAAGCTCTAGGTGTTGGTGATGGACACGGAAGCCTGGCGTGTGCTGTAGTTCATGGGGTCACAAAGAGTCGGACACAACTGAGAGACTGAACTGAACTGAGTACCAGCCATGTGGTTTGAGTTCCAAACTGGTAAATGGTTTCAATCTCATTCTTACAGGTAGGTTCTTTTAAGGTTAGAGAGGAACAGAAATAGGTATAGGAAAGGGTCAGAAGAGCTGCTTTCAGTATAATTGCATTACCTATAAGATGATTGCAGATGATACTTATAAAAATTTGGTTCCAAGTGAACTATGAAAAGGGTGATCTAGTATAGGCTCATAATGTTAAAGGTGCTTCCCTGGTGGCTCAGACAGTAAAGAATCTGCCTGCAATGCGGGAGACCTGGGTTTGATTCCTGGGTTGGAAAGATCCCTTGGAGGAGAGCATGGCAACCCACTCTGGTATTCTTGCCTGGAGAATCCCATGGACAGAGGAGCCTGGCAGGCTACAGTCCATGGGGTCACAAAGAGCTGGACACGACTGAGTGACTAAGCACAGCACAAAGAACACGCCCCTTCTTCAGTCCTGTCAGTACATCTCTCTAACAACAAGTATACATTCATTGAAAGGAAATATGGCAGCATCAAAAGTCTAAAAGGCTGCAACATCAAAAATATAAGCCCTTCCTAAGTGGGAAACACGGACCAAGTAAATGGCTTAGCCCTTTTCTAGAGAGAACGTGTGAAAAGTAAACTGCTTCTATGTAACTAAATATGGAAGTGCATTTAGGCTCAAAAACAAGCAGGAATTGAGGAGACTATTTCATTTAGGGAGAAGAGCTAAAGGATCTCTTAGTAACAACCTCCCAGTCGATTCATATTCAGATCACACAGATTTTAAGGGCAGGAGATCCGCTTGATGGGGGGCTTGGAGAGGGAGTATATCTTTACAGAGATAATTATTGACTCAGAATGGAAGCAGATGGTTGAGGAGCTCTCTCTTTGGATGCTCATGTCCAGTAGAGATAGTTCATATTCTAATGCTTTTATCAGCCCATCCTAATATTTTATAGCATCTGGAGGAAATAGGAAAAACTCATTATCATTTACCTTCATTACCCTTGTCATCACAGTCAGACTTCTCCATTCTGTGTCTGCAGGTAGTTGTAAGCAGTCAAGCAGAGTTTTGAGTGTAAACCAAAGTGACTTGTAAAGGAAACAATAACCTTAATACCCCCTACATGAGTTATATCATTTTCTTCTCATTCAATCTAAGAAAGCTTGTGCCCCGGTCCCACTCAGCCTCAACAGATCCCATAGCTGTTTAGAGCATTTAAACTTAACCTCTAATCTCTCCACCTTTCCATTTAGCTAATTTGAAGTTTCTATAATAATGATTGTCTGATTTCTAAAATGCTGCATTATAATCCCTTTCCATTGCTGTAGTAGTTTGACCAGCATCTACTTCTTCATGGATTTCCTTGCTATTTAATGCTAGAAACGAAGTTTTCAAAATCAGTATTGCAACACTAAAGGATCAAGAGGGCAAAGCAATAGAATAGTCTAATGAGACTGAAATATTTAGGTTTATCATGGGAACTGATTTCATTTTGAAAGCAGATGTTTGGACTTACAGTATGAATTTATTGGTGGCATGCACCTCGTTGTATAATTTAACATCTCTTTCCACTAAATCAGTGATTTAAAATCTCTTGGATCACAGATACCTTTGGGAAACTGTGGAAAGCTATAGACCGTCTCCTTCCCCCTTTATGATTTGTACCCCAAAATGCACCTAAGCACATGGACACTAAATGTCATGTGCAGTTCCAGGTGATTCACTGACTTCATTTTAGAATGCTGACTCTATACTGGTGATTTTCAGCTGGAGTGATGTTGTACTTCCAGGAACATTTAGTGATGTTTGGAGATACTTTTGATTGTCACAATTTGAAAAAGCACTACTAGAGTCTAGAGGCGAGGGACGAGATCTTATCGTGTGTTGTTACAGTCCCCCAGAGCCAAGTACATTCCTGCTCAAATGTCCCCAGTGCCAAGGCGCTCTGCATCTGCCCTGTCCAGCACAGCGGCCACGAGCCGGTGTGCCTCCTGAGCTCTTGCAGTGTGGCTGGGCCGAATGGAGATGTGCTGGCGGTGTCAAGGACACACCAGCATCCCTGAAACTTCATGTAAGAATGTAAACTATCACATCAATATGTCTACACTTTGAAACAGTAGTTTGAATATATTTGGCTACATATAATATATTCTTAAAATTGATTTCACCTCTTTGTTTTTATTTTTTGTTATGGGGCTGCTAGAAAATTTTAAATTACATATTTGGCTCACATCTGTGGCTCACAATACAGTTTAATTGGCTAGAGCTTGACTGTGTATAACATGCAATCAGTGAGAACTAAGAGTCCAATTCTAAAATAGGGGACAACAAGCTAGAGCCTGGGAGCCAAACCCAGCTGCCACCTGTTTTTATAAATCAAGTGTTACTGGGACACAGTCAGACTTATTTGTTTACCTATTTGTTTATCTATGACTGAGTTCATGGTCCAGCCAGAGTTGAGTGTTGTGACAAAGATCACATGGCCCCAGGAAAGCTTCAGATATTTATTATCTGCCTCTCTACAAAAAAGTTTGCCAATGCTGGATCAAAGGGTATTTCCACTAGATGGGTGGGATAAAAATGTTGTCATTCTGACAGTAATAATATTTTCATAGTTGAAGTAAGCAAATCTGGGACTTTTGAAGAAGAGCTGACTGAACAGATGGGAGCAGGTACCGCAGAACACACTAATTGGCTAAGCTACCCTCATATGACTGTACTTTCCCTGTTCAAGGGAAGAGGGCTCTTTACAAAGGAGAATAAAAGATAATATTAGTACCGCATGTTAGAAGCCGATCATTAGTCAAAAAAAAAAAAAAAAAATATCGAGCACCTACTGTCTGCCAGGCACTCTTCTAAGAGCAGGAGTTATGACAGTGAACAAAAGAAGCAAAGCCCCTTCACTCATGGGGCATATGGTTCAGTTGGAGAGACAGAATGCAAGCAAACAAATATATAATATGCCAAGTGGTGATAACTGCAGTGAAGAAGGTAATAAGATAAAGAGCATTGAAGTGGAAGTGATGCAGTTTTATTTAGAATGATACCATCCTAGAAGTCTTCTCTAAGCAGCCAACATTTGGGGGGTGTGGAAGACACACAACTGTAAGCTTTCCCAGAAGAAAGTTGTATAGTATGTGCTTAAATCTTAACTGTGACCCAGTGTTTGTACTAGTAGTAACATAGCATAAGCAGTCATTAAAGCAATTGTGCTGAAATATGTGCACAAGAATATTCCTTGGAGCAGGTTTCTCAAAATGGAAAAAATGACAACAATGTATTCAACTATTCAGCTAAATTTATTAAGCTAAACAATATTCATGACATAGTAAGTTTCTTTAAAGAAGCAGAAAAAGTATTATAGCATAATCCAAGTTTTGTAAAATTTGTGGTTCCAGCGAAAAAAGTCTCAAAGTCTTAGCACAAATGTTAAGATAACTAATTGGCAGAATTTTAGGTGTTTCTTACATGCTTCTTTACACTTCTCTGTAAAACAAACAAACAAACAAACAAAAAGTCAATGAACAAATTTATTTAAAAACAGAAGGGAAATTCTATTCCTCCAAAAATGCCAATGGAAGAAAAAAAATGCCATTAAAGATTTCCCACAGTGTGGCTATCTTCTACTGAAGCATCAGAAGTGAGTTGACAAGGTATGAGATAATTAGTAGAAGGACAAAGTGAATAGCTTTTCTAAACAAATCCTGTAGATTCTGGGACCCCAATCTCACATAATCTACCAGAGAATTAAGGTAAACCCAATTAATTCCTTAACCTGTGGCCATGTTGAAATGCTTAGAGATGTCGGTAGAAGGAAACTCCAGAGAAAACAAAGATTACCTACAAGTAGCAGGTGGCAATTCTAGACTCTATACCACCCAGAAAAACTCAGAGTTCTCAGTGTTTCTCAAAGTGTGGTCCTGGGATTACTACACAGGCATCATTTGATAATGGTAGTAGTAGGTGGGGATAGTAGGGGAGATGCTCATTTAACATTTGGAGTCTTGGGTCCTACTTCACATCCATACCTGGGTGGGTTCACTATTTTCATTCATAAGAGATTCCCTGATGGATTCTTATACAAAGCAAAGTTTGAGAGAAAGTGCTTGTAGGAGAGGAAAATGATTACTTTCAATTTTGTTATCTCTTTAGCTTAGAAGTGCTTATACTAGAGGAGAAGCCTTTGGGAAAAAAGAAGGCAATTGGGACTTACCTAGTCATCATGTAGAATTACTGAAAAAGGGACTCCTGCTTATGTGGGCCCTGTAAGGAGGATCCTGGCTAATACAGGCCAATCATAGACACAGCCTGTTTCTGAATAATCCTGGTACTCTGTCTGAGAACTGAAACCAGCCTAATCTCCTGTCCTTGGCTAAACAGTACTGGGGATGGGCATATTGTCCCATGCTTGTATTAATACTGAGAACAGGTAAGAGTAAGTCCCTACCTATTCCTGGAAGGAAATCCTCCCTTATATAAGATAGGAATGCCTACCAATTAAAGTATCTTATTTATAAAGACTTAGTGCTTACAAGAGAGATCCAGAAAAACATCAGTTCCTGCTTTATTGACTACACCAAAGCCTTTGACTGTGTGGATCACAAGAAACTGTGGAAAATTCTGAAAGAGGTGGCAATACCAGAGCACTTGACTGGCCTCTTGAGAAACCTATACGCAGGTCAGGAAGCAACAGTTAGAACTAGACATGGAACGACAGACTGGTTCCAAGTAGGAAAAGGAGTACGTCAAGGCTGTATATTGTCACCCTACTTATTTAACTTATATGCAGAGTACATCATGAGAAACGCTGGGCTGGAAGAAGCACAAGCTGGAATCAAGATTGCCGGGAGAAATATCAATAACCTCAGATATGCAGATGACACCACCCTTATGGCAGAAAGTGAAGAGGAACTAAATAGCCTCTTGATGAAAGTGAAAGAGGAGAGTGAAAAAGTTGGCTTACAGCTCAACATTCAGAAAACAAAGATCATGGCATCTGGTATCATCACTTCATGGGAAATAGATGGAGAAACAGTGGAAACAGTGGCTGACTTTATTTTGGGGGGCTCCAAAATCACTGCAGATGGTGACTGCAGCCATGAACTTAAAAGACGCTTACTCCTTGGAAGAAAAGTTATGACCAACCTAGATAGCATATTCAAAAGCAGAGACATTACTTTGCCAACAAAGGTCTGTCTAGTCAAGGCTGTGGTTTCTCCAATAGTCCTGTATGGATGTGAGAGTTGGACTGTGAAGAAAGCTGAGTGCCGAAGAATTGATGCTTTTGAACTGTGGTGTTGGAGAAGACTCTTGAGAGTCCCTTGGACTGCAAGGAGATCCAACCAGTGCATCCTAAAGGAGATCAGTCCTGGGTGTTCATTGGAAGGACTGATGCTGAAGCTGAAACTCCGGCACTTTGGCCACCTCATGCGAAGAGTTGACTCTTTGGAAAAGACATGATGCTGGGAGGGATTGGGGGCAGGAGGAGAAGGGGACGACAGAGGATGAGATGGCTGGATGGCATCACCAACTCAATGGACATGAGTCTGGGTAAACTCCAGGAGTTGGTGATAGACAGGGAAGCCTGGCGTGCTGTGATTAATGGGGTCACAAAGAGTCGGACACAACTGAGCATCTGAACTGAACTGAACTGGAGTGCTTGTTCACTAAGGTTAAATTTCAGATCTTTTCCTCTTTGTGTCTATCATTGACAGCTAATATGTCACAAAATATGCCCAATTCCAACCATTCACCATCCTGTAAGACAAACCTTAGAAGCATCCATACTGGGCCCTAAAATCTCAGAAACACCTTCTGTAACTTCCCCGTTTTGAACACTGGTCAATTCTTCCATGGTGGTGTCTGCCTTAGGGCCTGAGGACTAAGATGTATTGTGTTGCCTAATCAACAGTCTATTCTGAAAATCTATAGGATATTTACTTCCAAGATGCCACTGTTTCAGTTGCTGTGGGTTGGTGCACTTCAGCTTCCCCGGGGTATCTGTGATACGTGACTCATACACATTCTGTTTCTAGGCTTCACTGTTCCCCTTTCAAGAATGGTAATGTTTCTTATTCCCAAGTAAGGCTCTTGGCAAACATCCCCATACAAAGTTGCACTTATCAAAGAGATACCCAGATGAAAAGTAGAAAAGGAAATTTAAAAAGAAAAAACAGCTCTGTAAAAGTTTGTGTAAGATTCTCTCCTAATTTAAATTCTAGAGATGCTTGTAAGCAGTAGCAGCTGAATTCCATCTTTTACTAACTTCCTTGGTGCAGCAGCTGTCTCACTGATACAGGATTTAGAGTGTAAGCTCCAAGCTCAACAGAGAACTAAGGAGAACACACAGGAAAAAGTCTGAAGCAAAAATAAACAGAATAAGAACTTCAGCATACCTGGAAAACAGGATCAAACATATCTGAATGGGTATTTGATTCTTCCCTTTGTGGCCTGTGAGACCTTTAGTATCTCAGTGTTCCTAACCTTAGTGAAGTGAAGGGAAGTGAAAGTCACTCATTGTGTCCGACTCTTTGCAATCCCATATACTGTCCATGGAATTCTCCAGGCTAGAATACTAAAGTGAGTAGCCTTTCCCTTCTCCAGGGGATCTTCCCAACCCAGGGATCAAACCCAGGTCTCCCGCATTGCAGGCAGATTCTTTACCAGCTGAGCCACAAGGGAAGCCTTCCTAGCCATAAGTTGCCCTAACTAAAATGGAAATTTAAATTATGCAGTGGTACGGATTAAGTGCTAAAGCTAAAACACGAGCTTTCCAAATGGAAACTAATTTTTTTTTTCACTTTGTGCTAATTGTATCTGAAAGCTCTCAGATGAAAGTTGAAATAAGATTTAAATGTAGATTTATTTTTGAATCCTGGTTCTTTCTCTTAGTAACCTTGTATCCTTGGGTAATTAATCCCTTTAAGTCTTAGTTCTCTTATCCACAAATCTTAAAATATTATATTCCCATGGATAATAAATAACATTTTTAAAGTACTTAACACATCATTCCATTTGATCAGCTCACACCTTGGTCAAGGTAGGTAACCTTCTATGCCTAATTCAGAGCATCACATATGCCAGATATCCTTCAGAAGCAGAGAACTTCCCATTCCAGAGGAACAAACCATCGTAGTAAGCCAAGATTTCTCTCCTTTTTGCTTCCAGGAGATCTCCACTACATATCAGTTTGAACTCTAACCTACGAAACTCTAACAAAGAAACTCATGTAGTTCTAAACATTTAATTGTCTATACAAGTCCAAGCTACGTTATCGGGTTTCTCTTCCTTTGTCTTCCTGTTTCTTTTCCATTCTGTGCTTTTGCACTCATGTTTTAACCAGAGATGTTTTGTTCCAAGATATACCCACCAAGCAGTCAAAGAATGTTAGGACCCATGAGTGACCTGATGCCTGCTGTGAACCTCTTTAAGGGCTGAAAATTATAAAATTGGAGATATGTTAAGAAGCAGATATTTCCACAGTCTATTCAGATATTTGGTCCCATTGTTCATGGCAAATAGATGGGGAAATAGTGGGAAAAGTGGCTGACTTTATTATGGGGGGCTGCAAAATCACTGCAAATGGTGACTGCAGCCATGAAATTAAAAGATGCTTACTCCTTGGAAGGAAAATTATGACCAATCTAGACAGCATATTAAAAAGCAGAGACATCACTTTGCCAACAAAGGTCCATCTAGTCAAGGCTATGGTTTTTCCAGTAGTCACATATGGATGTGAGTTGGACTCTGAAGAAAGCTGAGTGCCAAAGAATTGATGCTTTTGAACTGTGGTGCTGGAGAAGACTCTTGAGAGTCCCTTGGACTGCAAGGAGATTCAACCAATCCATCCTAAAGGAGACCAGTCCTGGGTGTTCAATGGAGGGACTGATGCTGAAGCTGAAACTCCAATACTTTGGCCACCTGATGTAAAGAGATGATTCATTTGAAAAGACCCTGATGCTGGGAGGGATTGAGGGCAAGAGGAGAAGGGGATGACAGAGGATGAGATGGTTGGAATGTCATCACCAACTCAATGGACATGAGTTCGGGTAAACTCCAGGAGTTGATGATGGACAAGGAGGCCTGGTGTGCTGCAGTTCATGGGTCACAAAGAGTCGGACACGACTGAGTGACTGAACTGAACTGAATTCAGATATTCAGAGGCTTTCACTGGTATAAGTTTGCATTATTTAATTTCTCTAGTCGGACACGACTGAAGCGACTTAGCAGCAGCAGGATCAAGCAAGA
The DNA here is from genome assembly GCA_006410935.1 of Redunca redunca. Classification (NCBI taxonomy): domain Eukaryota; kingdom Metazoa; phylum Chordata; class Mammalia; order Artiodactyla; family Bovidae; genus Redunca; species Redunca redunca. The sequence goes on from SJYQ01011783.1 coordinate 512,788, forward strand.
AAAATACCAAGAGTCTGCCTTTGGGGAGATGTCATTTCATGAGCAATCAAGCAGTAATAAATGGTAATTCTGGATTTTGAGGGGAAAATATGAAGCTATAAAGCTATTCATTTCATGAGACTGCCCTGGGATATTCTTCCTTTTCAATAATCTGCCCATGCAGTTGATAAATGTTTATTTAGTGACAACAGCATCTCGAGTACTGTAACATCGAAAAGGAATTCTCACACTCACTGAGACCTGCAGGATGGCCTGCGTTATGGGAATGATTTTATGCAGAAATAAGCTAGAAAGTAGGGGTCAGAAGCTCAGTAGACAGCCCAGGAAGCCGAGGGTGGAAATAATATTGTGTGTTTGAGAAAATGGTGGGAGGAAGTAACCGAAGCGAAACTGGACTCTAAACATACACTCGGGCAGATGGAGCACAGGGATGTGCGCGTGCGTACTCAGTTGTGTGCCGCTCTCTGAGACCCCATGGACCGTAGCCCACCAGGTTCCTCTGTCCGTGGGATTCTCCAGGCAAGAATACTGGAATGGGTAGCCATTCCCTCTTCCGGGGGATCTTCCAAACCCAGGGACTGAACCTATGCCTTCTGCATCTCCTGCATTGCAGGCAGATTCTTTACCACTGAGCCTCCCGAAAGCCCTGGAGCACAAGGATAAGGTGGTCCTATTATGAAATGGACCTAGATGCACGATCCAGTAGCAGTGTGAGGTTTCACCCATTTAGACCCAAGATCTGAATTCACTTCAGATGCCAAGGCCTTGCTTTTAACCACTATACTAATGTCTCTTTCAAAGTTTCTTGTACATGGCTGAACTCAAATGAGGCTCCTCCTACTCACAGATAGGATTCACTCCTCCTCAAAGTCTTTCCTGGGTGCCCCCTCCTGTCTTAGCTCCCCTCTTTCTTTCTCCCATTGCATCCACTTCCTTCTCTTAATGATAATTCCAGTCCCCCTGTACAATAATTGCTGCCTTCTCTTTCTCCCATCCTTGGACTATAGTTTTCTTAAAGCCGAAGTTTATCTCCTATTTCCTGTAATCTCACCAGTGCCTGGTTTACTGTTCATACTCTACATGGTCTGTTGAATGTGGGGGTAAATGGAAGAATGGATGTCAGTGAGCCCACGGGGGCGATGGACCTGTAAACGGTGAGAGTTATGCAGTAAGGCTTTGCAGAATTGTTTACCTGAGAGGGGTCTAGGATAATCAAAGTAAAAGTAAATAGCAAGTTGGCTGTTGTTCAATTTAGATATTGGTCTGTTAACTGATCTAACTGGAATTCAGAATCTAAAATACAATGGCAGGTTTAGTTTAAATTTTCTGTCTCCACTAAAGTGAGAAGCAGCAGGGGCATGGTAGTCACTGCTCCATCCTATGCTGTGTCAAGAACCCAGGGGCCCTCTTCCCCCATCACCCCACCTCTACTATGGTCTGCATGCATGGCACCTTGAGCACTTACATCTCCATCCTGAAAAAATTGCTACTAGTCCAACCTCTTCCTTATGAATCAGCCACAGACATTCCTCTGCTTTTCATTTCTTTACACCGTGCTAATGGAGAATAAAATATATTCTGAAGCCTGGTTCACTGTATAACCTTGCTGCTGCTAAGTTGCTGCTAAGTCGCTTCAGTCGTGTCCGACTCTGTGCGACCCCATAGACAGCAGCCCACCAGGCTCCTCTGTCTCTGGGATTCTCCAGGCAAGAATACTGGAGTGGGTTGCCATTTCCTTCTCCAATGCATGAAAGTGAAAAGCGAAAGTGAAGTTGCTCAGTCATGCCCGACTCTTAGCAACCCCATGGACTGCAGCCTACCAGGCTCCTCCATCCATGGGATTTTCCAGGCAAGAGTACTGGAGTGGAGTGCCATTGCCTTCTCTGCTGTATAACCTTACTTGCATTAAAAAAGAAGGCCATTTATACGTGTATGGAAAAAATATAGAAGAGATGCCCCAATTGATAATGGTGGGTATTTCTGAAGTGGGATGCTGGAGGGATGCTGAGGGATGCTGGAGAATCTTGGAGCTTTTTTCTCTACTGTTTAGGGTTTTTCCTATAACTAAACCATATACCTGGTGAAATGAAAGCAATTTAAAAGTTAGGATAGCAATTCTGAAGTCACAGCAATAATTGTGACCACTATGGCTGTACTACTTGTTATATACCTGCAATCAACACCCCTACCTCCCACCCGACCCCACCCCCATTCACCGGGAGTCCTTGAAGTCAGATTATGACCTTAGGGGTCCTTACTCTTGAGCCCAGGGCTCTGCAGAGAAAGGACTAGACTGCAGAGAATGGACTAAACTGAGAAAATGAACTCTCAGTTTCTGTTTTTAATTCGAACACCTGTGCTTTGAAGTGAACATGATGAATTTTTTATTCCTCATCTAAAATTTGGAGAAAAGTCTGAAGGATATTTGTGCACTCTGGGATTGTCAGTTGTTGAAATAATGTTAGCCTGAGGTCAAAAAGAATAGCAATAGATGCTGAGTCAGTTATGCAAATACGCTCATTGATTCTGACTAGCATTGAATGGTGAACGGTCTTCATCTATCTTCCACATTCTTCTTAAAAGCATTTTTTCCATTGCAAAGCAGTCCTGTCCTTATGGTGCCTTTCAAGGGAAGCCTTTGTCTGCATTTGCAGGCTGACTGAGAGTCCAGGGAGGGACACAGAGGCCAGCGTTCAATTTATTCCATCTCTTCTGAAACAGGCAAATTGTGCATAACCACAGCCAGCCTGACAGGGTCTCACTGAGAGTGCATTTCATTAGGGTTGTCATTTTTCATGGGCTTCCAGCAGACCTGGTGAAAAGCTGACCTCATACCTCGAGAAGGGTCAACTTTAATAATAAACAACAAAGACGGACCAAGGAAGAGCATCACTGGGCCGGACCTGGATTTATTCCCCAAGAACTAGAGCTATAAGCATTTCTTCCAAATGGAATCGAGAGAGACTCCTTAAACAATATGGGAAAGGAGCCAGGAAAGCAGAGTAACCAAGGGTTAATAGCACAAGCTTTGCTGTTAGGTAACATGTGAGTCAATGACTCTCAGCCTCACTTTCCCCATCTCTAAAATGGGGAAAATATTAATCTCTAATCCCTGATTGCCAAAAGGTTTAAAAAAGACAGTCTGTATGTTTCGCTATACATACCACAGTGCCCGGTACGTTACTGGTACTTAATAAATGGTCTCATCATCATGAACAGTTGGAGCACAGCAATGTGGGATAATTAGAAAAATCTAATACTGCAGTTGGAGCCAGACTCTGAATCCAATCTCCATTCTGCCACTAGTTATGTCATCGGGGGCAGCTGTATAATTTCTGGATCTCCATTTCCTCATTGGTGAAAGAAACAGTTGGACTGGATTTAGGGTTGCAAGCTGGCAGCCTACAGAAATGCTTCATTTGGCTCCTTAACAATGTTCCAAAAAATTAGAGAAATTTAAATTTCTCTAAAGAACCTAGATATCTGGTTTCTAATGAAAACCAGGGCAGAATTTCCACATGGCCATAACTGAGCAGCAGAAGGTTTTTAGACAGGTTTTTAATTCAGTGTCCTGTTCACCACAGTCCCCAGTTCAGTTCAGTCGCTCAGTCGTGTCCGACGTTTTGCGACCCCATGAATCGCAGCATGCCAGGCCTCCCTGTCCATCAACATCTCCCGGAGTTCACTCAGACTCACATCCATCATGTCCGTGATGCCATCCAGCCATCTCATCCTCTGTGGTCCCCTTCTCCTCCTGCCCCCAATCCCTCCCAGCATCAGAGTCTTTTCCAATGAATCAACTCTTCGCATGAGGTGGCCAAAGTACTGGAGTTTCAGCTTCAGCATCATTCCTTCCAAAGAAATCCCAGGATTNGTCAAGGCTGTATATTGTCACCCTGCTTATTTAACTTCTATGCAGAGTACATCATGAGAAACGCTGGGCTGGAAGAAGCACAAGCTGGAATCAAGATTGCTGGGAGAAATAGCAATAACCTCAGATATGAAGATAACACCACCCTTATGGCAGAAAGTGAAGAGGAACTAAATAGTCCATTGATGAAAGTGAAAGAGGAGAGTGAAAAAGTTGGCTTACAGCTCAACATTCAGAAAACGAAGATCATGTCATCTGGTCCCATCACTTCATGCAAATAGATGGGGAAACAGTGGAAACAGTGGCAGACTTTATTTTGGGGGGCTCCAAAATCACTGCAGATGGTGACTGCAGTCATGAAATTAAAAGACGCTTAGTCCTTGGAAGGAAAGTTATGACCAACCTAGACAGCATATTGAAAAGCAGAGACATTACTTTGTCAACAAAGGTCCGTCTAGTCAAGGCTATGGTTTTTCCAGTAGTCATGTATGGGTATGATAGTTGGACTATAAAGAAAGTTGAGTGCAGAAGAATTGATGCTTTTGAACTGTGGTGCTGGAGAAGACTCTTGAGAGTCCCTTGGACTGCAAGGAGATCCAACCAGTCCATCCTAAAGGAAAGCAGTCCTGGGTGTTCATTGGAAGGACTGATGCTGAAGCTGAAACTCCAATACTTTGCCACCTGATGCGAAGAACTGACTCATCTGAAAATACCCTGATGCTGGGAGGGATTGGGGACAGGAGGAGAAGAGAATGACAGAGTATGGGATGGTTGGATGGCATCACCGACTCAATGGACATGGGTTTGTGTGGACTCCGGGAGTTGGTAATGGACAGGGAGGCCTGGCGTGCTGCGTTTCACAGGGTTGCAGAGTCGGACATGACTGAGTGACTGAACTGAACTGAAGTGAAGAGACATTTCCAGGTGTCAGGAGTGGGAGTGATGTAGCCACTGACTGTAGTGGCTAGAGACCGGTGCCAGTGGCTAGAGACCTTTACATCCCAGTGACTGAGTTACCTGCTGGCCCAAAATGACAACTGTGCAGAGGCTGAGAAACCTTATATAAAGTTTTATTCTAAGAAAAAAATGTGTTCCATATGCATAAATTGTGGGATTTAAATCCCTGACCATGGAAAAATCATTAAGACGGTGTTTCAGTTTAAAAATGAGAACCTTTAATTTTCTCCCTTCCAAGTACTTTGTACTCTGAAATGAACAGTTATATGCAAATACTGGCCAATTAGACTGTGGTTCGGTTAAGAGCAGAAAGCAGACAAGGTGTGGCAAGGACTCAAGAGAGGAAACAAGGAAAACAAATGTATTTTTATTATATTTAGGCTAGTTCTTCTATTTGCATCTTCATAAGCAGAGGAAATTCTCCTGGGAAAGTCAGCCCCTTCTTGGGGAATAAGAACTTGCCAATATTAATCAATGGGCATCATTAACAAGTGGTCTGGGAATCTACATCTCCTGTTAAAAGTACATTGTCGACAAAGGGTGGTCGGTTATAAATAGCCAAAGTCTGGCTCAAAGACACACTGTCTATTTCCAAGAGTTGAACCCTCTGGTTTTGAGGATGGTTCTTGGTTGGTATGCATGTTCTCAGAGTTCTCAATGACCACAGTTATGCAAGATTCATGGCAGTTTAAAAAAGAAAAAGCCACCTTTGAAATAAGACTTGGAATGAGATGAAACACACCCAATAACATTCTTTCGTTGGTTAGAATTTTATTTTGCTAAGGATTCTTTCCTCCTAGCTCCACCTGGCCATTCTACAAAGTTCAACTGACCCACCATGAGAAGAAACTATGAATCAGGGGGTGCATGTTCTAGCTAAAAACTAAAAGGAAAAAAAAAAAAAGTAAGACACACTATGGGGACCAAACTAAAGAAAATATTCTTTGGGACTGTGGGGCTGACTCTGGTTCATGGGTCAGCAGCTTGAAACTGATGGAAAAATTATCTAGAGGCTCTTTAAGCTCAAAAATTCTGTGGCTGGAATTTTTAGTAAGAAAACTGTCCACTGCTAAGACATGCTTTTAAAAGCAGCCATTTCCCTGACTGTGTTGTTTTCCTGTTCAAGAATCCACCATGGCTCTCCACTATTCTTCAAACTCAGTCCAAGCTTCAATGTATGCAAAACTCTGAAACTTGACTCAAACATCCAGTTTCATCCTTATTTCCCAGCATCTTCTGACATTAGCGCTAGCTCTTAGCCCCCTAACATTCCTTCCTGTTGCCAAGATAGGCTCCTTCCAAGGGCTGCATCTTTGCCCAGTCTCTGCCTCCAAGCAGACTGCTCTCTCCTACCACTTCTTGTCCCAAGGCAGACATCCTCCACTCTCAAATGTCTTCTCTTTCAGACCTTCCTGATTGCCCTGGGAAAAGATGTCCATCCATAAAACAGTCTCTGCCACAATCTACCTGAGAAGAATTTAGACCTGGAAGTCAGCTATACTGTTAACCAGTGCTTCACACTTGGCCGTTTCTTTAATTTGTTAAACCTCAGCTTCCTCACCTCTCCTGAGTCCTCTTGTTCGTAGTCCACATAACTAGTTCACAAACCAGTTTCTGCAAGTGATCCACTACATTTTCCATTCATGCTTTTTGTTGAACACCTATTTTACTTGAACATGAGTGTGTGTGTATACACATATACTCTCTTCGAAATTCTTCCCCTTGCTAAAGTCATCCTCCCCTCCCCACTTCCTTTTTCACCCAGTCACTCAGCCCTTCAGTCCTTTATTTCCAACTTCTTTCTTGCTCTCTTCAGACATTTTAAATGCCTGAGACTCAATTATACAGAGAAGCTTACTCTGTAATTCCTGTCCTCATCCACAAAATTCTGAACTTCTGTTTCTGTGAAATAAGGGACTCTTCTGCATCTTAGGAAGTAATGGTGAAATTAACATTTTTGTACCAGAGGTAATATTAGTCCCCACTTTGTGGTGTTACCATAAAGAGAAGTGACATCTAACCTCTAGTTAAGTACTGAAGTCAGATGTTTGTCATCACAGCCCATTGTGGCTTGTCTGTCTCACTTATGAGATCATCGAGACATTAAGAGGACTCCTCATTTATCCATCTTTCAATAAATAGTGTGCCATTCTGTTCTCCACCTGGGCTCCACATTACAGTCACTGAGAGAATTTGGGGGAAAAAAAGGTCAGGTGCCTAAGCCAGGAGTAGATCAGAAAGTTTGCAGCAAGGCCTGGGGTCATCGTTTTTCCAGGTGAGTTTAATGTGCTCCCTGGTGTGCAGTCCCACGGAGAGTAGTGCCTCACAGGTGGCAACAATCTCTGCTAATGAGGATCATGCTGTCCTCATAAAGCAGGCTTTGGGCTAAGCACTTTCCTAATAACACAGATCTCCAGGTGATGCCTTTGCACCACCAAGGTGGAGAACCTGTGCCAGTCGCAACTTTAGTGTGAGAAGCTTCACTACCTCCTCATAAGGTAGGTTGGCTGTTGCAGCAGTTTACAGATGAGCAAACAGGTTAAGGGAGGTTGAGTGTGCCCGAGTCCCTCTGTGAGCAAGTCCCGTGGCCGGGCAGCCAGTCCAGCCTGAGCAGTCTGACCCTGGAGCCCCGCTGTCCTCTCCTGCCTTCTTTAGGAGGAAGCAAGTCAGTGTCACTGAACTGCGTTCTGTCGCCCTTCACCCACAGGACTCGGTTCGAGGTAAGGGAAGTGTCCCTGGGATGCTCCGTTTTCTTTCACGATCATGCCACTTTGTGTTGCTTTTGGTAGCTCTGTGTATATGCTTATAGCATTTTTACCCTCTCTGTGATGCTTTTTAGCTCAAAACACTTAAAGCCCCAATATATTATTTTGTATTATGAAAAAATCCTGAGACCTTAATGTAATTAAAAGAGGACATGACTTGATTTCAAATGCACATTTGCAAATAATATTCGCCCATCCTAGGATATTTGATAATGATGGCTTTCTTTTATTATTATTTTTTGATGATTTTACGTGAAGCAGGGTGGAATAGTATGTCTTTGCTCTAAAGGATTTGCAGTTTGGGTTTTCACTGTGTGTGTGAATAAAACTTTAGTTACTTAAGGGATTTAGTTTAATCTCATAAATGATATTAGCATAAGACCAAACAGAAAACCTAAGCCAACATTTCCTTTATTTTCAAGTCTTGATAGAAAAAAAATCAAATTCCTTTGCTAGAGAAAGGAAATGTTGCCAATACCTGAGTTCTATTTTTATCAAAAATAAATATTCTCTGAAGACATGCAGGTGGTCTGAGCTGTTCTCACTACTCCTCTCTTCTCTTCTATAGGCACTGACCTCAAAATATTGCCCATTCTGCCCATTCAGTAGGAACCCCCATTTCCAAGCTTTCAGATCCCTGGTTCTCAAACTTTAGCATGTTCCCCTGGTAGAACATCGATTTTTCAACCCCTCCTGTAGTTTCTGATGATAATTTTGGGGGAGAGGGGAATCTAGGCATTTGCGTTTCTAAAAAGATCCCAGGTAGCACTGCTGATCCAGGAAACTTTGGAAACTGATTTGCAATGAACATCCTGTGAAGAGCTGAACGTGTGTATATTTTTTAAAGTTCAAAATTTGGGGGCATGGTAGTAAAGCACAAGTATCTTTTCATGTATTACCTAAAGGAGTGTTTTTCTGACATCAGCTAACAGTAATGTATTAACAAGAAAGCTACAAGAATGTATTGAGGCTTCTCAGATTCTGAGCAAGCACCCCTGCCTCAAAAGGCATTTAATTAGTATTAACAGATGCAGCTCATTTTCCTGAGCATTGTAGCACCCCTTGGTTACCTGCAGATGGCAGAATATTCTAGCATAAATGCCAGCTTCTGTTTATCTTGTGAAATGATTGATAACTTTCAAAAAGTTTTCTGAAAATCAACGTGTGTGTTAAAGGAAATATTTTAAAGTATAATGCACAGAAAAATGAATATTATTAACAATTTGGGTAATTAATTTGGCAGGTCTTGAAAAAGCAACAAGTAATAGTAATTACTATAAATAGGTTTTCAATACTGTTTAGCAGGCTGTGTATTACTTGCTTTATATGAAGTCTGTCTCTTTATGCTCAGAGCACACCTGTAAATTTTAATGATTTTTGCTGTTACATACAAAACAAATCTAAGTTTCAAAATTCTACTCATCCTTCAAGTTCTGTTTAGGCTTGTTCCACAAAGCATCTCTGTATCCCCATATATGAAGCAATCTGAACTGTATCTTCCTCTACCTCTCCACTTCTCTCATAGTCATTTCATAGTCTTGGATTTCTGGCATTTTGTTCTCATATTCCTCATCCACAGAGATGTTGTGATAATTACAATTTTAAATGAGAATATGTTATTGAAAGTGGGGTCTGGCTGCTTGCCACTCTAATGCCAGGAAAGAGACAAGCTTGCTGGGGAAAGAAAAGTTTGCTGTTTCCTGGAGGCTGGCAGCAGAGTTGAGGGGGCCTACACCTGTCCAAAGCATCATTGATAATCACTGGGCAAGACCTTTTATAGAGGGAGGGAGCAGGCTTCATGTAGAAACAACACAGTCAGCTCTGATGGTCGTCTTGAAGTTGGGTTATGCGGTGGTCTGATCAGCATCATTTTGATTGTTCCAGGGTAGGTTTGTTCCCATTTCTTTGAGGCCACTTTTTGGAATTGTGGCAGCTTATGTCATGACTAGTCCGGTCACTATATAGTTTTCTTCCAGCTGATGGGGGTTTCAGTGTCTATCGACAACTCAAAGGATATAGCTCAGAATCTTATCTCAAGGAGAAACCCAAAGTCCTTGACTGTGTTTAACTAATAGTATTTGGTCTTGTTTGTTTGTGTTTGTTCCTGCATTTTCTCACTTCTCTGATTAAACTTATTCTTTGATTAAAGGTTTTCTGTAGATAAAAGTCAGACAGAGGACATGAGCTGGGGAGAAGGACCATGGGGTCCTCCTCCCTTTCACATATACATGAAAGTTATTTATGTTTTAAAAAGGAAAGGCCATACAAATATACACTATGTTGTGAAAGATGTCCTCCCCACGAATACATTCATATCCCCAAATCCAGAACTCATGAATATGACTCTATTTGAAAACAAAGATTTTTGCATATGTAATCATATTAAGGAACTGGATTATCCCAACAGGCCCTAAATCCAACGGCAAGTAACCCTGCTAGAGACAGCCACAGGGAAGAGGAGAGGCCATTTAAGGCAGGCAAAGATTGGACTCATACAGCCAGAAATGTAGAGAGAGCTTGAGTAAGTTTTCCAGGTCACACAGCAAGTGGAGAGCAGTTCAGAGACACTACATTGGATCGCCTGACTCCAAATTGCAACCTGTCCACCACCTTGGTGGTTGTTTAATTGCTCAGTCCTGTCTGACTCTTTGTGACCCCATGGACTGTAGCCTACCAGTCCGTGGGATTTCCCAGACAAGAGTACTGGGGTGAGTAGCCATTCCCTTCTCCATGGGCTCTTCCTGACCCCAGGGATCAAACCTGTGTCTCCTACATCTCCTCTATTGGCAGACAGATTCTTTACCACTTTACCAAGTAAAGTGACAGTGTGGCAAAATTATAATTTCACTAGATAAATAGAAATTTTTATTTTAGGTCTACTCAGAAAAGGACTACAGAACAAAAATTCTGACCAGACCTTGCCCCCAGAGTGTTGGGGGAAAATCAGATTCTTCCTGGAGTATGGTACAAATCCAGTTTAAAAGAACATATTCAATATTGTAATTTCATATTTCTCAGATAATGAGCTACTTTTTTTGTTTAAGAAACTCAAGTCTTTATTTAATTGTGTTCCTCAAAGTGTCATTACAATCATTTTATCCCATGCACTAGCTTTGCCTGAGTGCTTATAAAGATGCCCCTTCACCCCCACCTCCCAGCTATATGTCTCCTTAATATGTCCAAGCTGTGCACAGAGTTGGAGAATCACTACCCTCCTGTTGCCCTTGGCTATGACACCACCAAAGTAGGACCGCATATTACAGATGTGATGTGTGGTACAAGCAGGGTTTGAAGTCAGTGGATTTTGGCTAGAATATCAATGCAGCCACTTAGCAACTTTCTCCACTTGGACATTTAAGCTCAGTCCAGTGAATGGAGTAGTATCTTCATATTGGGAGAGTAGTGGCAGGTTGGGGGTGGGGTGATGGTGAAGGGGAAGTTTAAAAGTAAGGACATAAAACATATAAACCAGTGATATTTAAAAGTAATCTTGAAAAGGAGCATTTCAATTGCCTAGCACTGATGGATTTCTGCTTCTTTAGTCGGAAATTAAGACTTTTTTTTTGTTTTTTAGTGATGATACGTATAGGGGGAAAAAACTACATCTTTAAACACCTGACTTATCCTCACCCCAGTATGATTCCCACCTATTGCGAAAGAAAAGAGAGCAGCCTGCACCTCCCTATTCACAGCAACTTCTGAACAGCATATCATTCTGTAGAATTCAGAGCAAACTCACCCACCACTGGAGTGTCCTCGCCACCCTCCTGCCCTTGGCTTCTGTGTCTTCCTCTCACTTTGCCAAGGGACTCTGGTCTAATTCATGGCAGTTAAATACATTCCTGATGAAATTCAATATATTCTCCTCTGAAAAACAGATATCACACCTTGTGAGTATATTGAATTACAACTTCAGTGCAGTGCCTGGCAAACCATAAGCACTGAGGCATGGGAAGCACTTACTGCCCCTGATCCTGTTATTAGTTTCAGGCTTATTGAGAATTAAATGAAACCTATATATTGTTGTTGTCTGGTTGCTAAGTCGTGTCTGACTCTTTGTGACCCCATGGACTGCAGCACACCAGGCTTCCCTGTTCTTTACTATCTCTCTGACTTTGCTCAAACTCATGTCCGTTGAGTCAATGATGTATCTCTTTCTCTCTCTGTGTGTATGTATATGTATATACACACACACACACACACACACACACACACACACCCCTATATAGATATATATAGCATTGGCCAAAAAGTTCATTCAGGCTTTCCTATAAGATCTTATGGAAAAACCCTTCTTGGATAATACAATGTAAAGAACCTGAACTTTTAAAAATAGCTAGTATAAGTACCCTCATGGCATAACCATCTGTCTGGACCTTGAAAACTCTGAATGCATCCCTGTATGTGACAATCCTGAGTATCAAAGGCACGTGAGATACTGGCTTCCCGAAGGACTTAGTTACTGACTGCTTAAAAAGAAAAAAACCTAACAACTTTAGCGCAAGTTTCTGTTTAGTTGAAGTTTTATCTTTTTTTCCCCCTCTCATATAATAATTCCTGTCCAAAAAGAAATCATTGCTTTAAAATGTTGGCCAGACCAGCAGACTCCTGCAATACCACTTTGCTTCTTATGAACCATTTACTCCTTCTAGATATTTCTAATTGGCTACTACAAAATGTATTAGTTTGAATGACCAGCCTCTTTGCCAGTTGCTCACAGCCAAAGATGTTACATAAGGAAGAAGAGATGATTTCAAATGTCTATGAATCAGCACCATCAGTTTCTCCACATGGCTAAATTTGGTCATTTTGGGAAATATAATATTATTTATTCCTTTTGGCAAACCTCAGATCCCTGTCTGCAGTTTGTTATTATATGTTGAATTAGAAGTCATTGGCCCTCTCCACTGGATGGAATTATCCACTGCATAATTGCATTCTCAGACTCCTCAGCACTTAGACTCTTGATGTGATGGGCCATGATGGCTCCTGTGGTGCCTCTTGGTATATTGACACAAGCCAGTAATTAATTCAGCTAATCATCCAGGAGAGTATCTGGTTTTAGGCACTCCCTCTGGGATACAGGACATCATCCTTAAAAACTGCAAAGAAATCCAAAATGTGGTGAGATCCATTCATCTCTTTCTACTTGCTTGCTAATTCTTTGTTTCCCAATATTCTCCAGCTTATGAAGTCGTCTTAAATGGAGTCAAATATTTCCTTGAAACGAGAAAGATACATTAGGCAAAAAATAAGGATGGAAAGCTGACAGATACTGAAATGAGCTCCCAGTGAACAAAAGGCAAGAATGAGAACATCTATTAGATCCCACTGTAGAAAAATTCAACAGGAAGAATTCAGAGGAGAAGCATTTCTCTGCCTTTTTCAGGAGATGCATTTTCTTCCTTTGAATTAATTTATCCTAACATGGAAGCTATCTCATCTACTATTTAAAGACTAACAAAACATTAGTTTGCGGAAGCAATATTTCAGTGTAACATTTCAATGTCTTACACCTAGTTCTTAAAATAAAAATTATGTAGGGATATAAAGAATCTACCTGCAATGTGGGAGACCTGGGTTTGGTCCCTGGGTTGGAAAGATCCCCCGGAGGAGGGCATGGCAACCCACTCTAGTATTTTTCTCCAGAGAATCCTCCATGGACAGAGGAGCCTGGCAGGGTATACAGTCCATGGGGTCGCAAAGAGCTGGACATGATTGAGCGACTAAGCACATAGCATGCATAGCTTCCCAAGTGGCTCAGTGGTAAAGAATTTGCCTGCCAATGCAGGAGACACGGGTTTGTTCCCTGAGTTGGGAAGATTCCCTGGAGAAGGAAATGAAAACACACTCCAGTATTCTTACCTGGAAAATCCCATGGGCAGAGGAGCCTGGCAGACTATATAGTCCATGGGGCTGCAAAGTACTGGACTAAGTGACTGAGTGCACACATACAGCATACATACCAGAAAAGTGCACATAGCATACGGATAGGGCTCTTTTTTTTTTTTTTTTAACACAGTAGGTATGACCATGTAACCAGTGCACAGATCAAACGATAAGATACTACCATTAGCAGAATTTCACTACCTTTGACTGTGTGGATCACAACAAACTGGAAAATTCTGAAAGAGATGGGAATACCAGACCACCTGACCTGTGTCCTGAGAAATCTGTATGCAGGTTAAGAAGCAACAGTTAGAACTGGACAAGGAAAAACAGACTGGTTCCTAATTGGGAAAGGAGTACATCAAGGCTGTATATTGTTACCCTGTTTATTTATCTTACATGCAGAGTACATCATGCGAAATGCCAGGCTGGATGAATCACAAGCTGGTATCAAGATTGCCAGGAGAAATATTAATAACCTCAAATATGCAGATGACACCACCCTTGTGGCAGAAAGCAAAGAGGAACTAAAGAGCCTCTTGACGAAAGTGAAAAAGGAGAGTGAAAAAGTTAGATTAAAGCTCAACAATCAGAAAACTAAGATCATGGCATCTGGTTCCATCACTTTGTGGGAAATAGATGGGGAAACACTGGCAGACTTTATTTTTGGGAGCTCCAAAATCACTNGACCAACCTAGACAGCATATTATAAAGCAGAGACATCACTTTGCCAACAAAGGTCCATCTAGTCAAGGCTGTGGTTTTGGCAGTAGTCATGTATGGATATGAGAATTGGACCATAAAGAAAGCTGAGCGCCAAAGAATTGATGCTTTTGAACTGTGGTGTTGGAGGAGACTCTTGAGAGTCCCTTGCACTGAAAGGAGACCCAACTAGTGCATCCTAAAAGAGATCAGTCCTGAATATTCATTGGAAGGACTGATGTTAAAGCTGAAACTCCAATACTTTGGCCACCTGATNGACACTTACTCCTTGGAAGGAAAGTTATGACCAACCTAGACAGCATATTAAAAAGCAGAGACATCACTTTGCCAACAAAGGTCCATCTAGTCAAGGCTGTGGTTTTGGCAGTAGTCATGTATGGATATGAGAATTGGACCATAAAGAAAGCTGAGTGCTGAAGAATTGATGCTTTTGAACTGTGGTGTTGGAGGAAACTCTTGAGAGTCCCTTGCACTGAAAGGAGACCCAACTAGTGCATCCTAAAAGAGATCAGTCCTGAATATTCATTGGAAGGACTGATGTTAAAGCTGAAACTCCAATACTTTGGCCACCTGATGCGAAGAACTGACTCTTTGGAAAAGACCCTGATGCTGGGAAAGATTGAAGGCAGGAGGAGAAAGGTATGGTTGGATAGCATCACTGACTCAATGGACAAGAGTTTGAGCAAGCTCTGGGAGTTGGTGATATTCAGGGAAGCGTGGTGTGCTGTAGTCCTTGGGGTTGCAAAGAGTCAGACAAGACTGAGCGACTGAACTGAACTGAGTGGCAGACTAAGCCTGATCAAGGTTCTTCAAGGCTGAAAGTGAAGTGAAAGTGTAAATCACTCTGTCATGTCCAACTCTTTGCTATACAGTCCATGGAATTCTCCAGGCCAGAATACTGGAGTGGGTAGCCATTCCATTCTTCAGGGGATCTTCCCAACCCAGGGATCAAACCAAGGTCTCCCACATTGCAGGTGGATTCTTTACCAGCTGGGCCACAAGGGATGCCCTGTTCAAGGCTGCTGTCCTCCAGAAGGTAAGCAGTGACTTGTAACCCCAGAGGTTTGTTTCACCTGTTTCTGAACTCTTTGTAAACAGACCCATACAATCTGTGTTCTTTTAGGCCTGTCCATAGCCCACTAGGATCCTTTGTTCCTGGGATTCTCCAAGGAAGAATACTGGAGTGGGTTGCCATTTCCTTCTGCAGGGGATCTTTCTAACCCAGGGATTGAACCTGCTTCTCCTGAAGCTCCTGCACTGTGGGCAGATTCTTGACTGCTAAGCCACCAGGAAAGCCTAACATTAAGTTTCTTTCATGCAACAAGTTTTTGCCCAATTTTCTCTTAGGTCATCTGCTTTTTCCCTTATTGATTTGTTGAGTACCTTTGTAAGCTCTGGTTCCTAGTTCTTTCTCTTCTTTATCTTCTGTGAATATCTTCCTCCACTTTTTGAGTTGGATTATCACCCTCTAAATGATATTTTTTGAGAAACAGAGGTTCTTCAAATGTAATGCACATTACTACTACTACATCACTTCAGTCGTGTCTGACTCTGTGCGACCACATAGATGGCAGCCCACCAGGCTCTGCTGTCCCTGGGATTCTCTAGGCAAGAACACTGGAGTGGGTTGCCATTTCTTTCTCCAATGCACGAAAGGAAAAGTGAAAGTGAAGTCGTTCAGTCATGTCCGACTCTGTGCATCCCGATGGACTGCGGCCCACCAGGCTCCTCCGTCCATGGGATTTTCCAGGCGAAAGTACTGGAGTGGGTTGCCATTGCCTTCTCCGGTAATACACATTACCTCTTCTTTTATAAGAGCCTTTTCTGCTTAACAAATCTTTACCCTAGATCAAGAAGATACACTCCTATTTTATTTTTCTAAAAGGTTAATTATTTTATCTTTACCATTTAGATTCACAGTCAATCTAGAAGTGATGTTTTTTTGTAGTTGCTTAGACGTTTGTCCTCTGAACTATTTAAGTCAAATCATTCTTCCCATCGGGGAGAAATATTTAACAAAATGGAATTATATTTTTCTTGTTTTCATGCCTTATATTTGGTAACTAGTTTTGTGCACTTAGCAGTTAATAATGTACTTTGTTAAAATCTAGATATACATTATTATCTTTATAATTCTGATAGTCTGTTGAATGGCTGTGGAATTATTTAACTCACTTTCTGTTGGTAAATATTGAGGTTGGTCCAAATCTTTCCAATAATCAATGCTATGAAAGCGATCTGTAAATGGATTTGTTGTTTAGTTTCTAAATTACATCTGACTCCTTTGCAACCCTGTGCACTATAGCCTGCCAGGCTCCTCTGTTCATAGGATTTCCAAGGCAAGAATACTGAAGAGGGTTGTCGTTTCCTTATCCTGGGGATCTCCCTGACCCAGGGATCAAACCCATGTCTCCTGCTTAGCAGGTGGATTCTTTACCACCGAGCCACCTGAGAAGCCCAGGTGAATGTATAGCTTTAAATATTTATTAAAACAGTTATTTTAATATAATTAAGAATTAGGTTGCTGGGTCAAAGGGTATCCACGTTTTAAAGTTTTGAGCAAAAGTGGATGTACCATGGAACTTAAATTTCAGAGCCCTCTACTTTCCACAAGCATCTTTGAAGTCCCTGTAGCAAATTTTTTATTTGTAATTTTGTATCTTATAGCAGTGATTGCAGAAAGATTTTTCTTTCACCTTGGCCCTTATGGTATCATCAATTGAAGGTATCATTTAAAGGGTCCATTCTTGCTTTGATACAATATACCTTTGGTTTCATAAAGTCCACTGGGCCTTTTGTTTGTGTTTATTGTCCAACTAGTTTTAGTGGGAAGAAATGCTTGGCTGACCCATAGGGTAAAGAGCACCTCTCTAATATATTTCTGGTTACATTTTGTGTGGATCTTTCCATGATAACAAAGAATGCCATCCAGGTGGACTCCAGATCAAGAAAGAAACAATACATACTTGCCCTTGTGTCCTAAGAAAATGATAGTATTTCAAGATGTATCTGTGACTTTGTGTAAAGAGGAGAAAACAAAAATGCAATTTACTATTTTTTGGAATTCAAGTGATTTGAACCTGATTTAAAATGAAAGCTAAGGTCAGACTACCACACTACCTGCTTAGGTTGCAGCTTTATGTCTTTACCCTTAAATTTTCACTATAAAATTTTCTTCCCTGGAGAGTAAGTACCTCCAGTTTGTTTTTGCTATGAGATGTGATAAATTCAGCAGCATCTAATCTGAGCCTCTTGTTTAAATCATTAAAATCTTTATCTAATCTCAGTCACTGCCTGAGTGATAATACATGAGTGATCAAACTTCTCTGTGTCCATTTAAAACAGGGCATCTAGCTACCCTCTTACTTAAAACTGGTAAGTAATCCTTTAGACTTAGGAACACTTCTTAATACAAGGAACATGTAGAAGTCATTAGCATGGAATGTAAATTTAACGCTGCTTGATTTAGAATGTATTTCAGTTCCTGCTCCTCCCTCATATTTATATTTTTAAGCTGGTGGCTTTTTCTTTTTCAAGTGATTTTTTTTTTTTCCCTGCTTGATGGGTGAATACACCAACCCTCTAACAGCTTGTTGGCCATTTGCACAAGAAGTGAAAGCACTTTCATGAATACAAGTTACTCAATTTTTGGCGTGGAGTTTGAGTTTGACCGTAACTGTCAGTGATCATTGCCGCCTGCAGATGTTAGTGGTTGCTGTCCATCATGCTGAGTGGTCCCAGGCCGTCAGATTAAGCTGAGGCATCTGGAAACACCACATCTGAACATCGGTTTTATGACACCCAGCAAGGAGCCTTCTTTTATCGTAATACCTAAAAGTTTCTGAGCCAAGAGGCCACTGCCTGATAAACTTCGCAGAAATGTCACCTGGAATTAAGAGAAGTTTCTTTCCAGAACAAAGACCCCAAAGGAAAAAGCAACTCAATTCATGAAAGATGTAAATAAATACACCCTAAGTTTTCAGGGAGCGTCTTCAGGTAGTTATTTTTTTTTTCTCTTGTCATCTAAGCATTTGACAAGTTCTGCTGACTTTCTAGATCAAGCAGAAACAAAAAAATACCATTCTTCATTTTTGCAGTCAAATCCACTTGTATGGATAGCACCATGGGACAGGCAGAACTCCGAGCTTAGGACATTGTTGTTCGTGTGTTAGCCACTCAGTCGTGTCCGACTCTTTGTGACCCTATGGAATATAGCCTGCCAGGCTCCTCTTTCCATGGAATCTCCCGGCAAGAATACTGGAGTAGGTTGCCATTTCCTTCTCCAGGGGATCTTCCCTACCCAGGGATTGAACCCTGGTCTCCCACTTGGCAGGCAGACGCTTTACCACCAGGGAAGCCAGGATGCATTGAGAATAACCCAGAATGCCCTTGGGCTTCCTAGGTGGCTCAGTGGTGAAGAACCTGCTTCCCAAGCAGGAGACGTGGGTTTGGTCCCTGGGTCAGGAAGATTACCTGGAGAAGGAAATGGTAACCCACTCAGTATTCTTGCCCAGGAAATCCCATGGACAGAGGAGCCTGGTGGACTACAGTCCATGGAGTCACAGAGTTGGACATGACTTAGCAGCTAAATAGCACAGAAGCAAAAATGCCCTAAATCACACTGTTCCCTTCCACTGCCAGAAATTTAAAAAAACAAAACAAACAAACAAAAAAAACTAGAAACCCTACATACTTAATTTCCTCATAGTCCTAAGGACTTTTGGTTATTTTTTAATTTTTTCTTTCAGTTTTATTGAGATATAATTGCCATACAGCACTGTATAAGTTTAATGTGTACAGCATAATGATTTGACTTACATTAAGAAACAAACATTTTCAAGGTATTTCATTTCTTCATTATTTTAATGAATTAAGCAAGGTAAAATTGAGCTATCTCTATGAAACCCTCTCTGATCCATGTCTGTTTTTATAACTGTACTGAGTATTTTTATTAATATTCTAAACTATTCTGATATGTTAAAATATATTTATTCATTTCACCTGCATATAAGAGATTAGACTTCTCAGTGAAAAGGTATGAACATCTTTAACTTGAGAAATGTGGAGATTGGAAATACTGCAGATAATGGGGTTGTACCATTTTCTCTCACTTATTTCTGTACTTTCTATTTCTTAAAGATTCCATGCTGCTGCTGCTGCTAAGTCGCTTCAGTCATGTCCGACTCTGTGCGACCCCATAGACAGCAGCCCACCAGGCTCCCCCGTCCCTGGGATTCTCCAGGCAAGAATACTGGAGTGGGTTGCCATTTCCTTCTCCAGTGCATGAAGGTGAAAGGAGAAAGTGAAGTTGCTCAGTTGTGCCTGACTCTTTGCAACCCCATGGACTGCAGCCCACCAGGCTCCTCCACCCATGGGATTTTCCAGGCAAGAGTACTGGAGTGGGGTGCCACTGCCTTCTCCAAAAGATTCCATACTCTATATTAAAAAGTATATTTCTTAGCCTTGTTGCTTGCCTTTTGAAAGTACTGTTATGAGGTTTTTGTGGGGTTTTTTTTCTGGGTATTTTGAAATTTTCTCTTTTCCCTTGATTTTCAATTATTTGATGATAATGGGTCTCAGGGTGTTCTTTGTTCTTCGTAAGAATCGCTGAGCTCACAGAATCTGTGATATGGGGTTTTTCAGTTTTGAAAATTCTTGGTCATTGTCTCTTCAGCTGTTGTTTGTGACCCTTTGTTTTCTCTCCTTCTAATACTCCAGATAAATGTACAATATGTTTAGACTTTTGGCTGTGTCGCTCATGTCTCTTATACGTTTAAAATTCTCTTTTGCCTTTTTCAGTTTACCTAATTTATTGAGTCATCGTCAGGTTCTCTTACTCATATTGTTTGCTGTCTCCAGGATGCTGTTAAACCTATTCAATTTATGTGTAATTTCCAGTGTTTTAATTTCTAGGATATTTGCTGATTTTTATATATTCACATTTTCTGTTGAAATTCTCAAACTTTTCATCCGTTTTATCCATCCTCTCTGTATTTATCATGACCATGTTTAAGTTGTGGTTTGTTAACTCCCCTATCTGGACCATCTGTGGACACACCTTCACTGTGTGTTTCTTTTTGGATTACCAGTCACAATTGTATTGTACATTGCATGTCTGAATGTGTGTCAGACAGTGTATTGAGAGAATCCAGGAAGTTACAAGTAATGTTTTTCCCAGAGACAGTTCCACTTTCTTCTGCTTGGAAGTAAAGAGAGAAGTCTATTTTCTTAATCCAAGCAGAGACTGAGCCAGCCCAGGACAGAATTTTTCTCTCAGTAGGATATGATTCTTCTCTGCATCATCCTTGTTGCTTAGGCATGGCTCTTCTGATGTTGTTTGCAAGCCTGACTTTTAGGCCTAAAAAATGACAGATTCAGTGCAGCTCTTGGGAGGATTTCTCTTGAACATTTCATTTCCAAAGATTCAAAACTGAGCAATGTTTTTAAAGAAAAATAAAACAAGCGGTTGGTTTGAAGAGAGCCCCACTTCTCCACTTGGTCTTGTAACCATGCCAAGATTAAGGGAAATTCACTTTGGCTTTAAGGATCCTTTTGTCTTCTCTCCCAGCTTCCTATGTACATCCCAGAGCCTATTAAATGCCATGTGGATAAAACCAGCTGCATTTGGGCCTCCTTAAATTTCCAATCCATCAGCCAGCATCAAGTATCCACAAAACAATTTCCAGTTTCTCTTTCCTTAAGTAGAGTTTCTCTGTTTGGATCAGGCCTTAGCCTTTATGCTGCCCAAATCAGTAAATATCCCAGAATAAAAAAAACAACTGGTGATTCTCAGTTCACATTTGAAGCCCCCTCCATTCTGCTCTGAGGTCCATCTTACCTAATCCTTGTCACTTCTGTAGCTTTCCAGTGTCTTCAAGTATATGTCTTTGGTAACTTGTCTGGCTTTTCTAGTACTTGCAGTAAAGGTGTTGTCCTGCTTTGAGTTTCTACAGCCAGACTAGAGGTAAAAAGCATTCACTTCATTGCCTAAAATGTGAGGCTGAAGGAGTCTTTGTGACTTTAGGGGGAAACCTGAAAGCTTAGAGTTTTGATGCTAATCTCTGCTGCTTCCTTGGGATCACTTGACTTTTCTGCATTCGGAACATCCCCTTTGCCTTACAAATAATCCTGAACTAAGTATGGGGTGTTTAAGAATCTCTACCTTCACTTTTCACTTTCATGCACTGGAGAAGGAAATAGCAACCCACTCCAGTATTCTTGCCTGGAGAATCCCAGGAACAGAGGAGCCTAGTGGGCTGCTGTCTATGGGGTCGCACAGAGTTGGACACGACTGAAGCGACTTAGCAGCAGCAGCAGCAGTCTGGTATTACCACCCACCTCATGTTTTTGACTCTAGTGACATCAGATGGCTTATAGTCCTTTCTCCTGGGCAATCCATCAGCTTGTTCAGTCCTCTGTGATTTCGCTTGTTCCCTTCTATGCACTGCATAAGCTTTCCTCTGACCTTCTTTATCTGCTTAAGTATCCTTCGTAATACTTGGTGCAGGTATCATCTCATTACTAAGGCTTCCAAATTAAAAAGGGTGCCATTCCTCTGTCTACCTCTACATACCTCTCCATACTCAATTGTATTCTATCACTCTATACAAACAGTTGAAAACAGGCATTAAGCACTCCACCACTGAAGAGAGCTACCAAAAAGTTGGGGCCAACAACTTGCAGCTCAGGCTTTCTGATAGTTGGTTGAAAAGTCCCTACCATCATCAGTCAACTCCATCTATTCTTCCCCATTCACATAAACTGATGACTAAAGAGAAGAAATATTGACTTGAGCTAAGCTAC
This sequence comes from Redunca redunca, assembly GCA_006410935.1. Classification (NCBI taxonomy): domain Eukaryota; kingdom Metazoa; phylum Chordata; class Mammalia; order Artiodactyla; family Bovidae; genus Redunca; species Redunca redunca. The sequence continues at coordinate 534,796 of SJYQ01011783.1, forward strand.
TCCATGATACCGCTGCCTTGGCATCTGTTTTGTTTGGCAAAATGACCAGCAGAGACCTTAAACAAACACTAGTCCCTTCAGGCAAACACACATCCTAGTTGTCAGCCTGCAGAATAACAAACAAATGTAAGTTTCTGATAAGACTTCCCCAACAGCACTTATGATCAGCTGTCTCCCTGGCCTTTCTGCGTCTTAACGTCTTTTTGTTTTATGCACCTCTTAGGTAAGACTCTCGTGAGGTTTACCAAAATTCTGTTCTTTCGGTTTGAATGGACAAATCTGGCCCTAGCCTGGGAAACCCAAAGCACTCCACCCATGGATCCTAATAGAGGAATGTGCCCAGGGTCCTGCCTGGCCTCTCCAACTCTCTCTGAACTCTGCCTTGACCTCCCCATGTAACCCCTGGGGGCAGGCTATGCACTTCCTCCAGGACCTGTGAGTCATAAACTTTCTATTTCACTTTCTCTTGTGACCTGTGGTTGAACCACAGCTCACCATCTGGCATCATGTGCTCCACTTAACAAATGTTCACTGAACTAAGTCCTACCAGAGAGGAGAGGGAAAGGAAAATCAGACTTGGGTGCCACAGACTTTCTCCAACAGTCCAATCCTTTTCTGTGTTCTTCTCCCTTCATTTCCATGCAAGTGAGAAAGAAGCTTTGACGTATCTGTTCATAGACAGAACAGAAATTTCTATTTCTTTATTTTTATCAAAGTATGATTGATTTACAATGTTGTTAATTCCTGTTGTACAGTAAAGTGATTTGGTTATACATATATATATACATTATTTTTTAAAATATTCTTCTCTGTTATGGTAATAGGGTATCTTTTGAAAGTTGGAGAATAACCGCTTTACAATGCTGTGTTACTTTCTGCTGTACAACAACTTGAATCAGTCATAAGCATACAAATAGCCCCTCCCTCTTGAGTCTCCCTCCTATCCCCCATCTCGGCTCTCTAGGGCATCACAGAGCGCCAGGCTGAGCTATCTGTTTCATACATGGCAATGTGCGTGTGTCAATGCTTACTCTCCATTTGTCCCACCTTCCGCTGCTGTATCCATAAGTCTCTTCCCTACATCTGCCTTTCTATGCATGCCCTGCAAATAGTTTCATCAGTACCATTTTCTAGATTCCATATATATGCATTAATACACAATATTGGTCTTTCTCTTTCTTACTTCAGTATGACAGACTCTGCTGCTGCTGCTAAGTGACTTCTGTTGCGTCCGACTCTGTGTGACCCCAGAGACGGCAGCCCACTAGACTTCCCCGTCCCTGGGATTCTCCCGGCAAGAACACTAAAGTGGGTTGCCATTTCCTTCTCCAGTATGACAGACTCGTCTATATCACTACAAATGACTCAGTGGTCAGTGGAATTTTTTACGCTGGTTAGATATTTGCTTAGACAATGTACTTGAAATCCCTTTATTTTTTTCCCTTTTTCTGCTCAGGAAACAGAAATTTGGGGGAAAGATGACATATCATTTACTCTTCACAATCTGAGCCACTTAGCTGTTGTCATGCAAAAGGGCTGCCTGCCAACCAAAAGGCTTTTGTCTCCCAAAGATGTCGGGGGTACCCCTGAGTGTAGGAGTGAAGAAGACAGGGAAAGGGGTTGAACTTGAGTCTGACTCTGAAGTGAGCCTGCTGGCCCCAGTATCACTCACTGGCTTCAGGACTTGGACAAACATTTCCTTTTTCTTTTTTTTTTAAAACATTTCCTTTTTCTAAGCCTTAATTTTCCCATCTGTAGAAAGGGGTAGTCTAAAAACTGATCTTATAATATTTTAATAGGGAAAATACAAAACAGTGAAAGAAAGATGTTTAATATAGGGCTTAGCATGAAATCAAGGCATATTTAATGTTAGCAAATAAATGTAAACATTGATTTTTTTATCCTCTGCTTCTAAGATTAGACTTTATTACAGTTCATTATCAGAGTTGGATTCCTAAATCTTCTTTCTCTTCCTTATTCACCCTGGCATGGCCTGGGTCACCCTCTGCCCTGTTTAGTTTTGGGGCACTAATATACAAAACATATATATAATGAGATTCTTAGGCCCAAATCCTCAGCTACCAGCAAAGGAAATCAACTGACTATTTATGAGTTAGACTTGCAGTACTCAGATTGCTTTCACTAGTAACAATCCAGGAAGCCAAAAAATAACCCCTGTAACATTGGTCCCCAAACAGGCAGGACTTGATTATTATCAATTATTATTGATAATAATTATTATTGACAGCAATTATTATTGACAGTTTCCCTAATTTTATTCCTGCTTCCAAGTTAGGACCAACCAGAGAAATTCAAATATGCCGATAACAAATCACACAGGATGCCTTTCCCATGCCACCAGCCTATAATCCAGGCAAGACAGAAGCCTTCATTTTGTCCTCTATAAAGCTCCCCCACTCCTCTGCTTGCCTTTGAATCTCTGTCAAAACACAAGTGATGGTGGCCAACTCCCTTGCTCTAGCAGTCTCTGAATGAATTGCCCTTGCTTGTTTTCATTTATGTGGTCTTTGTTTAGTTCCACAATATTTAAGTACAAAATCTTGCTTCAACTTTATCTTAATGAAATCTGATCACGTATTAAGCTGTGATTGTACAGTATCATGAGAATGCGTGGTCCTGCTTCAAGGTACCACAGAGGCTTAATCTCTGGCATCTCAGCAGCACCCAGACTAAAACAGAGCACAGAGAGAAATAAGTTAAAGTCCAGAACACCTGACAGGAAGCAATTAAAGATTTAAGAACCACTAAAAGTGAATGAGGGCTCACTCTGCCCTAGCAGAGTAGGTCAGTTCTGAGAGGATGACCTGGCTGATCTGTAAGGTAATTAGAAGTGTCACCCTAAAATTAACTACATAGTCAGATGAACCATTGACCCACTGACATCATCACAAATGGTCAGCTCATTTCCTTTGTTCTCAAATTACCCAGAAACACCAAATGTGTTAGGAATTCCCAAGCTTTCAACAGCAATTTTTGTTAATGCTTTTTCATTAACCTATGCATACATTACTTTTAAAGAATAATGTAAAGGTACACTGATATATTCTTTAATAAATAGATTATTTTCTCCCGCTAAGGAGTTTTTAACTCCTATTTCAAAATTAATGATTGCTTCCTTTTATTTGGGGCTTGCTTGGTGACTCAGACAGTGAAGAATCTGCCTGGAATGCAGAAATCAAAAGGAATTACGTTGTCTTAGAAGGCTGAGTGGTGGAGAGTGAGGGCAGGTAGGGAGGGTAGGGAGAATAGAGCCCCAAACATACAACAGAATGTGGAAGAGGATTACTCTTCCATCTTTAAGTGTATTTTGACAATAACATCCTCTGGCTAGAGAGTTAACTTGCTTTGATCATTTATGAGCATCTGGGTCTCCTCAATAAGTCTTTAACCCACACAGGGGAGTGATGAAGCCAGAAATAGTGATCATCATTAATCCAGGAGGACCTCACTATGGTATGAGGTCCAAAATAAGACCTGCTTGTCTTAGACTTTAATTTTCTGTGTTAAAATATTTTATCTATGGATATAAAGAGAAATTTCAACATGCTCCATCTCTAGCTTCTTGTGCCTTCTAAGGGACTGTCAGTAAGCTGAGTTTCCAGCTAAGACCATCTCTCCCTCATTCTTCAGGTATCAACCTGATCATCATTTCCCTGGGAAAGCATTCTGTCCCTCCCCACCCCCAACAGTTTCCATCTCCCTATTACATGATCTCCTTCCCATCTTTCCCCCATATTTTGTGCAGTTTTCATTTCTCCACATCCTAATCATACTTATATACAGATGCTCGTGATAGTTTTAAAAATGATGGCCCCAAGCTGGAAACAACACAAACATCCACAGGCGAATGAATAAATGAGATACACCATTTTTAAAACAATTATGTTCAATTTTTGATATGCTTTTATTATTAATCGCATAGCATCCTTGAGAACTTAGTTTATATCTATAAGAAACCCCCTGACATTTTTCCACAGTGAGGGTACTACTTTATATTCCCACCAACTATGTATGAGGGTACAAATGGTTCTACATCATGGCCAACACTGGGTAGTGTTAGACATTTAAATTTTAACCATTCGGTGAACATGTTGCAGTATCTCATTATGGTTTTAGTTGCATTTCCAATGATAAATGACACAGAGCACTTGTTAATATGCTCATTGGTCCTTTATCCATTTAAAATATCTCCTCATTTTTAAAATTCAGACTTGTCTCTCTTACCCTTGAGTTACATGAGTTTTTTATACCTATCAGGTATGAATTCCTTCTCAGTTATATGTATAAGAATGTTTTAAACCAGCCTGTGTTTTCCCTGTTCACGTTTTCAAAGTGTCCTTTGAAGAGTAGAAATGTTCAGCTTTTGTTTAACTCTATTTACCCTTTCTTAAAATAATTCTCAATTTTTTAAATTGGGTTATGGTTTTCATGGGAACATTAGTCTTAGAGTCAGTTACAAAGTGTTTATACTGAACTTAAAGTAAGACACCAATTCAAAGATTCCATAGCCTCACTGATTCCTATGCAGGTTAAATAAAGAAAAATCACATGATGACCTATTATGGTGAAAGTTTTGAAAATGAATGAGGAAGAGAAATCGTAAACACGTCCAGAGAAAAAAGACTTACTATTTTCAAAAGAAAAGCAAAAGCTGAATTATCACAAGGAACCATGGAATTTTGAAGAAAATGGAACTGCATCTTTAAAGTACTTGACAGAAAGAAAAGTCAGCCTAGAGTTCCAGTTCCTAGAAGAAGATTCTTCAGATACTAATATTAAATCGGGATATTTTTACACACAGAAAAGATCTAGAATTTGTCACCATAAGAATTTCACTGCAAGGAATTATAAAGGAAGTTTCTGACCGAAGAGAATAGTTCCAGATGAAATCACAGAACTGCAAGAGAAAGAAACCACACCACACAGGGGAAATAAGAACAAATGTGAAAGAATATTGACTGTTGTAATGTTAGCATTAATAGTCTTGTGTTGTGTATAAGGAGTGATGATATAAAATACACCACATCCATAGTTGAAAGGGCAGGAGGGGGATAAAAGGAATTATACTTTTAGATTTTTTACACCGTCTGGGAAGTGATAAGAATACTAATTTAAGGTAGAATGTCATAAATCAAGGATGCATTTTGAAACGTAACCACTAAAAGAATTATATCAGACTATATAATTAAAAGCCAATAAAGAGAAGAATAAAATATATATATATATATATACACCAAAACAACAAAGCCAACAGAAAATAGCAGGATTAACAATAAATAGACCACAAAAGAATGTAAAATTTTATTCCTTTCTGCCAAAGTATGAATTCACAATCCCTAATCCACCATCCACCTAATGGATTCCATTTGTTTCATTCTGGTAGAGAAATCTTTTTATGCTGAACTTGTGAAAGAGGGTTCCTCTTTCCCAGCCACTCAGCTGTAAATTTCATGATCAGAGGCATCAAGACTAGCAGGATCTTTTGGCCAAACTGTGCTGTCAGTATTTATTTATATGTGTTGATTTTAGATAAGGCTGGGGAGAAGGGAATAGAATAAACATGATCTGTGAGTTAGGTCTCACTAGGTTATGCTGCAATAACAAATAACCACCAAATCTTAATGATTCAGAAAATAAACGTTTATATCTCACACATGTGATATGGCAATGGCAGTCAACATCAGCTCTCCTCCGCACCATGAAGTTCCATTGTAATGCCAGCTGAAGAACTATCCCTTATCTAAGGTAAGAGTGATAGCAGAACAAGGCAATAACTCTTCTGTTCCAAAATAGTGGAGGTCACTTCTACTCATATTTCTTAGGCCAAAGCAAGTCTCGCAGCCAAGGCTGATATTAACAGGGTCATAAATATCCTCTAGCAGGAGTGGCCTATGAGAAATGGGTCTAAAAGGAGGAACAGTAAATATTTTAAACAAATACTATCAATATAATCTACCACATGCATGGTATTTCCTAACCATTTCATTTTTCTTAAATCATCTTCTTCCAACCATTATTTGAAAAGTATCATGTTCCCAGAAGATTATCTAATTAAATTGCTTCTTCTCTAAGAATAACTTGGCACTGTTTCTTATTGCTTTTTTACTCTTACATTATAACCTGGTTATATATATCACATTTCCTTCTCATTCCCTTTTTTTTTAGTTAAAGTTTTTCTTTCTTTATTTCTTAATTGAGATATAATAGTCACATTTCCTTCTCATTCCCTTTTTTTTAGTTAAAGTTTTTCTTTCTTTATTTTTTAATTGAGATATAATAGACATATAACATTGGATTCGTTTTAAGGGTACAACATAATGATTTGAGCTATGTACATCTTGTAAAAGGATCACTGCAATAAGTTTAGTTACCATTCATCACCACTCATACAGATTTTTTTCTTGTGATGAAAACTTTTAAGATTTCCTCTTTTAGCAGTTTTCAAATATACAACACTGTTAATTAAGTTGTTAACTATATTCACTATTATTTATGTACGTTACATCACAGAATTTGCTTTTCTTATAACCGGAAATGTATACATTTTGACCACCTTCACGTATTTTGCCCACCCCCAACCCCACCTCTGGCAACTATCAATTTGTTGTTGTTTTCTTTTTCAGGTCCCACCTATAAGTATTATCATATGAGCTTTGTCTTTTTTGTCTGATTTATTTCACTTAGTGTAACATTCTCATGGTCTAGTGCATGTTGTTCCAAAATGACAGAATTTCATTTGTTTTTATGGCAGTCAGGAAGGAAATATATATGATAATTTACATACATATGTATAATATATACATTATGAATATATATTTATAATATCATGTTCTTTGTCCATTCTTCCTCTGATGAACTCAGGTTGTTTTCCGTTCTTGAATGTCTTAGCTATTGTAAATAACGCTGCAGTGAACATCAGGGTGCAAATATCTTTTCGAGACAGTAATTTTGTTTGCTTTGGATAAATACCCTGAATTGAATTGCTGGATCATATGATACTTCAATTTTTAATTTTTGGAGGAGCCTCCATACTATTTTCCTTAGTGTCTGCACCAGTTTATACTCCCACCAACAGTGCAGAGTTCCCGTTCCTCAACTTCCTTTCCAACACTTGCTATTTCTTCTCTTTGACAATAGCCCAACTCACTAGTGTGAAATGATATCTCCTTCTGGTTTTGATTTGTATTCCCCTGATGATTAGTGTGTTGAGGTTTTTTTCATGTTCCTATTGGCCACCTGTATGTTCTCTCTGGAAAATATTTACTCAGATCTCTGCTTATTTTCCAGTTAGATTGTTTGGGTTTATTCCTACTAAGTTGTATGAGTTTCTAAATATATGTTAGATATTAACCACTTAGCTGATATATGATTTCTAAATATCTCTACCATCCCATAATTAATGGTTTCCTTGGCTTTGTAGAAAGTTTTTAGTTTGATGTAGTCCCCCATATTTTTTTTCTTTTCTTTTTATGTCAAATCCAAAAACCATTGCCAAGACCAAAGTGAAAGAGAGTATGCCCAAAGTTTTCTTCTAGGGATTTTATGTTTTCAGGTTTTACACGTAAGTGTTTAATCCACTTTGAGTTGATTTTTGTGTTTGATGTAAGACAATAGTCTAGTTTCATTCCTTCACATATGGATATCCATTTTCCCAGCACCATTTATTGAAGAGGCTCTTTTCCTTGTTGTATAGTTTTGATTCCTTTGTCATAAGTTAATTGACAGCATATACAGGAGTTTGTTTCTGAATTCTGTATCCCATTCCCTTGATCTATGTCTGTTTCTATGTCAACACCATCCTGTTTTGGTTACTATAGTTTGGTGACTATACTTGAAATCAGGAAGCATGATGCCTCCAACTTTGTTCTTCTTTCTCAAGGTTGCTTTGGCTATTTGGAGTATTTTTGGTTCCACTCAAACTGAGGTTTGTCCTGTTTCTGTGAAAAATGACATTGGAATTTTGATATCAGTTGCATTGAATCTATAGATTCCTTTGGGTATTATGGACATTTAATGACATTAATTCTTCTCGGTCCTAATCATGAAATAAATTTCCATTTGTTTGTGTCTTCCTCAATTTCTTTTATTCACTATTTTATAGTTTACAATGTACAAGTCTTTCATCTCCTTAGTTAAATTTATTCCTAAGTATTTTGCAATTTTTTGCTGCTGTTTTTAGTTTTTGCTTATTTATCTATTCATTTATTTTAGGCTGTATTGGATCTTTGTTGCTGCGCTTGCTTTTGCTAGTTGCAGTGAGTGGGGGCTACACTTCACTGCAGTGCACAGGCTTCTCATTGAGGTGGTTTCTCTTGTTAAAGAGCGTGGGCTTTAGGGTGCTTGGGCTTCAATAGTTGTGGTGTGTGGGCTCAACAGTTGTGGCTCCTGGTCTCTAGTGCCCAGGCTCAATAGCTGTGCTGTATGGGCTTAGTTGGCCTGCTATATGTGGAATCTTCCCGCACCCGGAATCAAACCAATGTCTCCTGCATTGGCAGGCAGATTCTTTACCACTGAGCCACCAAGGAAGCCCTATTTTATTATATATGATGCAGCTGTAAAGGAGGATGTTTTCTTAATTTCTTTCTGATATTTATTGTCAAAATGCAACTGGTTTCTGTATATTGATTTTTCAATCCTTCAACTTTACTGATTTCATTAATTAGTTCTAACAGCTCTTTGGTGAAGTCTTTAAGGTTTTCTGTATGTAATATGTCATCTGCAAATAGAGACAGTTTTCCTTCTTTTCTGATTTGGATGACCTTTATTTCTTTGTCTCATCTAATTGCTCTGGCTTGGCATTCAGTACCATGTTAAATGTAGTAAGACTGGGCATCTTTACAATTTCTGATCTTAGAGTAAAAGTTTTGAGTTTTTCATTTCTGAGTATGATGTGAGCTGTGGGCTTGTCATATTTGAGATACATTTGCTCTATACCTATTTTGTTGAGAGTTTTAGAATCAAGATACATTGATATAAAGTATATATAGTTTTCCATGTATATAGTTTTCCTGATACATTATCAAACCAAATGTGTTTATCAATCAGTATTTTAAAATCAATAAGTATGCAGTTTATTTATCAGTTCTAAGCCATGTACATGTGAAGCAGACCTATTTTCCTATTTTCAAAAGAGCTATTGCTATTGACTAATTCATCATAGCTGTGGGTGAGCAGATGAATTTTCATCTGAAGACTTATGTTTCTTTATCCAGTAGATAAACAAAGCAGATTCAAAACATGGACTATATCATAAAGAAAAATTTTTATAAACAAACACACATAGAAGGTGTTGAAGACAGATGTTTCTTTTAGTAATCTACAAATATGAGCTCAAAACAGACTTACAGCATCAAGATATCAAACACCTCTGCATTCTCTGCCCCAGGTTTTACTCATAATTGCTGCTATCCCTGGCATCATAAGTCAGCCAAATGGATAGGAGGAGGGGAATGACTACAAAACAACCACAGCAGGAAGAGAGTTCACACACACCATGCTTTGTAGTTTACAAAGCAGTTTCACATCTGTAACCTCATTTCAGCCTGTACACAACTTTGCTGTCAGCAGGACTGGTGTTAATATTTTCACTTTTATACGAAAGTGAAATGCGACTTTGAAACATCAAGTGACTTGTCCGCTGTCACAGGGCCATTTAGAGGCAAAGCTTAAACTTGAGCACATGTCTTTGCACACTGACCAATGATTTTCAAACTTTGTATGCCTGAAAATCAAGAGAAGATTATGTTTAAACTGCAGTTTCTTACTCCTCTATTGCAGAGATTCTAGGTCCATTTTTCTGGTGTGGGGCCCTGAAATTTACATTTTCATTAGATTCCTGAGTGATTCTGGTACAGGGGAAACCCAATTTTACATTGTGGAGGCCAAAAAAGAGCAGAAAAAAAATCAATGAAAAGCACTTAAAATTATATTTCTATCACTAGCCCTGTGAGAAAAACTTAACCTACTCTCTTCACTGATATCACTGATAACTTTAACTGAGATAGTAGTAAGTTAGGATGAAAGAAACCAATAGTGCTGGTAGATTTTTATTTTAGAGTAACATGCTCATAGCATCATTCTGTATAATTCCAGTGAAGCTTTATGAACAACTAATGTGCTTTAGTTTGGCCTTATTATGATACTGCTATCTGTTAATACTCAGGTAGCAGTGTCCAGAATTGGGGCCCTATATTTCCTTTAAGACAACTTTATATTCTCAGTCTTAACAGGATGACAGCTTGCTAGGGGATGTTACCAACTATTACTTCTCTTAATTGTCTACATTATAGACAATTAAATGCTCCTATTTTCTTGACTGCACTTTTTTTTTCATTTGGTTCTTTTAATATGACTTTGAACATCAAGACTTGCAAACCTGAATTCTTGGAATACATGTTTAATGAGTGAAATCTAGAGTGGTGTTTTAGAAAGACTTTTTTTTTTACATTCTAGGCAGGTCAGTATCAAAGGAGTCTCTTAAAGAATGATGACCTAGTGTTTGTTTTTTCCCCCCACAAATGGAACAAGGATCTTTCTTGTCACCGTGAATTTAATACTGTCTCTCGTGTTTTCCTGTGCAATCTCTTTGACTGGATTATATTCAAGGACACAGGGGCCTCTTGTCTTTTAGGTCCATTTAAAAGTTCATTTGCAGGTTTTGACATTCAGCTCGAGTTTCGACAGCAATTAATCAAAAATATCCATATCAGAAACATCATTAATCTTTACCAGACAGGAGCGGTTATGTTTGTGACTAAACTTCAGTGGACTCCTTGGAGGTGGGATTTGCCATTTGCAAATGTTTTGAAAGGAAAGACAAGGCTTTGAAGCCAAGTAAGAGAAACAGTTTTAAAGAGTTAGAACCAAAATCCAAGAATCATTCTGTGAGTCCTGGAGGGAACAGTCGTTTTTGTGGTAGATCATGAAAAGGGTCACTTCCGGTTGAACACCATCCAAGTGTGAATTAGGGCACCTGGTTATCTTTCCTGCGAATTTCAGTCCTCAGCCCTTCTCGGCCCTCTCCCCTTGGATGAGCTAGTTTCTTCCTGATATCCAATTATTACCTCAATGCCTCAGTGTAGATAACTCATGGATTTGTGCAGTTACCAATAGGTACTGAATTTCCATTATTATGATAACCATCATCATCATAGCTTCCATTTATTGAGCTCTCATTATTGCCAGAAACTGCTAGACTTCTCTGTATATTGTGGTAAGAGTTGGGTATTGTGGTTAAGATGGTACAAGATCTGGAAGCCAACTACCTGGGTTTGAATAACTTTGTGGAAATTATTCAAGTTTCTGTGGCATCGCTTCTCTCTCTGTAAAACAGAATAGAAAAAAAGTACTTACCCACAGAACCTTGGTGGTGGGTTTTTTTTTTTTTTTCAGATTTAAATAAAAGAAATTGTAAAATATTTAACATACTGCCTTACTCATAGTAAATTTAAATTAACATTGGTGGTAATGGTTGATGGTTATATAATAGCACAATACTCCTAGAATATAGTTACTATTTTTTCTAAATTATAAACATACTTGTGTTCTTCATCATCATGATGTGAGCCTCTCTGCATCTGGCCCGTGAGCATAATACATTATTAGAAAAAATAGCCCTTGACCTCAAGTTGTACATACACACCAATAAGAAGCCTGAAAGTGTGAAATGAAAGTGTTAGTCACTCAGTCGTGTCCAACTCTTTGCAACCCCATGGACTGTAGCCTGCCAGGCTCCTCTGTCCATGGAATTCGCTAGGCAAGAATATTGGAGTGGGTTGCCATTACCTTCTCCAGGGGACCTTCCCAACCCAGGCAACCTGGGTCTCCTGTGTTACAGGCAGATTTTTTTTACCATCTGAGCCACAGGGAAGCCCATAAGAGGCCTGAGATAACATAAAATATTAAAAACTGAGCTCAGGATTCTCACTGTCTGTTGATAGCTTTATTCCCATCTGATTTCTAGGTATTTACAGAGTCACACAATGTCAGAAATGAAAAGACAATGAATGCCACAATTCCGAGCCGTGATCACTGCAAGGTGCTCCATTTACCACCAACAGCATTTGTCTCAGTGAGGTTAAGGGATGTGGTGACAGTCAGCATTAGTGGCACAGGCAGAACTCTTGACTCTGGTCCACGGCTCACACTAATAATCACCCACTGGTGTCATACCATCAGCTCTACTCACCATTTCGAAATATAAACCTGCCATTTAACATACTGGTTGCTCATTTGGTACAGTTTGGAAGGCCCCATGTTTGACAAAATTCTCTCTTTCAACATGATACATACACCACATTGCAATTAACCAGAACTATGCATATTGGAGCCATGTTTAAGATTTACCAGACAGAAGTGTCTGTCTGTGCAACTAAACTTCGATGGGATTTACCATTTTGCAAATGCTTTGAAAGGGAAAGCAAAGCTCTAAAGCCAAGAGGGGGCATAGGATTTTAAGAGCTCAATGAGGACTAAAACCCAGGAGTTGTTAAACTCATTTTTCAAGGAATTGTTTGTTTGTACTGCAAGATATGAGAACCTCGTCCCCTCATCTCTCACCTGTTAGGAAATCTGGTTTGTCTATAACACATTCAGTATCTGAGCACTTCTCCCATACGGTGGATATGGCCACCCTCCTATTCCAGTATGCCATGGCCATCTCTCACCAAATTCACTGTAGGAGACTCCTACCTAGACAGCATGCCTTTACTTTCACTCTCTGGAGTATATAGTCTTTGCAAGGAATAAACTCCATGAAGAATTGCCAAAACAATGAATTTTGAGTATGAGTCAGATTATGTCCTTCCTATTTAGGATCCCCCAGGGCATCCCACTGGACTCAGAGGAGAGCTCAAATTCCTTTCAGTGGCCTAGGGCTGCACCCTCTCCAGCTCCCTTCTCTGCTCCCTGCTGGCATCTCCAACAGCTCTCCCCTCCATCCATTCCCCTTCAGGGCCCTGGCCACTTCACATTCCTTTAAAATCTCAGGGCTCTGGCCCTGGAATGATCTTCACAAAGATACCTGGGAGGCTTGCTCTTATATTTCTTTAGTTCTTTGCTTAGAAGACCCCTTCTCAATGAGGCTTACCAAGATACCTCCTTAAATATTGTAGTGTGGCCCTGCCACATGTGTGTACACACACAGACACACGCACGCATACTTTCTGTCTCTCTCCTGACCCCTTTAACTGTGGTTACCAGTTTATATAGTGTCTGACCCAATGGGAAGCCTTTTAGAGTTAAGGAGTTACTGTTAATAGTTATGTTGGGACAGTAGGAACAAATTGAGGCTGCCTTGGGCAGAGACATCCACCCAACCGGATCCGATTGTTCTCCCTAGTGTTTCCTGACTTTTGACAGACTATAATATTTACATATTCATTATGTGTATTAGTTATTATCTGTCTCTCCCTCTTGGAATGTAACCTCCATGAGCACAAGGACATCAGTCTATTTTATTTATTTATTCTTTTCTAAGTGTTGAGAAAAGTGCTTGACAGCCCGGCCCACAGTAGATTCTCAATAAATATTTGTTGAATTGAATGAGTAAGTGATACTGGGAAAGCAAAAATGATTTCAAAGTTCTTTCAAACTTTGAGCATGAGGTGAATTTTTCAGTTCAGGTCTATCAAAAATCTTTATAAAAATTAATAAGATGAATGTGTGTGCATGCTTGTGCTCAGTTGTGTCCGATTCTTTGCAACCCCATCAATTGTATCTTCCAGATTCCTCTGTCCTTGGAATTTTCCAGGCCAGAATACTGGAGTGGGTTGCCATTTCCTACTCCAGGGGCTCTTCCCAACCCAGGGATCAAACTCGCAGCTCTTGCATTGGCAGGCAGATTCTTTACCCCTATATGTAAACCTAAACTCTGCATTAGAGTGATGAAATTCTAGACTTTTAATACTGGACCTGAAAGAGATACTAATGGATGATCTAGATCTACCTCCTTTATTTGAAAAAAGCAAATGTTTACATCATTGCTCCCAAATTATCTCCTTCTCTCCACTTTCGAGTGTCTCTGACTTGCTCCTCTTCATCTTTAAAAGCTCAGGTAGAAATTGCTCCCTAAAATTTTTCCTGTTTCCCCTCACACCAAGAAAAGGTCATACCCACAGACTAATGTGACTTGTTTCCTTACACTATTATTTATGTTCCTTGTACGTGTCCTGGGATTGTGTATGTCGCATTAAATACATTCTGCCACGTCACCTTCCAGCTTATTGCTGTGTCTGCTTTGGGTCTTTCAGTGAATTGTAAGCCTTCTTAGAGACAAGTGCTGTAATGTTTTCATTTTTGACTTCACAACAACTGGCACAGTACCTGGCATACAGTGGGCACTATATATGTATTTACTGATGTGAATTAAATTGCTTTTGATTCATTGACCACTAAATCTTTCATCTCATTAACTACTTCACCTACCCAAAATGTACTGTATAATTGCAACATTACAGCCTAAGTATAGCATTTTACATTATTGTGATATCAAAGGCCCTTTATAACATCACGTGTTCACTTAGTAATGGTTTGATAGCCTCCAACTGACCCTACTCCCACCTATAAATGATCTTCAAACGCTAGTTGCCATATTAGAGAAGGCTACTGTTTGCCACACTGCAGATGAGCAGTCTAAACTGGGTTCTTTTATTTATTAATGAATAAAGAATTTTAAAAATGAATTTGAAGCTATCAAATATAATCTATGTCTACATGAAATCTTCTGCAGTTATAATCACTGCAGTTATGAATCAAAACATAAGTTTCCATATGTGTTGAATGCATATACACACAGAGATCTACACGGCCACGATGTATGAGGATACACATTACAGAACCACATCACCTAATTCCTGTAGTATTTGGATGACTGTTGGTCAAGTCCTCTTTGACTCAGTTACTGAAAAATGTATCCATTATGGCTTTTATTTTCTGCTTCTGTGCTATCCACTCTGTTTCATCCTGAGTTGCTTTCACCATGATTGTGCAACCCATCTATGTTTAACTTTGATTATACTCAAATTCTTTTATGTTCTTGAGCCAGAAGCCAGTTCCATTTCACACATCCAAGCCTGCTCTGTAACTGAACCTTTCAACAGCCAAATACCCAGAAATAAAGGAAATACTTGAATACCTTAAATATAAATCGTTTAAATATAATTTAATCAAGACACTCCAGATTCACCACTAACTGTCAAATTTCTTTTATTTTGCCCTCCACAAATCCGTCCTCAGAGCCTTCCATCATGAAAGCCATCCAGTATGAATTGGTGATAATCTCCATCATTTAAAAATCCTCCCCCTCTTTCTCCATCAGAGAATATAACATATGGCATCTTTTTTACCATCTTTTCCCAGCATGCTTCTTTTGTCCCGTCTAGAATCAGCAATTCATATGACAGGTACACTTGATTTACAGTGTGCTGACTCCTTTCCCTACCAGCATTGCCAGATTCTACCCCCTTAAATCATCATTGCAAGGAGGGGAGGAATAGACAAACAATACTGAAAATCGCAAAAAAAAAAAAAAAAAAAA